>QNUK01000246.1:537500-870000 GCA_013621035.1 Clarias magur
AATAGCATGTGTACTCTATATTAAATACTAGAATACTAGATGTGACCGCAACATTGTTCATGTGGAATTTAATTGCATTTTGCATTTTTAAAAATTAACCATGTCATCTGTTCAATTTTGGAACTAACATACATTTTTTTTTACATGCTACCGTGAAGTGCGGAGATTGCAGGCGTGCCATCATGTTTATAAAGTAGATATCGATTGAGATGAAACAAAGCCCATATGTCACCTCAAGCTTGGCCAAATAGACCTGTTGATAGACCCAATTAATATTTGTTCAGTAGTTTTTTATATGATGCGCGCACAAACATACAGACAGACAAAAAACAATAACCATAAACATCTTGATGTGTTCTATAACTTATCTTATGTTCCTCCCAAATATTTTTTCTAACTATAATCAACGTACAGGCATACCCACTTTACAGTTTTAGTATACAGTGAATTCTGTAATTGGTTGTTTATTTTTGATTGACTTCATAAACAGAGGGAGAAAGATAGAAAAAGATGAAGAGAGAGAAAGCAGGATAGAGACAGTAGAAAAATCAGCAAGAGTTATCAGCTTAATGCCCAGCCCACATGTGGGCAAAACAGAGCTGTGATCAGAGATCTACGATACGTTTTATACATTATCTGATACCTGAAATCATGATTACAATAAGTCTGTAGGTAAATTGGATTGATGGTGGAAAACATGAAGTTGAAATCAAATCAGTTTCAAAGTTTATTTAAATAACATCTGTTAACATGACGTGTTAACAAAGTACTTTACAGTAAAGTAAACTAAAAAGAAAATGTAACAGTACTTAAACAAGTGCCTGAAAGTATATAAAACTGAAAGTACATAAAATCGAATAAAATTACATCAATTAAAAACAACAAAATCAAGCCAGATAAGTCCAGAATTATTAATTTACAGAATAGAAAGGAGTTTTTCACAGAGACTTAAAAGTTTCCAAATTGGAAGCCGATCTTATACTTAAAGCTAAACTCTTTCATGATCTTAGAGCAGCTCATCATACTGTGTGTAATAGAAGTTGGTTTGAAGATCTAAGTGAGTAACTTGAGAGGCTGCAAGAAACCCGTGACATATTGCAGTGTCAGATCATTTAGTACCTAGATAGTCTTATTTAAGTAGATGAGACTTAAAATCATAAAATCAATTCTAAAATGAATCACATGACTAACATGAATATTTGGCTACACAGCCATACTGAAGTGTAACTCGAACAAGGTTACTAACTAACAAACTAACTAACTAACTAACTTACTAACCCTGGATGAGCCAAAGCTTCTCAAACTGTATAAATATATTTGAGTTTTTTAGATATTTTAGTAGTTTATAAATATATTTTATATTGTTGGTATGCTTGAGCTCTGATGTTAGTGTTCCATAAGAAGGCTTTTGTCCTCTTTAAAATAAAATCTGTGCAAATAATGAAGGAATTTCTGGCAGATTAAATCATATGATTAATAATAATAATAATAATAAAAAAACTACTGAGAAATTAAACTTAAAAGCAGGTAAAAATGAAAATAAATAAATAAATAAATAAATAAATAAAACCCTTATAACTGCGTAAGGAGGTCTAAATGCATGGCACATACTTTGTACAGTGCAGTGAAAAATTATCTGCCCCCTTACTTTTTCTCACATTTTTACAAATATTTGTCACATTTTAAGTCATATCAAAAGGATCAACATTTTTATATTTTACCGATTATAACCCGAATAAATGCACAATGTGTTTTTTACTGATGAGTCCATTTATTAAGGGACAAAAGCTGTCCAAATCTGCCTGCCCTAACTTTTTCACATGGGCCAGTTATGTTCGGGTAGCCAAATATGTGACAAATATGAAAAAACAAAAAACAAAAAAAAAAACATGAAGGTGACAAATACGTTTTCATAGCACTGTATATATAAATGTATTGTAACTGTATTAAATAAGCATTTTAAGTTGTTATTAAGTTGGCATGAGACCAATATTAGAATGAGGACTGCAGCTCGGTTATCTTCACCTCTCATCAGAAGAAGCCACAACTTTCCACTTCCTCTACTGACAGTAGCACATTTATCTAAGATCATATAACACACAACACACTAGGGTGAAGAGGTGCAGCTGCAAAGTCGTTCTTGTCAATGTCTTAGTGAATAGTTGTTATTTTGGTAATTTCTACATAGAGTTAAAGAAAAACAATGTTGAGGACGACACACTGATCATCTATACAGTCCCAGATATTTTTGAAAGCGATGACACAGAGACAGAGAACACATAAACAGAGTAACACATTCAACACACAGGAACACAAGATATTAATATCCTAATAAACACATGAGAGCAAACACACATTATAATGACATTTACAATATTGCATGTTTGTTTTCTTTGACTTTATTGTTATGCAAATTTTAAATTATCATTTTGTAGGAGGTATGTGTTGCTATGCTTTTCCACTTTTAGGACTGTTATTATTATTATTAATAACAATAATACATTTATTATTATTATAATAATTATTATAATAATAATAATAATAATAATAATTATTATTATATTTATTTGTTATTATTATTAATAATAATACATTTATTTATTTATTTATTTATTTATTTATTTATTATTATATTATTATTATTATTCTGTACACCACTTTTTTTTTTAAGTGATGACACTGCAATATGTCACATTGAAATGAAACATTCAAGACGTTAGCAAATTTTCAACATCAATTCAAGAGATGACAAGGGGTTTCATGAGTTTCAGTCATTTTCATACACACCTCCACATTTTGGTGGCTCATAAATAATGGAACAAACAACCATTGACACAAAGATGAGAATTCCCTTTTACAGTCCTCTACAGTCATTGACTGCAAATAGTCTGGAACACAATGGACATGTTTCCTCATTTAAGATGATTTCCCAGGTCTTTACTGCAGCTGCCTTTAGAATTAAAAAAAAATTTTTTTTTACTTTTGACTTTTTTAACTTTCAATTCAAAACCCATAATTGTTCCAATATTTATGAATATGAATGTAAATGTGAGGTGAGTGATCTCATTTTGGAACCAATGGCAACACCAACTTGCTTTATAAATGTTTGAGATATTGAATGACAAGTGGAATAATTGCATAACCATCTTTGACTAATGCCAGGCCATTTCCTGCGCATGGGTGTCTGACCTTAAAGACCCCAAAAAAACATATATGACCTCATGTCACATTACTTGTTGGAATTAGTTGCACAATTTTAATATTCAAATTAAATAAAAAGCCCCTACTCTTTGCTTATTATCCCATAGGACCCAACACTGTAGCGGGCAGATATTATATCCTGCATGAAGTGTGTTTGGTCCTGCTGTGTGTTCTCCTGCTGGCTGCCGTCACAGTGTTGTGGGTCAAATTCATCAACCTGAAGACAGAAAACAGTCAGCTACAGACCAAACTAAACAACCTGACTGTAGAGAGAGACCAGTTACAGATCAGTTACAACATAGTGACTATCAAAGGTGAGCAAGCAAACACAATGAACCATCAGTCATGAGTTAAAAGCAGAACCAAGTCGTCCTAACAACAGTACTGTTTCTTTTGTGTCTATCAAAAAAAAAAATGCCACTTAATATTTATACACTACTTAATCCTTTATTTAAAAAAAAAAAGCTACTGAATGTGGTGCATTTGCAAAAGTAAACTAAATAAATACTTCCAATGTTATGTGTTTATGTGATCAGATACACACATTAAACTGGGATGGAGAGACTTCAACTCCAGTCTCTACTACATCTCTACTGAAAATAAAGACTGGAAAAAGAGCAGAGAGGACTGCAGAGAGAGAGGAGCAGACCTGGCGATCGTAAACAGCAAGGGAGAACAGGTGTAATTGTGATAAAAATAAAAAAAATACACTAATATATATATATATATATATATCGAATATATTGATTGAAAACTGATATATTGAATGAAAAGTCTGAATATATGGAATGAAAAGTCTGAACACATTGAGTGAGTAGAATGTCCCAAAGTGGCTCAAGTCAGACGACGGATGAAGAAATATATTCGCTATTTCACTGCGGAAGACCGGTGTTATGCGCTAAAATGCCCTCCTGCCACAGTTTGCCCCCCCTATATAATCTCTATCAAATATTATATTACAACATAAATTCATAGGTTTATTGTTATCAAATATGATATAACTATTATAATTAACCCTTGGCACGTGACAGGTGTCGAGACCATGAATACAAATTCTCATATAATGTTTCTTTTGTGGCACATTTATTTTACAGGGATTTGTCATGTAATACAGAAATGCTTGCACTAAATAAATATTTATGATGAAAAATTTAACGAAATGATTTTTATTATTAAATAAGCAATATCAAAAATACATCTTGTATATAAATTTTATTTATTTTTTTCCCTATACTACATGTAATTTTTTTATAATGCTTATTTTATAATCAAATCCATTTGGTCTAATTTGTAATTTCTAAATCATAAACCTAGAAATTTCTGTTCTAATATAATATTCGACGGAGATTAAATAGGGGGGGTGCAATCTGTGGCAGGGGGGCATTTTAGCGCATAACACCGGTCTTCCGCGGTGAAATAGCGAATAAATTTCTTCATCCGTAGTCTGATACTGAGTGCGGCTTGTGCCACCACTTTGGGCCGGACACGCACTCATCAATGTGTTCACCATCTCTTCATTTCTCACAATTGCAGCAACCAAGTTTCTCGCCGACTCACTCATCCTTTCTATAGATGGCGCTGTGTTTCGATGACGTCATGTTTCATTCAATATATTCAGACTTTTCATTCAATATATCACTTTTCAATCCATATATTCAGAATTCATTCAATATTCTCAAGTTTCATGCAATATATTCAGAGTTTTCATTAAGTGCTCTCATGAATATTTTCCTAAACGGCATGCCATAATATGTATATATATATGAGAGAGAGAGAGAGAGAGAAAGAGAGAGGGTTATTTATTTATTTTATTTTTTTATTCCGTGACAGGAGTTCATCAATAAACTGCTATGCATCAGAGTAGCCTGGATTGGTCTGAGTGACAGAGACAGAGAGGGCGAGTGGAAGTGGGTGGACGATACCCCACTGAGCACTAAGTAAGAAATCACTGAATTATTATTGATTATGATACAGTTATGAACGTCATTAGTCTGAGAAACACGGCAGATCCTCCGATTCTCTCCGTCAGGTTTTGGGGACGTGGAGAACCGAACAGTTATGCAGGAGATGAGGATTGTGCTACAACAGGTTATATGTCTGATCCTATCTGGAACTGGGCTGATTATCCCTGTAATAGTGAGTTTATGTCGATCTGTGAGAAGGCAATCTCTGAGTGAATTGCTTCATGTGAATGACAAGCAGTGAACTGAATGTACATATCTGAATGTATCTACGTAGGTCAGTGTGTTGTGTCTGAAAAATCCTCATTACTGTTAGTATCTCTGTAACCATCATAGTGTTAAGTGATTTTTTTTTTTTTTATATATATAGCTACCAGACCTGCAAGTAAGTTAAGGGTTAATTAGCTACATTGTTTATCACCTATTACAACTAGAGGTCTTACAGATCTCACTTTTATCTCTCTTTAATGCTTCAGGGTTTCTATGGTCCATCCAAAGGGGTGAATAAGTGAAAATAAAATCACCAATATTATTAAAAAAAATTATTTTATTCAGGTTGCACTGTCGATATATGGAATGATGTATGTGTGTGTGTGTGTGTGTGTGTGTGCGTGTGTGTGTGTGTGTGTGTGTTTTCCACTATTGTTAGTTGCTTTCCCATTATGCCAGTAATGATGCTTATATTAAGCGTCATGCCTATAAAGAGGGATTTCGTTTTAGCTCTAGACGAAGGAGGTAAAAGTTGATTCCAGTGAGGCCAGATTCATTTTAAATGCTCAAAAATGATCAACTTCAGCTGGAGGACCTGGGCAAGAGTGAGGTATTAAAAAGGTCATCGCTACCATGAACACCACTATCACGGCCATAAACACCAATGCCAACAACAACCATTGCAATAACTCCAAAAACAAATTAAACAAACGAACAAATACATTATCTTCATCATCATCATCATCATCATCATCATCATCACGGAATTTCAAGGATGTCAAGCAGTTTGTAAATCGCTGGTTCAACAGTAGGTAAATCAATGTAAATATAAGGAATATTTTTGTTCATATGTGAATCAAAATACTAATGTGAATCGTGGGACATTCATTATCAAGCTATGATGCTGATCTCATGGCATAAAATTAGGGGCTCCTCTAAGTGACGATGGATAGCTGCTTATGTAACATACTATAAATTAGTAAGGCTGTTAAAGAATTGTCAGATACTTTGTAAAATGTGATGAATTAATTTCAGCATACTTTTAAACTAAACAAAACTAAAGTACTGTATCTCAACTGGGGTAAAGTGTATGTGTGTGTATAGGAGAGAGAGAGAGAGAGAGAGAGAGAGAGAGAGAGAGAGAGAGAGAGAGAGATTGGAGGTGTGTGTGTGTGTGTGTGTGTGTCACCTGTGCACTAGCTGGTGATTGATGAGAGATTGTGTTAGATAAAATGTTGTGACAAACAGGAAAATAAGCAGATGCTTACAAACATCAATCTAACCATGGAAAAAATGCTCACTGTATATTACAGCATAAACAGACTTGAACCTTGTTCTGGGTTTTTTTTTTTTTTTCCAGCCACCTTTTGGTCATCATTGACTGTCACACATTTTCTAAGTAAATAAGTTAATGAATTAATTTGTATGCATTGTATTTATTATTACTAACTAATGAATTAACTTACTTACTGGAGTGATTAATATTAGCAGTACATCGGTACCTAAAAACAATCTTTTATAATTTAACAGGTTAAGGCTCTGTGTTTCTGATCTTAAAGTTGGTGGTCGGTGGTTCACCAGGCTGTTACAGTTGGGCTCTCGGCTCTGACCGCAGCGTTCCACATGGGGTACTGTATGTGAAGAACGAACCCTGTGCAGTGATATTCAATTCAATTTTATTTGTATAGCGCTTTTACCAACTGACATTGTCGCAAAGCACCTTTACACAATCAAAATAATTATCTTAATAGCCTATATGTGCAAATAAAGTTTTCATTTAAAAGCTGTTTCTGTTCAGGCGATGAAACAGTGTAATGTAAAATCATTGACAAACGACAGACAAACTGTTATCAGAGCTGCAAATCAGACATGTTCCAGTCTGTCACATTATTGTATCTAACACAATCTTTAACCAATCGTAAAGCAACACTAATACACACACACACACACACACACACACACACACACATACACACACACACACATCAGGCTCATAAGCTAGTGTAATAAAAAGGCGTGGGTCTTTTTATTTAAGGCACATCCTTTACAAAAGGGCAGTAAATTCCCTCCCAATGCTGATGATTTTTGCGGTCATCACATTTCCAGTCTTAAAATGAGCCTCTTACTAATGATATGTGTGGCAACATTACAGCCAGTAAACAAAACAAGTCAGTTGGGGAACTTATGAGAAAGTACGTCCTTACGGCATCATTAGAATTGCAGGGGAGCTGCAATAACGCCATTAGGCTAAGAATAAAATTTTTCCATTCCAATAATTAGTCATGTTGATTAACAAGTTGGGAAATAATTAACTGATTTTTATTTAATTCATATTAATACTGGGGTTCAATAGCAAAGGTTGTTCCACATGTTCACATATTAACAATGAGTAAGCTAGTTGTATATATTTCAAATTCAAATATTTCAAACACCCAGAAATGTTTTCTGTTCATAAATTAATCACTGTCAGATGTTTGAACATGTGTTTTGGAGCTCATCTGCTGATCTATTACTTCAGTCAGGCTGATGGAATTGGACTCTAAGTGATGTGATTGTCACAGCTCTAGTGCTAAACGCTCCTTAAGATCCACCTGAGCAGTGACAATAAATTCAACAACAGCATTACAAATAGATTTTAAAATATAGCACTTATTGACTGTTAAGTTCTTCAATATTAATAAAAAAAATACAGTATATACTTGGATGTAAGACAAAAGCTCGGAATTTGGAAAAGAGAGTATTTATTATATTTGGCCTTCCTGCTGGTTTCTTTACAATCGCCATACTTGTATTTAAATGAGAACACCTGGATAGTGTTTACAGTAGCTTCCTTGTTACCATGTTGGACATGTCCCAAATCATTTGGGAAAGCTTGAAAAAGAAAACAGACACTCTGGACACTCTGCATGTACTGTAAATGCATCAGAAAAAAAAAATGGTTATGACTCAGCAAAATCCACTGCTTACAGTTTCATTGAACATTAAACGGTAATAATCTGAAATAAACAGAGTGGATTCTGTCTGAAGTTGTTAAAACATTAAAGGTTCAACATTCCACACACACACACACACACACACACACACACACACACACACACACACACACACACACACACACACACACAGATGGAATGGGCCGGCGATGCCTTTCTCCATTTCTAGTCCAATGTTAAAAACAGGGATTAATACTTCAATTTGCTATTTTATCTAAAATTATTTAAATGTCATTTATGAAATTTTATTAAAGGGTGAATAGGAATTCATGTGGTTTCATGCCAAATCTGTTACACCTGAAAGCGTTACTTTAGAAGAGGTGCGATTGCATATTCCTGATTATATTCCCAGCATAATGTTTCACAGTGAAAGTCTTTCAGGTGCGTTTTTTTCTATGATATATTTAGAATGATATGGCATGGTGGGGTGATGGTGTGCTGAAAACGATAGCGATCGGCGCTGCTCAACAAGGTTCGTAGGTTTACCATGTGTCTCTGTTTGATGAATATTATGTTTTTGTTGTTGTTGTTTTTTTTTGTTTGTTTGTTTTTTTTGGTGAAAATGCAACATGTTCATCTTGAGGCAGAGAGGGTCGATCCTTCTGGTTGGTATAAAATTCATGGGCACGTTATCATCACTAAAAATAAAGATTTACATCCTCTTTAATTCTTTAAAGACAGCTCTTAAATGGCAATGCAGAATTTCACATATCAGTCATGATTTTCAGCATCTGTGTGGATGTGTAGGAGCTGTTAACATTTTACACATTAATGCCTTGTCTTACAAAACTGCTGCATTTCTAACAAAGTATTCTAACAGTTCTTTGGAGTATCCTAATAAGCTCTATGCGTATCTGTATTGCTATCAATAATTACTGTCACTGCATTGCTTCTCGCAGATGAAATTATCTTAGTGTTAGTGACTTTCTGTAACGCCCCTGGATTCTGTTCAGGCAGACCCGCAGTCATCTACAAATCCGGTCACTAGGCGGCGACCTTGTGCAGGAGACACGCGTCTCTCAGCAGCTTCACTTCGCGTGCAGACTTTGGCTCTGTGCCAGGTATAAGAGTGACGTCACGCTGCTCCGATATAAAAAAAGAAAAAAAAAAAGATTTGAAGCTTCTGGAAACTAGAAAGTCACTCTTAAAATAGATATCAAAGATTGTTTTGTATTGTTTATTATTAATTAATTAATAACTTATTTATTATTATTATTTTAAAAAGGTTTTTAGAGAACGGTAAAGTTTACTATCATTTCATTAATGTCTTTAGGAAAAACTGGTGAATGCTTGCAGTTTGTAAGTTAAAAGAATTTATGTTACACCATGGTAAAAGACACAACTCTGACCTCTAGTGGCACTGTATTGCACCTGCATTTTAAAATAGTATTTTACTAATTTGCTAAAATGCAATTTTAGTAAAGGTCAGCGTTTAAGGTTATGACATCCTCGGTTTGTAGGTTAGAAACATAACCTTACATAAGTGACACAAGAGTAACCCAGAAAATTTTCCTTTTTTTCATTAATAACTTTTATTGGAAATTTAACTATGGAAACAAACAAATGCAATGCTTCAAGAGTTGGGAGCAACCTACATCTTTTATATAATTAATTTATTGATTTAATTTGGAAACTCGAATATAGTACAGCTTTAAAAAATTATAGTACTTAAAGTATCACTAATCAGGCTTTTAGGCTTTACTTTAAAAGCTAATTAAACATACACCATGTGCACACTTAAAAGTACCACCATCATCATGCATTATTGGGTTCATTTATTACTTATAGATGAACCTCTTCTGAAAATAAACTAAAGCAATTAAAGGTATTTTCTAGTCCTAACACACACTTAAAGTCTGTTTAATAGAAAAATAGACAAGTGATTACCTGAGGAAGGGCCCAGTAATGATTTCTTAGTATACTCATATTTACAGTTTTATTGCAGCATTTTATTATTTATATAGCCAAACATGTTTGAAAAGCCTCATATGATAGCTGCACAGCACAATAAACAGTTACTTTGTTGTTTATTTTATATTATATTTTATTTTATATTTCCTGATGTTTCAGCGTCTTTAATGTCATTTAACATGTAAAATGTTAAGTTCCCTTTCAGGGGAACTTTGAGCCACGTCACGAATTGCTTCCAGAAATCGTGTCTTGAATACATATCTAATCAACTTCACAGTTGCGACGTCATTGCATTAGCGACGCAGCCGCGTCTGACGTCTGAACATGGAAGTGTATGAATAGGTATCAGACAAAACCTTCGACAGCTTTTTTCGCTTTACAAGCAGAATACTGATCCTCCACCAAAAAATATATATATATTAAATAAAGCTACAAACTCTGTCCGCGGCTAAGTGCTGTGTTCACCATTGCTCCCGGCTCATCAAGCCAGGCGATACGCACGCTTTGTGTGTTATGTGCCTAGGCGCGGAGCACACCGAAGCGGCCCTGACCGGGGAGGAATGCGGAAGTTGCGCTATCCTTTCCGGCGGAGCTCTTCGTGCTCACCTGCGTTTGTTTACCTCCGGCATTCTCAGGTGGAGCGTGCATTCGTGGGGCTCCCCCGTCGAACTGGAGGAGGCAGCTAGCGATAGTGTAGCTTCCACTTTCTCTGGTTCTGACAGTGGGTCCTCAGAGGCTTTAGATCCAGTTGTGTCTACTCCGCTAGCATTAGCCGCTAGCTCGCTGTTACATCTCCGAGTGTTTGAGTCAGACATGGAGGAGGGGCTAGCGCCGCATGTAGTGCACAAGCCAGTGAAACATGAATCCCCTCTAGGTGATACAGAGCTGCTTGAGTGTCTAGTTCAGGCTACAGAGAAATTGGATATTTTCTGGCCACAAGTTCAGCAGGAAGCATGAGTCCGGGGAAAATGGGGCGAATGCATCCTAGAGCCTAGGACTAAACCCTCAAGGAGGGGTCTCCCCTTCTCCCAGGAAGTGCATGATGAGCTAACACTTTCCTGGAAAAAGCCATATTCCTCTCGCGTTCTCTGCCCTTTCACATGTGATTATTCTAACGTGATTCAGGGCCATGAGAGGAGTTATGGGGCAATGAAGGTGATCGAAGGTGATCTCGCGAGGCATCTGTTTCCTACCTCGGCATTGTCACTCAGGCTCCCAGTGCTCCCTTCCAGACCATGCCATACATCGGCTAAGATAATCAGTATGGCTTATACTGCAGCATGCATGCACACTATGAGTCTGCTGCAGGCATACCAGGCTCATCTCCTGCAGGAGCTGAACGAGGGAGAGGGAGTGGGCCCTGATGCAGTTAAACAGCTGCATCGGGCCACCGATCTCTCCATTAGGGCGGCTAAGGAGGCCGCACGGTGCCTGGGTAGATCTATGGCGGCCAATGTGGTCACCTACAGGCGGCTCAACCTGGCATCCTTTGGGGAAAGGATTTGCTGGATGCACCCATCTCACCTGCTGGGCTTTTTGGCGGTGCCATCCATGTCGTTGTCACCACCATCCGTAGGTCTCAGAAGAACGAGGCAGCGGCTCCCCCAAGGGCTTCAGCATTCATTCGTCTATGTGGCCGTTACTGCTCCTCCTCGACGACCGCAACCAGGAGCCACAAGGTTGGCTCCACTTGGCCTCTTCAGTGCCCCCATCACCAGGAAACAGTCTTGTCAGGCTGGTTCCTCTAGTAGAGCACATGAACGAGTGGACAGCTCTTCCAGATGTGTCTCAGTGGGTTCTGCGTACTGTGGGAGAGGGCTACAGGATTCAGTTCAGAAGCCCCCCACCGCAGTTCAATGGCGTACTACGTATGCTAGTGAAACCGAAGCAGTCCCAGGTGATGGAAGGGGAGGAGAAGGCTCTCTTGGCGAAAGGGGCTATTGAAAGGATCCCCCAGTCCCAAAAGGAGTGCGGTTTTTACAGCCGCTACTTCATCCCCAAGAAGGATGGGGGACTGCGGCCCATCCTGGTCCTGCATGTTCTAAACCGCAGTCTGAGGAAGTACAAGTTCAAAATGCTAACGCTCAAGCACGTTGTGAACCAGATCTGCGTGGGCAACTGGTTCATCACAATAGACTTGAAGGACGCATACTTTCACGTCTCCATCCTTCCTCTTCATCGGAAGTTCCTGAGGTTCGCCTTTGGGAGCAAGGCGTACCAGTATCGGGTTCTTCCATTCGACCTAGCTCTGTCACCCAGGCACCTTCACAAAGGTAGTGCACGACTTAGCACCACTTCGTCTGTCAGGTATCAGAATCCTGAATTACATCGATGATTGGCTGATTCTTGCCCACTCTGCGAGAATGGCTGTTCGTCATCGACACCTAGTTCTCGATCACATGAGAGTGCTGGGTTTATGGCTGTACGCCAAAAAGAATGTGCTCACGCCTTCTTGTGTCACCTCTTATCTGGGCATCATATGGGACTCGACTCGGATGTCAGCTCGCCTCACGCTGGCACGCATCCAGTCACTCCTTTCAGCCATCAAGGGCATCAAGCTAGGCCTCGCCGTCACTGTAAAGAGCTTTCAGCAGCTGCTGGGCCTCATGGCAGCAGCATAAAGCATTGTCCCGCTCAGCCTGCTGCACATGAGGCCGCTCCAGTAGTGGCTCAAGACCAAGGGTTTCTCCTCCAGAGGGAGTCTGTTCCGCGTAATTCAGGCATCAGCCCATTGTATTCGGGCTCTGAGGGTATGGAAGGAGCCCGGGTTCTAGTCCTAAAGCTCTGTTCTGGATGCCACATTGCCCCAGGTGACACTGACAACAGACGACTCACAAACAGGATGGGAAGTGATCTACAGGGGTCGTTCTGCACAGGGCCCGTGGAAGGAACATCAGCAGGCGAAAGCCACGCAAAAATACACTGCACCTGGCAGCATGTCTATTTAAGGTTCCTGATACCTTGGCACTTCGTACGATCATTTAGGTAGCACCAGTAAGGTATCAGAGCCAAAGAACGAAAAAAGAGAAAAAGTTAGAAAGAAAAAAAAAAGAAGGATAGGCAGAGAGCACTCAAGAGAGGGAGAGAGGCAAAGACCTAGCCTCTGTCTCCCTAAGGTACCGGCGTGAGAGAGAGAGAGAGAGAAAGAGAGAGAGAGAGAGAGAGAGAGAGAGAGAGAGAGAGAGCGACACGTCTCTGTTCAATGTGCGCTCTTGGTTTCAGTTATAGTGCAAAGCACAAAAACACAAAGTCTCTCTCTTATGAATCTTCAGTAAGGGCATAGGTACCGAGAGGGTCTACAGTTTAATTTTTAGTTAATCACTCTTGCGTAGATGGCAAAGTTCTGTTTTTTTTTGTGTGTGTCCAGTTTTCCTTTGTTTCTCATTTTAGTTTCTAATTAATAATCCCACGGCATCTCTAAATGGAAAGGTCTTTCAGTGCGTATCATAAGCACTCTCTCAACTCCTGTTCCATTCACCCCCTCAGAAGCTCTGCGTTAGGGCTCTTACAAACATCAGAACATCTTGTGGTGTGGCTCTCTATACCTGAAGTATAATTACAAGCATTTTATAAGTGGTAATTAACTTTATTGACAATAAAATAAGCAGATGCAAATAACCCTGCATCTGCATCTGTCTCTCAGTGTTGCAGAATCATGACAAATCAGCCTTTGGGCCATATCCTACTACAATCAGCCTTTGGGCCATATCATGACTGATTGCAAAGCCTTTTCTTGCCTAATCAATGAGTTTTTGTTTGTCCACCCACTCTCTAAGGATGTTTTTATACCATCCTTCATTCATGGCATAGTTCTTAGGCAAAACTCTGAGTAAGTCTACTCCCTTAGCTGAGAAGCAACCCCACACATAAATGCTTGCGGGATCAGGGCACCACCAGTGCAGAGCTTGCTCAGTTGGCATGACTCAGGACTAATGGTAATGCTCAATCTTTCTTCTCTGGAAATGTTTTTTTTTGCAGATGCCCCAAAGATTCGGAAAAGGGATTAATTCGAGAAAATTACTTTCTTTGTACCTTTTGTGGAATATCAGTCTGTTCCTGATTTTTTTCTCTGGAGAGAAGTGGCTTCTTTGCTGCCCTTCTTGACACCAGGCCATACTCCAAAAGTCTTCACCTCACTGTGCGTGCAGATCCACTCCCATCTGCCTTCTGCCATTCCTGAACTCTGCACTGCACTGGTGGCGTGCTGATCCCACAGCTGAATCAACTTTAACCTCCTTACCTTGAAGCTCTCGGTGATTCAGTATATGGTTGATTTTGGTGTAATTTACTAGCAGCAACATCCTTGCCTATAAAAGCCTTTTAGTGCAAAGCATACACTTGTTTCCTTACAGGTAATCATGGTTAACAGAGGAAGAACAATGATTTTAAGAACCACCTTCATTTTCAAGCTTCAAATTTGTTATTCTAACTCAGTCAGTATGACAGAGTGATCTCCAGCCTTGTCTTCAGCCTCACTCTCACCTGTGTTAATAAGAGAATAACTGACCTGATGTTAGCTGGTCCTATTGTGGAAGTTTGATCGGTTATTTATTTAATTTAAAATTAAAATAATATAATTTGTCACATCTGTGCCACCGCAGTAATGGGGAATAAGATCAAGCTCGCCGGATTACTGAGCCAACGCTTTGTCTCCCCCTAGTGTGTCTATGTTGGTACTTGTTTTCACTTTAGCACTAAATTAAGTTCACCTGTGTCTCCCCTGTGTGTTTCCCTATTAATTCCAGTCGAACCCGTAGCACTTTGTCCGTTCACTGATCAGCATATATTTATTATGGTTACATTGCAACGTGTTTGTGCCTTTTCTCCTCCCAGGATTGAACAGTGTCTGCAGGTTGGGGCAACCTTCTGTATGGACGTTCCATCGTCAAGGTCAAGGCTACGAGTTGCTCAGCCTTTTTCCGTTTTCTGTTGATTTATTGGTTTTGTGTTTTTCTTGTTTCATCCCACCTGCAGAAGGGAGTCACCTTTGGTTGTTTTCTGTTGTTTTTGTTGTAAGGTTATTGGAAAAGAGAACAGTTAAAGAAATAAACTAAGAGAAATAACCCTGCATCTGCATCTGTCTCTCAGTGTTGCAGAATCATGACAAATTTTCATGCCAAAGAGGGACTTTACAATTAATTGCAATTTAGCCGATAGCTTTTGCTAACATTTTGGAGTGTACACAAATTGCCATCATAAAACTTAAGATAGTAGACAATATTAAGTAATATTGTGTCAGAAGGGGTGTGGTTGAGCATCATTTGCAGGTGGAAACCAACAGGTAATTAATTACATCTTTGGCTCATTGGGGAATTTTTAATTACGTGTGTTTCTTTGTGTAGGGAGAGAGAGAGAGACCTGTGACTGAGCACATAAACCAGAGAGCAAGCATACTGTGTGTGTATGTGTGTGTATTATACCATATCATAGAATAAACATACTAGATTCACTAAACCTGCTTCCAGTCCTTTATTCCCTAAACATCACACAAAATGTCTTTAATCTTGTTTTATGTGCAACATAAAATGTCCTGTTAACCTCTGGATCTGAGACTTATTATGTGGATACATGTAATGTGTTGTCCACTTAATTAATGCATTCCTAAAGGCTTAATTAGAACTCTGAATTAAAGAGTACTCAAAATATCCTGAAACAGAAAATAAAAACCGGTGACACATTAGTTATTAACAGTAATGAGGATTTTTCAGACACAACACACTGACCTACACAGATACACATGTACATTCAATTTACTGCTTTTCATTCACATACAGTAGTTCAGTTAGAGATTGTCTTCTCACAGATCCACATAAACTTATTATTACATTGATAATCAGCCCAGTTAAAGGAAGGAACAGTTCCAACACAATCCTCATCGCCTTCATAACTGTTTGGTTCTCTGCGTCCCCAAAACCTGAAGGAGAGAATCAGAGGATCTGCTGTGTTTCTCAGACTAAAGAAGAGTCAGTATCTGTATCATAAGTAAAAGATTAGTTCAGTGATTTCTTACCCAGTGCCCAGTGGTGTATCATCCACCCACTTCCACTCGCCCTCTGTGTCGCCGTCACTCAGACCAATCCAAGCTGTTCTGCTGCTCAGCAGTTTATTGATGAACTCCTATCATGGTTGTATTAAAGTCAAATGATGTCAGTCTCTCTCTCTCTCACACACACACACACACACACACAGACCTGTTCTTCTCTGCTGTTTATGATCACCAGGTCTGCTCCTTTGTCCCTGCAGTCCTGTCTGCTCTCAGTCCAGCTCTTCTTCTCATTAGACATGAAATAAACACTGGAGCTGAAACACATCTCTTTATATATATATAAATACATGGAGAGAATTCACAACGATCAAAACACAGATTTTTGAGAATAAATAAATAAATAAATATTCACCAATCGTGGATTCATTTGTAAAAGATTATAAAGTGGAACCCTGTATTGAGAGCATAATTCCGGAATCGGGCTTGTATATCAAAACACTCGTAAAAACTCAGATTTGTTCCATTACCCCCCCACCCACCAAAAAAAAGAAATACATGAAATAATTAACACAAAATATAAAGTAAAAATAAAACAAATTAACCTCAATGGTACCTTTGAAAAAAAAAAAAAAGTAAAAATAAATCCAGACAGATAAGTGTTTCCGTTAGTGTTTGTGCACGCATGCACTTGTGTGTGTGTATGTGTGTGTGTGTCTGTGTGTGTGAAGCTAAAGTAAGATGAGAGGAGTAGGGCACCCTCTCCTCTCCCTCCTCTCTTCTTACACAATAACCCTTCCTCCTTGCTTTTTTGACGGCGGGGGGGGGGGGGGGGCTATTGTGCGGGACGTCTTTCACACACATTAACAGAAACACTGCCTTATTGGGAACATAAGCAATAAATCTTTCTAATGACACTTGAGTGTGAACACACACTAACAGACTCACTGCTGTAATGTAAAAATAAAACAAACCAATTTGCACTTTACCTTTGAAAAGAATCGCAAGCAGTGTTTTCGTTTGTGTGTAAAGGGGAGAGGAGGAGGGAAGGGGCACACTGTCTAAAGACACACACTAACGGAATCAGTGCACGCTGACCCAGAGAGAGAAAAAAATACGCACACACGTGTGTACAAGCACATGTGAAAAGATAACTTTCATGCACACATGCTTACAAACACAAAATAAAAGATGCTTTACATGCACACACACATATGGTCACAGTGTTGTAGTAAACAGTACACACGTGCACGGATGTTGATTATACCAGTGAGAGACGCGCACTAAGACAGAGCAGAGGAGACGATTACCCACAATTCCGCAGTGCGAGAGAGAAAAAAAAACATTGGCTCAGTTGTGATCACGTGACGCTCGCCGTCGAAACATGAGGTGCATGCGTGATACATGATACTCTGTATTCGTAAATCAAGACTTTCAAGTCAAAATGTATTCAAATTTTTGCTCGTCTTGCGGAACACTCGCAAACCACATTACTCTAAGGTTCCACTGTATCGATAACAGGTTGCTCTCACCTGAAGAGGTCTGTTTCAGTGCTAAAAATTTAGATCATTTGCTCAGTGGATTTGATTTGATTGCTCATTTTGAGTGTGTGGTGTGAGTTTGCTGGATATAACTAAGCAAAAAAAATGGAGAAATAAAGTATCTGAATGATATTTCATTAGGAAAAGGAAACGTGATTTAAAAGGAACCAGTTTAGGCATAAAAAAAAACTAACTAAAAACCTAGGATTATTTCTGTTTATTTGTTTGTTAGTGTGAGGGTCCTCCACGAGAGCACACTGTTTGCGCTCTAAGTTTGTTTGTGTAGTTTTGTTTGTAGACTCAGTTTCCCAGAACGCACCTCGGTCAGGCGACGAGAGTGCTCACCTGAATCAAGGTAGCTCATTAAACATCCTATAAATAGCTGTTTGTTCTGGGAAACTGGATCAATCAATAATTATTTGTCATGTGGGCTTTCCTTTAGTTTGGTTTTGTTTTAGTGTGTGTTTGTTTTAAGTTGGTATTTTGTTTAAAGAAGGCTCTAGTTTTTGTGATGTTTGTTTACCATGTTTGGATTCATGGAGCTGTTTGTGTTAGTCTGTTTCCTAGTTTGTGTAAGTACTGTGCTGTGTGTCACCAGTGTTTGTGTACCTCCTGTGTAGATTCTTTGTATGTGTAGTCCCTTGTATGTTTAGTTATATGTGTAGCCACAGGAGTGCTTAGCCGCTAGTAGGTTTAGCCGCTAGTAGGCTTTAGCTGCTAATAGGGTTAATAGACTGCTAGTGGTTTTGCCCCTAGATTGGATTAGCCTCTTGTGTGCTTAACCTAACTCGTACTACAGTATAATTTTTTTTTTTAGTTGCTGCAAATCAAATACATTTTTGTTGATCTTTCAGCTGCTCCCGGCAATGGGTAGCCAGCAGACAATCTGGTCTGCACACAAGCTTAGCACAGGTTTTACACCAGATGCCCTTCCTGATGCAACCCTCCCATTTTATCTGGGCTTGGGACAGGCACTTCTTCCAGTTGTTGGGAATAAAAGCAGGGCATTTTGCATGGCAGATGATACATCTACAGTATCACTGAGCCACCAGTGCCGTATTGCCCTGATGACATTAGACAAACACAAAATCTCTAAGCTGACCGATTTTAAGTTGGTGGAACTTTGACGTGACAGTTACTATTACTTAAGTACTTACAATTACTTAAAATATCAAATTTGTTCAGCTATCTTGAAAAGTCATAAATACCAAAAAAGTTCTAAATACTCATCAAAGTCTATTCATTTGAACTAACTGTAATTATTCAAATTAACAGTACTCAATATGTTTAATTACTTTGAGCATTAGGGTTTGCAGTGAAGGTGTTATTACAATACAGACAAAGTTAGCTATTAGTTCTCCAGAACAAATGTACACTGTAAACCCGATTAAGTTGGCAAAACTCTCAAATATTTGAGGTAATCAGTTGCATAAATTTTTAAGTAATGATGTTTCCAATTTTAAGTTAACAGAACTATCAATTGTTGAGTTTGTTGAACTTGTTGCAAATCAAATAAATTGTTACAGACAACCTGGTCTGGGAATCGAACCCAGGCCCTCCGAAGGCAGGCGAAACACCTACCACTGATCCACCAGTGCTCTATAGATATTCCACTGGTAGAATTTTAAGGTGACGGTTACTTTTACTTAAGTACCTGCGATTATTAAAATATAAAATTTGTTCAGCTTACTTGAAAAGTGTAATTTCTACAAACTCATAAATACCTAAAAGTTCGGAATACTCAATTTCTATTAATTTGACCTAATTGCAATTATTTAAGTTAACAGTACTCAGTGTGTTTAATTACCGCGAGCATTAGGGTTTACAGTGTAAGACTGATTGAGGCTCAGTAATTACTGCACAGTTAATAGTCAACTAATACAAGCTTGATTACTAATTAGTTAGCATTAATGAAAAGTTATTAATTAACTCTATCTCACTCATTTTATAGTTATTTACAGTTTGAGTTATGGATCAGGATTGTAAAGTGTCACCATGATTAATGAGATATTTTAATTCTAAGAGCTTGGTGAAATTATATACAGGAATATGTGAGAGGATGCAAGTTAAATCTTTATGATCCAGTTTTAACTGAGGACATTCAACACTTGGGTATTTCCACTAAAGTCAATTACTTACCCAAAAATGTCAATGTCAGGTATTCATCTCTCTCCCTCTGTAACTGGTCTCTCTCTATAGTCAGGTTGTTGTTGCTGGTCTGTAACTGGTCTCTCTCTATAGTCAGGTTGTTGTTACTGGTCTGTAACTGGTCTCTCTCTATAGTCAGGTTGTTGTTACTGGTCTGTAACTGGTTGTTTTCTGTGTCCAGGTTGTTGTATTTGATCCACAGCACTGTGACGGCAGTCAGCAGGAGAACACACAGCAGCGCCACACACGCTGCAGTCACTCTGTAACACCTGCTCCTTGCAGTGTCTTTTCCTTGGGAAGAGGGAAACAATGAACATTAAGACTGCTGATATCCTGCTATTAATTCTGCAGATATGAAATAATTCAGATCAGAAGTCATTTTTAAGAGACCTGTGTGATGATGTTGGACATTCCTTTTTGTGTCTGCATCCTCCATCTGTGTCTCAGGGTTATAACCTCTAACAGCGTCTGCACTCTCGTAGATATCCACCACCATCTCCACTTGCTCTCTTCTCTGCATCACCTCAGTGCTCATCACATCATCATACACACTCTCTGACATTTATACTCTATTACAGTAAAACACTGTGTACTGTCTCCTTCTCTGTACACAAGGAAATGAATGTAGAACTAAGTGTGTTTCTATATGTGTGTGTGTGTGGGGCTGGGGCGGGGGGGGGGGGGGGGGGGGGGTATAGGTGGAGAAAGTTTACACACATGCTCTCACATACAGTTACTTCTTGTTTTAGAATATAATGAAGATTCAGACAGCAGCCAGGACTGATATAATTTCAATTAAAGTAGCCTTTTAATAGCTCAGCACAAGATCAGGGTTCATGACAGTGGAGAAAAATCATGAGATATACACACATATTGCTGTACATCACATCTCACTCAGGTGAAAGGGTACATCTTCATTAGGCGAAAAACTGAATACAATATAACAGGAATACAATATTACGCTTTTATTCTTCATAGCATCATTACACAAGCTATTAGATATCACCTGCTACTTTTAAAATGAATTTATATATTTCAAATATGTTGAATTCTGTCATATTAGGCAACATGTTCCTGCAGTAGATCTGGAATTATTTGTAGATTTATGTTTTATGACGTTTTATGCAGATTTACTATCAGGTTGTGTCAAGTGATACTGGTCTAAGGTCACGTGTAACCCTTACACTCCTTCACATATTAGTATTTGGAATAAAGTTGACAGCAGCAACCACATAAAACACGCGCAGGATGTACAGAACTGTGCAAAATTCTTCAGTACATGCACATACAGTAACTGCTGTTTCATTAATCACTAATCTAATTTTTTCCTGTAGATTTCTTAAGTTATCTGCATTTACCTAAGAATTTTGCACCGTACTGTACATCCTGTGTGGGTGTTTTATATAGTTGCTGATGTCACCTTCATTCCACAATATGATGTGTGAAGGAGGGCAATTGGTACAGCTGACTTTAGACCAGTATCACCTGTCACATCCTCACAGTAAAACTGCATAAACGCACAGATAAAAATCATTCCAGATTATATAGATATAAAATTAAAGATCTACTGCAGGAACGTGTTGACTAAATAATGTGACAAAATTTAACAGTGGGGTAAATATATGAATTCATCTTAAAAGTAGCAGGTGAAAAACCCGAGTATTCTTGTGTAATGATGCAATGAAGAATACAAATTGGTGGAATGAATACATTCACATTCACTATAGTGATTCACAATCATTATAGCACTTAGCTGAGAAGCGTGGTTGTTGCTTAATACTTGCCTGGTATTAGATGTTTCAGATGCTTTTTATGTTTTCACAAAAAAAAAAAAAAAAAAACACAAAGGTTTAAAAGAGGGAGTGCTACCTTGTAAAAACACACATGCAAATTAAATGTACAAAGACTATGCCAATCACTTTCACCACCTGTGAATTATAATGGCACACTTTCACTTCCTTTTGTTGTAACCTGCAGAATGCAAAGCCCTTCGTCTGGCCCTTGCCATGATGAGACTATAAATGCACGTGTGTGTAAATTGTGTGTGATGCAGTCTGATATGTGAAATGTGAGCAAGAAAGTGTCAGTTACCTCTGATCTGATATGGAAACCTTGAAAAACTTGAAACATGAGCATGAAAAGCTTTGTTCTCGAATAAGTGCACAAGATCTTTGGTGTTCCCGAAAAAGTACATATAAAAATAATTTCACATCTACTGCATGTAGCATAACTGCTGGCCTTTAACAAGAGCACCTGCAGTATGTGTGAAACCTGATGCTAAAATGTATTCACACTTCGACCACAAGAAGCCGCTGATGCCCCCTACTCTAATTTTCCACTTCATCTGACATCCTTTACTGACAGCAGCACATTTATATATGTGTGTAGAGTTCAGAGGCTCTGTAAGACATCCACACAGACACACAGTAATTTGAACACGTTTCAATGAATCTTTTATAGATTTGAGATGTTTCAGTGGACCTCTGAGCAGGATGAGATGGTAGGACTTATCTATGAGATTTTAGATAATGTTGAAGATCATCACCCTGACACAGAGGAAGAAAATGCAGACACAACAAAATACCAAGAAACACAACATACAGGTACCTTTTTTAAAGCCTGCAAAGCTAAAATTTAATTTAAGCTTGTACTGTATATATTAGAGATGTTTATGTGTGTCTCAGTAAATGGAGATGATGGTGGATATATGTGAGTGCACAGATGATGGTAGAGGTGACCGAAGAAAAAAAAATCTGAGATTTATTACAGAATGTTCAGATCACATTCACACAGTGTGCTCTTTTTTCTCTCTTAATCCTGTCCATGAGATTTGCTGATAACTCAGATGTGTTCACCTCTTCTGTATCTCAGCTTAATTAGTTCAGTTATTTCTGTTCTGTTGTTTCTGTCTTATTATAATACTTGTCTATTGATTTGTTTTATGTCTCATTTTCAATTACTTTTGACCTTCACTTGCCTTCCTAATTATGATAATGGATTATTATTTTGTTATGTCCTCTGTTAGTTGGGCATCCACTGAAATTGAGGTATAATGAGTCTTAAACTTCATTTAGGAGAAGCAGTATTTGAAAGCAGTGAAACGTTGGTGTAGTGGTTAGCACTGTCACCTTGTACCTCCAGAGTTCGATTCCCAACCACGCTCGAGTCCTGTCTCTGTATACATGGAGTTTGCATGCTCTCCTCATGCTTGGTGGGTTTCCTCCAGATTTCCTCCCACAGTCCAAAGACCTGCAGATTAAGCTACTTAGCATTCCCAAATTGCCCTTAATGTATGTGTGCGCGCCCTGCGATGGATTAGCAACATGTCCAGGATGTACCCCGCCTCGTGCCTTACGCCTCCTGAGATAGGCTCCAGGCCCCCTGCGACCCTGAATCCAGAATAAAGCGCTATAGATGGTGAGTGAGTATGTGAATGCGCTTCCCAGATCTCCCAAAGTCCACCATAACATCTCTGGTTTTTGTGGTCAATAGAATCACATGGTTGTCTGTGCACCACTCACAATCAGATGTCGTACCTCTTCTCTGTAATGAGGTGACTGGGGTGCTATCATGTGTGTAGAGTACAGGCTAAGCACACAACTCTGAGGAACTTTGTTTTTGGTAATGATGGTGAGTTTCTCTTCCTGATGTTTTGTGCTGTATTGGATAAAAAGTACAACATTTAAGAGCAGACAGATCCTTATTCCTGGTTTGCAGAGTGTGTAAATAAGATTGAGGGATTATAATGTAGTAAAGACAGAACTTCAAAAGCAGCCTCACATATGGTTGAGCATTGCATTGCAGCCAACAATGAGAATAACGCATCAGCTTATTACCCTCAAAATGATTTTTTTATTTACATACAAAATTTAAATATTTTGTATCACTTTCAACAATCTTAAGACTTCCATTATCTTTAGAGCATGCATAGGAACATTGTTGTAGAACAGGGCCATGTCAGTATGTAACATGGAACAGAGAGGAAAGCAGTTGACTTAAAACCAACATTGAAAATCAGTCACAGTCACTTTCGGCAAAAAATAAATAAATATATACAGAAAGGACAAGCTAAGGATAAGATACAGCTATTGACTATGGTTAGTTTAATTGGTTGAATTTTAAGTGGATGATATCAAATTGTTAAAAAATAAATAAATAAACACAAAACAAAAAAAAGATGGAAAAACATCCAAACACAACAACTGCAACAAGAAGAATAACTATTCTTATTATGTAGACAAATTAGTAATCCTAAAAAAAAATCTAATAGGATTTAAGACATCTAAAATGCTGACCTGCACTGTAGTTTGCATGAATCTGATATGAATATGAAGTACTGTATAAAATAGGGAATAAGTGAATGAGCAAGTGGTGACTAAGAATATTATCTGAGAGAGTCACATGATACATAGATCTTCAACAAATAAATAGTTATTAGGGTTCTACTGATTATTACAGAACAAATCATAAGTTTGTAAGCTTTTTGTAATTTTGTTGTTGGGTTTAAATTTGCTCATAAAAAACATTTCTCTCACAGATCCACTGTCTTTTAAGGGAACATACTTGATCATTCCAGCCTTGCTTATCTGGATAGGTCCATATCCGTGTCTTCATTATCACCTTCTTTATTCGGTTCCCCCGGATTCCAGTATCTGAAAGTCAGAAAATCAGAGTCAGCGTTTACTCATCTTCAACTGTAAATCTGTAAGTCTGAAAAATATGAACAACAACATAACTCTGACCAAAACATAAAACAGGAGATAACATTACCATAGCTTCCAGTAGCAAAATTGTTCAAAATGATGTTTTCCTAGTCTCACAAGACCGAATTGAGCTCTCATTACTGGCTCGTCTTTTTTATTTCAACTAGAGGTGACATGAGAAATCTAAGACGTACATGAGAAACAGAACTGCATTTGAAGGAGAAGCAAATAAGCCATATAGAAGACCATAATGAAATTTAAATGAGAAGCATGAAACACATAATAGAAATATTATTTTATTGAACATATATCCTCAATTAACAGCATTTAGGGATGATGTGAACTAGCACCACCTGAGACCAATCAGTGTTAAGGGTTGGGCCATATAGCAAAGGACTGATTCAAAGTAATCAAAGTAAAAGGGAAGCAAAAGACAAAAAACAGAATACACAATCAAATATCAAAATTCACAAATCACAAAATCTCTCTCCAATACAACCAACACTTCGCCTACACGCCTCCCCGTTCTGGCTCCTTTCTCCGGTTTATGAATGGTTGGCTCATTGATGACGTCACTCAGGACGGAAGCGATCATGTCGAAGGTCAAGCAGCTGCCGGTGTAGTGGCAGTGGGAAAAACTGAAGTGGGGTCTAGAGCGGGGCACAACCTGGACACAATACACACCCACACAAACACGCTACAAAGCTGTCACGGGTCTAGCTGGTTGTAGTTGCTAGACCGGCCGATGTTGCCGTGGGCATAAAGGTAGGCATGAAGGCAGAGGGGTTCAACAGAGAGTCTTATTTAAACAAACACAACTCAAAAACAGAACAAAGGAACTAAAACAACAAACTCAAACTAGGGCTCAGGAGAGAGAGGGCACAGAGACTGGAGAGACAGGGCACAGAGACTGACAGGAACTAGACTAGCTGGGTTAGTGAGGTTAGTAGCTACATGTTGTACTGGGGACACTGGAGGCTGACCTAACCGGGTTAGTGGCTAATGGAGTTAGTATTGACCTAGGGGACCGGAAGACAAAAGGCAGGGCACACATGAGGCTATACCAAACTAGCGGCTAACCTACTAGTGACCAGAACCACTAGCAGTCAATCCCACTAGAGATTAGCCTACTGGAGGCTAACCCTACTAGCCATCAAGGCCTACTAGCGGCTAACCCTGCTAATGGCTAAGCCCTCATGTGGCTACACATACTAGGGGAAACGACCAGAAGGCAAAACAGTACTTACACAAGACACAGGAGGAGACACAGCCTAACTACACACTGAACAAAGCAGCTCCATGAATCCACAGACACAAGGAACATCAAGAAAACAAAACTAGAGCCCTCTGAAAACAAAGGTTACAAAACATAAACCAAATATAAACTTAAAGTAACAAAAATGAATGCCCACATGATGGTAATACAAACAAACCAAACAATCACCAACAATGCTCGACCCAGTTTCCCAGAACAAACTGCTATTTATAGAAGGTTTTAATGAGCCACCTCAGTTCAGGTGAGCCTCATCACCTGACTGAGGTGCCTTCTGGGAAACTGAGTCAACCAACAGGAACTACACAGAAAGACAGACAGACATGAACAGTGACCTCTAGTGGAGGTTCCTAACAAAAGCACAGCAACACAGATGCATAAAACTAACACACAGCAATCATGTTGCAGGTTGTAACAGTGTCCATACTGACCACCACAATATTAACAATAATATAACAATTAAAAAAATATTACAGTTTACGATCATCACTAATTTGTAGATGTAGCCCATATGTAAAAAGAAATACATAAATAACTTAAATGTGCAAAATATAACATAAAATTATATTGTGTAATACATTTACAATTCACACAATATAACAGACACCAGAAAAATTAGGCAAATCAAGACACTAAATGTCACACAAACTGACAAAGATATTAAGTGTCACACTGCTCAACTCAAATTATGATTCATACAGTTACACAAAGTCCACAGCATTGTGACAATCTTCCAGGAAAAAGAATCAGCCAAAAAGACGATGAAACATTTTGAAGGGAATTTTTTCTGGCTGCTTGCTGTATGTAAGGGTTGGTTTATGTCCAACAAGTTTGTACAAAGTATACCATTCCTAAGGCTGCTTAGTATCTAATGGAACAAAAAAAAAATATTTAAAAACATTTTAGATTTACCTAAACACCATTCAGTTACTCCATTCCCAATTGTCTGAAGGTCAAGTGGGCTTGAGCTTGCTCGTGAGTTGGTGCTTACCTGACTGATGATGTGGTACTGATGGAGACGATGGAACATTCTCCTTCACTTTCTTTGCTGAGATTCTTGTTCTCTTCAAATGTTTCTGAGAAGGGATGCTTCTGAAAAGAACACAGTTTATATTACTCACTCACTCATCATCTATACCACTTAATCCTGTAATCCCAGGAGACTTAGGGCACATGGCAAGGTACACCCTACACAATTTCATTCACAATTTGGGAACGGCAATTAGCCTAACCTACATGTCTTTGGACTGTAGGAGGAAACCCACCAAGCACGGGGAGAACATGCAAACTCCATGCACACAGAGACGGGAATCGAGCCTGGCCGGAGATCAAACCCGGACCCTGGCGGCCTACAGTTTATATTAAATGTATATAATTATAAGATAACCTTAGCACAAGCAATCATATTGGTCTTTATTTATAGAATATAATTAACTGGTGTCTCTAAACTTAAATTTTCCCAGGAAGGGAATGTTTATGGTTAAACACTGAACAAAACTTGAAACATCCAAAATTGATTATGCAGTAATATTAATTAACTATTTAAACTTAATGTTTCAAACCAGTAGATAGTTAACTTGAGCTCATGACTTATAATAATACTGTAACTAGTTGTCATGTGGCAACGCGGAGCGAGTAGGATCAAGACGCGGAAGAGAAACAGCAGGCTTGGAAGTGGGCATGGTCGAGGAGCGAAAGCAAGGGTTGGAAACCAAAAAACCCAAAATACCAAAAAGACGAGCGGAGTTTCAGTAACCATAAGATCAAACAGCGAGGTGATATATCTGAAACTTGAACAAGAAGCCGAGAGGAAGCGCAAGGTCAAAACCGGGAGATCAAAGAGTGGGGCAAACAAATCCGAGACGAGAGGCAGAAAGCAAAAACAAGAAATGGGCATGAGGCGAGACGGCATAGCTGGGAAAAGTGGAATGTAGGATTGATCCGTCGCATCGTTGAGGGGAGCAAGAGCTTAACTGCCCATGGGTTGAAAACCTTGGTGACACTGAAGGGTCCAATGTATTGGGGAGTTTACGATAGATGGTCTTTAGGGGAATGTCTCGGGTGGAGAGCATGACTCTCTGCCCCACTATGTACTTAGGGGTCTGAGAGCGTCTGACGTCTGCTTGAGCCTTGTACTTCTTGCCGACGTGTAATAGCGTCTTCCTTGCTTGCAGCCAGGCTCTCTTGAAGGCTTGGGCAGACGGAACATTGGCCTCCTCCTCCTGAGACGGGAATAGGGTTGGCGGAAACCTCAAACAGCACTGGAATGAGATGATGAAATCTGGGAGTTGTGGGCGTACTCCACCCAAGGCAGGAACTTACTCCATGCACCTCAGGGCAACTTTGAGGGACTGGTTCTTCCTCTCGGTCTGATCGTTTGATTGGGGGTGAAACCCTGTGGACAGACTGGGAGTGGCCCCAATCAGCTTACAAAAGGCCTTCCAGAATCGTGAGGCGAACTGTAGACCCTGATCTGAGACAATGTCTTTTGGGAGACCATGGAGCATGAAGACATGATTGATCATGAGTTCTGCAGTCTCCTTGGCAGATGGTAGATTTGGCAATGGAAAAAAGTGAGCGGCTTTCGAAAATTGATCCACCACCGTCATGATGTAGGTGTGGCCATTGGACCCAGGTAACCCTATAACAAAGTCCATGGTGATGTTGGACCATGGGCGGTGTGGAATCAGCAGAGGCCTGAGGAGGCCAGCAGGGGCTATGTTGGAGTGTTTGGACCTCAGATGTCACACGCTGCCACAAAGCTGGAGACATCCTCCTTGAGTGTGGGCCACCAAAATCGCTGTTGGGTTTGTGCCAGGGTGCAGATAGCGCCAGGATGGCAGGAGAGTTTGGAGCTTTGGGCCCACTCCAGGACCTGGGAACGCAGGGAGAGAGGAGCGAAGAGGCGTTTAGGGGGAACGTTGCTAGGTCATGGCTCATGGATTAGGGCTTGCTTAACCCACATTGGCATGAGTGTCATGGAAGGCTGCAAATTGTCTTGAGAGTGCATCAGGCTTGGAGTTCTTGGATCCTGGATGATAGGAGAGGGTGAAATTGAACCTACCAAAAAACAGTGACCATCGAGCCTGGTGGGCATTGAGTCTCTTGGCACTCCATAGATATTCGAAATTTTTATGATCAGTCCAGACCAGGAAGGGAATCTCCGTCCCCTCTAGTCAGTGTCTCCATTCTTCCAGAGCTAACTTGATAGCTCGCAATCACCGATGCCATAGTTCTTTTCAGCGGGAGTTAGATGGTGGGAGAAGAAGGAACAGGGGTGCAGCTTGTTATCATGTGAGGCTCTCTGGCACAGGACACCCCCTACCCCCATGCTGGAGGCGTCGACTTCCACAATGAACAATGCCATGATGGGTCCGGGATTGTTAGAATGGGGGCGGATGTGAATCGACCCTTGAGTTCAGCAAAGGCCCTCTCGGGCCTCCAAGTTCCAGTGAAAGTCGTTCTTGGGGGACGTGAGAGTCATTAAGGGGGCAGCTATAGAGCTGTACCCTCGAATGAAGTGGCAGTAAAAGTTGGCAAAGCCCAGATATCACTGAAGTTCTTGTCGTGAGGTGGGAGTGGGCCAGCTTGCAACGGCTTGGTGGGTTCCATCTTGATGTTCCATCCAGCAGCCTCTGCAGTACCTGCCAAACGTGGTGTTGTTGTTCCTCCAGGTCCCGAGAAAAAATCAAGATGTCATCGAGGTAAACAAATACTGAGGAGTTGAGGAAATCCCTGAGAACATTGTTAATAAGGGCCTGGAAGACGGCAGGGGCATTAGTCAGGCCAAAGGGGACCACCAGGTATTCGTAGTGTTCTGTGGGCGTGTTGAAGGCTGTCTTCCATTTGTCTCGTTCTCGGATGCGGGTAACTAGTTTGGTAAAAATCTTGGCTCCTTGGAGGAGTTCAAAGGCAGTAGCCATTAATTGGGGAGGATATCGGTTCTTGACTGTGATGTCATTTAAGCCCCTGTAATCAATGCACGGATGAAGGGACCCATCTTTTTTGCCCACGAAGAAAAATCCGACGCCTGCTGGGGAGGAGGAGGGGCAAATAATGCCTGCTGCAAGGGACTCAGTGGTGTATTGGTTCATAGTCTCACGTTCCTTGGGAGACAGTGAGTACAGGTGGCCCTTGGGTGGTGTGGTGCCCAGGAGCAGGTTAATGGCGCAGTCGTATGGGCGTGAGGGGAGGCAAGGAGATGGCACAGGATTTACTGAAAACCTCTTTGAGGTCATGGTATTCTGTAGGAATGTGGGTGAGGTCCGGTGGTTCCCCTGCAAGGGCAGGACCGGGGCATGATGTGGTAGCAGCTTGTAGGCAGGTCATGGAACATGAGCTCCAGGCCAAAATTGAGTTCCTGGCCCAATTAATCTGTGGGTTGTGGTGGAATAACCAAGGCAGCCCCAAGACAATCGTGGCGTGGGATTTCTCCATGATGAACAATGACATTTGCTCAGAGTGATTGCCTGAGGCCCTGAGGACAATGAGAGGGGTTCTGTGAGTGATAAATGGGAGCAAAATCCCATCTAAGGCCTGAACCTTGAGGTGAGTCACCAAGGGCAGTGCGGGGATCCCCAGAGCACTGGCTGAAGCCGCGTTGATGACCTTGCGGTCCGAACCCGAGTCGACTAGCGCCTGCACCACGTGTGCGCACTGCTCATGGATGAGGAGGACAGGGAGCAGATGACGTTGGTCTGGGAGCCTTCTTGGAGCCACACTCTCTAGTGCTCCCAGCTGAACTAGAGGGTGCCTCCTTTTACTGGACATTCTTTAAGTTGGTGAAAGGCCCCTTCCACTCGACGACATCGTCTCTCCTCTGGGGAGATGTGGGTTCTGTCCAGTTACATGGGCTCATCCTGGGGGGCAACTTGTGGAGAGGGGGGTCGAAAAGAGCCCTGTGTGGAGAAAACCGGGTAGGTCTACAAAGGTGGAGACGTGAATCCACTTGGCCGGCCAAATCAATTAGCCCCTGGAGTGACGAGGGTAGTTCATGGGAGACTAATTCATCCTTGAGCAACTCAGTTAAGCTTTCGAAGAATACATCGCATATGGCTCGATGATTCCATTCACTGGTAAGCTCAAGGGTTTGGAACTTGATGGCGTAGTCGTAGGCTGAGCGTGTGTCTTGTCTGAGTCTCAGTAGTTTACGTCCAGCTTCCCTGTCATGACATGAATGGTCGAACACCCTCTTCATTTCCTTGGCAAAGCTCTTGTAATTGGAGCAGCAGGGGTCGGGGCATCCCAGATTGCGGTGCTCCATTCCCGGGCTCATCCTGTGAGAAGTGTGATGACATATGCCACTTTAGAACATTCCGTGATGAAGTTTGAGGACTGGAGTTCAAAAATGAGTGAGCACTGGGAGAGAAAGGAGCAGCATGTTCCTGGATATCCTTCATAGGTGGCAGGAGCGAGGAGGCATGGCACTCATTGCTCACCAGAACTTCCACTTGATGCTGGAGAGAGGCTGAGCCTTTGGAACTGGGAAGTGACATCTGCCAGTGACTGCTTAGTGGACAGCAGCTCCTGTTGATGCGGGGTGAGTTGGCTCTCTAGGGCCGCTCTCATGTGGTCAAAATCCGCTGGATCCATATCATGGCTGGATTATTCTGTCACGTGGTGATGCGGAGCGAGATGGATCCAAATTTGGAAGAGAAACAGCAGGCTTGAAAGGGGGCGTGGTTGAGGAGCGAAAGCAAGGGTCGGAAACCAAAAAGTCAGTCGGCGAAACGTCAGAGCCAAAACGGAAGGTGAGAGTCGAAATCAAAAACCTGGAGATCAAAGAGCGAGGCAAACAAATCTGAGACGAGAGGCAGAAAGCAAAAACAAGAAACAAAGCAACCTTGGCAACGTGAAGACAAACAAAAAAAAACGCAAGAAAATTGAGGTAAGAACGCACAATAATTCAGCGGTTTAAGCAGCGTTCAGCTTCAATGCTGGAGAAATCAGCCGATGATTCAAGACCGGTGTGCAGACAAGGTGGAAGTGTGGGTGTGGGAAGGACACAGACAGGATAGTGTAAAAATGAGCACATGGAGGAAAAGTGACAGCGTGAAAAAAACGGAGCAGATAGAGCATAAATCATGACAACACTAGTTGAGTGACTCTGACCACTAAAAAAAATAAAAAATAAAAAAAGATTTCAACCTCATTTGTGTTATTCACCTATAAATGCTAATGCATACCTAATGCACCTGCAAAACTACAGGTGACATTTGAATTCCTTTTGCAATTTAAGAAGACACATAAGATGTGTAATTTTCAGCTAAAATATACGACATCTTTTTTTAATCACAGACTCTATGGTTTTAACTTACATTCTCCTTGTCAATAATAACTAACCACTCAATTTTAAATTTGGCATGAAAAAGTAAAACCCACCTTCACCATCCGCTTTTTTATTCTTGGTCTTCTTTTTCATTTGATCTGTGGCAGGTAAAGTAGGTGGTGCGCTACCACCACTCAAAGGTCTGGATGAATGATGTCTTTATTGGAGTGTACAGTCGTGGCCAAAAGTTTTGAGAATTACATGAATATTGGAAATTGGAAAATTGCTGCTTAAGTTTTTATAATAGCAATTTGCATATACTCCAGAATGTTATGAAGAGTGATTAGAATAATTGCATAGTCCTTCTTTGCCATGAAAATTAACTTAATCCAGAAAAAAAATTTCCACTGCATTTCATTGCTGTCATTAAAGGACCTGCTGAGATCATTTCAGTAATCGTCTTGTTAACTCAGGTGAGAATGTTGATGTGCACAAGGCTGGAGATCATTATGTTAGGCTGATTGGGTTAGAATGGCAGACTTGACAGGTTAAAAGGAGGGTGATGCTTGAAATCATTGTTCTTTCATTGTTAACCATAGTGACTTGCAAAGAAATGCATGCAGCCATCATTGCATTGCATAAAAATGGCTTCACAGGCAAGGATATTGTGGCTACTAAGATTGCACCTAAATTAACAATTTATAGGATCATCAAGAACTTCAAGGAAAGAGGTTCAATTCTTGTTAAAAAGGCTTCAGGGAAAGTCCAGCAAGAACCAGGATCATCTCCTAAGGAGGATTCAGCTGCAGGATCGAAGTGCCACCAGTGCAGAGCTTGCTCAGGAATGGCAGCAGGCAGGTGTGAGCGCATCTGCACGCACAGTGAGGCCAAGACTTTTGGAAGATGGCCTGGTGTCAAGAAGGGCAGCAAAGAAGCCACTTCTCTCCAAAAAAAAAAAAAACCCATCAGGGACAGATTGATCTTCTGCAAAAAGTATGGCGAATGGACTGCTGAGGACTGGGGCAAAGTCATATTCTCGGATGAAGCCTCTTTCCGATTGTTTGGGGCATCTGGAAAAAGGCTTGTCTGGAGAAGAAAAGGTGAGCGCTACCATCAGTCCTGTGTCATGCCAACAGTAAAGCATCCTGAGACCATTCATGTGTGGGGTTGCTTCTCATCCAAGGGAGTGGGCTCACTCACCATTTTGCCCAAAAACACAGCCATGAATAAAGAATGGTACCAAAACCCTCCAACAGCAACTTCCAACAATCCAACAACAGTTTGGTGAACAATTTATTTTCCAGCAAGTTAGAGCACCGTGCCATAAGGCAAAAGTGATAACTAAGTGGCTCGGGAAATTTTGAGTTGAAATTTTGGGTCCATGGCCTGGAAACTCCCCAAATCTTAATCCCATTAAGAATTTGTGGTCAATCCTCAAGAGGCGGGTGGACAACCAAAAACCCACTAATTCTGACAAACTCCAAGAAGAGATTATGAAAGAATGAGTTGCTATCAGTCAGGATTTGGCCCAGAAGTTGATTGATAGCATGCCCAGTCGAATTTCAGAGGTCCTGAAAAAGAAGGGCCAACACTGCAAATACTGACTCTTTGCATAAATGTCATGTAATTGTCGATAAAAGCCTTTGAAACGTATGAAGTGCTTGTAATTATATTTCAGTACATCACAGAAACAACTGAAACAAAGATCTAAAAGCTGTTTAGCATCAAACTTTGTGAAAACTAATATTTGTGTCATTATCAAAACTTTTGGCCACGACTGTATATGTACTGTAGGTTTAATTGGGTTGGCGCTGAGAAAATGTTGAACATTTAGTCATAAATTGTTAATGTATATTTGGCCTTAAATGACAATTGTTTGTGTGTGTGTATATATATATATATATATATATATATATATATATATATATATATATATATACACTGCATTTTAGTACATTATTACATAAAGTATTGCCAGTTTAATTTGAATAAATTCATTAAGGTCTAATACACAATTGTAAAAGATTACCCATGTTGATTAAAAGAGAAACTTTCTTGGGCACTTTATTTTTGCAAGTCTAAAGCAGAAATTTCAAATAACATTGCAGTGTTTCCCACAGGTGTGAAATATACAATATTATTATACAGTAATGTAGCCAGCAGAGCTGGTCGCATTATCTGCAGTTCAAAACTGGTCTATCATATACAAATAACAACAATATACAAATATCCATATACAAATATCCCTGAAATTTAGAGGTAATGAGCCACATTTGAGACACATTGGAAAACAGGTCATTTTTTTCTAGAAAAAAAGAAGAGATTAACATGAGACCTCATCTTGGATTTTCTTTTGCTATGCGTTCTGGTGCAGTGCACATGAATACTGGAAATTCATGGGAGTTGAGACAATGTGATTTAGAAATAAATAGTTAATAAAGATATAGTATTAATTATAGTATTAATTATAAATTTCTTACGCAGTGCCACTGGTCAGTTCTGTACCGTCCAGCCATTTCCAGTCTCCCTCTGTTTCTCTGTCACTCAAACCAATCCAAGCCTCTACATTGTTGTCCAGCTGTTTAATGATGAACTCCTGTGTTTAATAAAACAATATGAAAATATTACATTAGTTTACACTTTCACACACAGACCAGAGCAATGTCTAACTTTCATTGGGTAACATTCATAAAATTCTTATTTATTATTACTTTTGTCAGATTAAAGTTATTTCTGTGACCATTGTGAGTTTTTCTTTCATTGACCGAAGGGTACCAACAATTTTGTCCACGTGTATATATGTAGATAGATATACCTGAGCCTCCAACAATAAAAGTGAACTGTATATTATGTTTAACACTGTTCCTGTTATTTTGTACTTGCAAACTCATGGCACAAAGATATAGTATAGTATAGTATAGATTTACGAGATTAGAAATCATAAACAGTCTGTGGCACCCACAGATACTTTGGGGGATAATCTTGGTGCAGCTGAGCAAAAGGCCAAATCTCCCATAGTATGAAGGTTGATCTTCAGAGGTTTCAGAAGCTGTACTAACACAGAGCAGAGGTTGCTTGTAGATGTACTGTATGTGAGGTAATAATTTCTTTTAGATAGGGAGTGGCATCGCCATAGATGCACTGGTGGGTAAGAAGGGCAACTTTGTATTCAATTCTGAATGAAACGGGAGCCAATGGATGGGCATATTATGGTCATATTTACAGTATGTGCTCTCATCAGGATTCTAGCAGCACGGTTCTTAATATACTGCAGCTTTTTCCAGCAGTCCCAATGAGGAGTGCATTGCAGAAGTCCAACCTGGAGGAGACAAACGCATGGGCTAACTTTTCCGCATCTGCAAATGTGAGTGCAATGTTCTTATGGTGAAAAAATGATGTCTTACACAGATAATTGATATTAGACTTATACATCAAATGAGAGTATATTTTAACCCAGAGGTTAATAACAAATATAGACAAAACCTGGTGTGGGAATCCTACTAAAATAGCTTTGGTCCTAGAGCTGATCAGCTGCAGGACCCATGTATCCATGACTTCCAAACATATCTATTCCAAACAATTGGTAAAGTGGATGATGGCGGAGTAGATGAGGAGGTTGATTTTATGCTGAGGTTAAGCTGAGTATCATCAGCATAGCAATGAAACAAAATTTTGTGCCTGCTGATGACGCAATGGTGAAAGGTAGGGGCGATTTCTTGAACCTTGCTTTGTGACAGCGAAGCTGGAGTCTTTTAGAGAATAAATTCCACTGCCTCTGTATTGGATCATGTAGTCGGTGGGATAGATTTTACATGATTGACAGGAGTTTGTTCAGTGTTCTGTTGTCCCTTACTGTCTCCAACCTGTAAAGTTTGTGCCCAATTATGTGTTCAGCCTCAACCCTAAAATGCAGCTATGCCACCACCATCTCATTTGTGTTAAAGGTTAGGGCAGGGTAAAGTTACTTGGTTTGGAAATGTATGACAAGATGGTATCTACTTGCTCCTTATTATTAGAGGATGTGGATATGAGGCAGTTAAAAAAATTCCAAATGCTTGACTCTGAACCTTGAAAAATGTGAATTAGCTCATTCTACTGTTACGCCCGCTGGATGCTAAAGTGCAGGCAATTAAGGCATTTCCAGCCCCTAGGACAAAACGACAACTCAGACGTTTCTTGGGTATGGCTGGATATCACCGAAGCTTCTGTAGAAACTTTTCAGATTTGGTACTACCTCTAACAAACCATCTTCATGACTCGATCCCTTTTGTGTGGTCTGCTACTTGTCAAGATGCATTTAATGCTGTGAAGCTATTGCTGTACAGTGCAGCTGTTATTTCTGCCCCAAATTTTTGAAAACGCTTCCAACTGGAGGTAGACGCCAGTGGTACCGGGGTAGGTGCAGTACTCACCCAAGAAGATGTTGAGGGATCACCCTGTGTGTTTCTTCTCCCGCAAATTTAATCATTGACAGCTTAACTATAGTACCATTGAGAAGGAAGCTCTTGCCCTCTTACTCACCCTTCAGTATTTTGAGGTGTATATTGGATCCAGTTCAGAACCAATAGTGGTGTTTACTGATCACAACCCTTCGTGTTCTTACAGCGTATGAGTAATAGTAACCAACGACTCATGCGCCTGGGTATATCCTCCTGGTTATGCTAGTCATGAGTTAGGTAAGTCTAAATATACTGTATTTTGGTTTGTTTTTGTTGTTAGGTTAGGTAGACTTTCATGGGGTTTTGTTTATTATTTTGGCATTGTCAGCACCTGAAGATATTACCATTTGCAAATCCTTATACCTTAAACCGCAGTTGATCTCACCTCCTGTTTATTTCCCCACTATTCTTTTTTTTCCTTTTTCTAATTTCCATTGCCTTTCAGTGGCGGCCGGTCAATACGGGCCGCAGGGGTTCTGTCCCCTTAAAGTTAGGCAGAGAAGAATGTTACTTTAACATGTAATTATTTAACATAATAATTATTTATTTTAATAATGAAAAAGTCATTTAGTCACAATATTCCGCTGTATTTCTTGATATAATTTATTTGCAATAAAAAAAAATCAAAACTGTATTACGTTCAGGTGTGTTCGTGTACGTGGGGCGCCGGACAAACGAGTGTCTATGTAGGCATGGAAATCTTTGAAAAGCATGTTACCTGAAGCTGAGCTCTGATTGGATCATTTCAAATCATCCTTCGGGCGCAGCACTGTGCGCCCCGAACCCGCCCACTTTTGTTATTAGCGAATCATATTATTTTTAAATATTTGGGCTCATGTGATTGGACCATTCTCAACGAGTCTTTTTCAGCACTTCTTATGGCAAGCGGAGCTGCTGACTGGATGCGATGTGAGTCGTGCCTTTATTGTATGCTAGTATTAATGATCACTGCCTAAATGATAAATACCTATTTATAGGCAAGTATTAATAGTTTCATTTTAAATTTGTTTGCGGCGTGACCCTAGACTAGATTGTCAATGTTGTGGATGGAAGTATATTATGAATTTGCATATTTATTAATAAGTAATTCTTTATATTTCATTTCAATATATTCCAGGTCATATGACCTGTTGGTCAAAATTATTTATTTATTTATTTATTTATTTATTTTATTATTTTTATTTTTTTCAGGCTGCAAAACCTCTTCATTAAATGTTATTACTTTGCATATTTATGAATAAATTCAGTGGAAAATTATGGGGGTAAACCACTCCAATCCCCACATGGAGCACATCCGGCCCTGCTCCCTGACCTAGGAAACTACTGTGGAGGATGTTTCTGATGGCGATTATATAGCGCTTTTTTAATTCACTGTGAATGTGAGCATATGCTAAATGCTGTGTCGTTTAAAAAAAAGCTATTTAAAGTTAGCAGTATAATCTGTATATTGATGGAATTCATAGACATTTCATCATTTGATGTCTAATGTCCATTTCTTTGCTCAAATTACATCGAGATAGTATACCACAAGGATGATGGATAATTGTAAACAGAGAAGCAAAACAAGTCAAAATAAAAGTAATAAGAGGAACTGTTTTCCTTTCCCTCTCTGTGTTTCTAACAGTTTTTACATTCTCACAGATATCCACCATCATCTCCACTCACTATAATAAAATATTGAATTACTGCATGTCTGCATTTTGTAACACTTTTGGCCAAGCAAACTTAAATATTCTGTACCTGTGTGTTGTGCTTCAAGGCGTGTCTCAGTGGCAGGGTCTTCATCCTCTGTGTTGGAGACATAGTCATGACTTCCAACATTGTCTGCAATCTTGTAGATAACTTCCACCATCTGATCCTGTTTAGAAGAGCACTGAACCATCTTTAATCTATGAAAGTCTCACTAAAACATGAAATGACTGCGTCTCTGTGTGGATGTGACTGACAGGCTGAGCCCCTGTACTCTGTATAAGGAATTAAATGTGCTGCTGTCAGTAAATGGAGTGAGAGGAACTTTAGTGGATTATTCTGGTCAAAGTGTGAAGACATTTAAGCTGCAAACCTCACACATATCCCAGATGTACTTGATAAAGCGCAGCAACTATGTACAGTACTGTGCAAAAGTCTTTGGCAACACATTATATAAGCAATTACTTAAAAAAATAGGTTTCTGGGTGTTGCATGCAAAAAAGAAGCATGTGCAACAGTTCGTCTTCAGAAGAACTGTTTGTGGTTCTGCAGGATAATTTTTAAACGACTTGGTAGCTCATTTCCTTATAAAACTGCACAAATTGTACCTGAGATGTAAGGGTCCTCAAAGTGGCATCACACCAAATAGTGACTTTAAAATACTGGTTCATTAAATACTGTTTTATAAGCATTTCTTCTTCTTCTTCTAATTATTATACTCAATGTATACAATTTATTTGAATCACTCACTCGCTCATCATCTATAACGCTTAATACTGTATTCAGCGTTGCGGGGGGCCTTGATCCTATCCCAGGAGACTTGGGGCACAGGGCAGGGTACACCCTAGACAGGGTACCAATCCACCGCAGGGCACACATATACACATACACACACTCATTCACACACTATGGCCAATTTGGGAACGCTAATTAACCTAACCTACATGTTTTTCGACTGTGGGAGGCGCCCGGAGTACCCGGAGGAAACCCACCAAGCGGGGGGTGAACATGGAAACTCTATGCACACAGAGACAGAATCGAGCCTGGCCAGGAATCGAACAGCTTCAGTGCTAACCACTACACCACTAAATGCCGCCCAATTTATTTGAATGTGTCTACAATATAATTCTGAAAAGCTGTTAGACTTTTTGCCTGAAGGTTTTAAAATATAGGATACACATAATATAATCTAATATCAGTGTTGCACTCCTGCACATTCTCACACACAGGCATGTAAAGAGGTCAGGACTTTTATTTACATTAAGTATACAAACAGATAGAAAATCCATTAAATATAAAATGTTCAATAATTTAACACTGTTGAGAAATGATTATTTAAATTATTGTATATTATTAATTATAATTTATTATTAACAAATTATAATAACTCCTCCTCTTCTTTAACAGAGACTGTAGTGTCTGCTTTTTATTTCTCTATAATGAACAGATAAAGCAGCAGGCAGGTATGTGATGGAGCGTCTTCATTTCAGGACTTAGTAAACTTCTCAGTGTGAGTCTGGTAGTCACATGACTGTTGTGTATTGATCAAAATGAACAAAAAATAAAAAATGCTTTTAACAGAGCAGCAACACATCCAGTCACTTAGGCAATGCCCCCTTTAACACTATATGGAGACCCAGAGGTCAATTTATTAATCAAATTATTTTAAATGCAAAGAAAAAAAAAAGAATTTAATCACTGCTAAAAAATAATCTCACTGAGAAAAATATATAAAGAGATTAGAGCGAATGCATGTCAGATCTGTGGTGAGGCATAAATGCAGAGGTTTAAGACGGTTTAGATGTTTTAATAATAATAATGAAATAAAACATGAACAAACAACCAAATGAACAAATGAACAACCAAACCGATAAGCTATGTCACACACAAATTCGAATTCAACAAATGCAAGACAAAAAGCACAACCTGACCAGACGTTTTATAAAGAAAGTAATAAGCCAACTCGGTTCAGAAGAGCGCTCCCATCACCTGACCGAGGTGCATCTTGGGAAATGAAGTTTACTTAACCAAAACTCTGGGCGCCAGGCGTCCTCTAGGGGTTAACCCTAGGGGCTACTCTGGGGTGCCACAGGAGGTCCTGGGCACCCTCCCCACGTTTCTGCGCCCAGCCTCCGCACACCGGGGCTGTAGATGATGTTCCTTGGGCTGGGTGGGTGGCAGGGCACACAGGATAGGAGAGATTTCTCAGTTTTTCTGAAAAGCTCGTACTGGAAGCTCGCCGTCACTGAAACAGGGCAGAGGAGCTGGCAAGACGTCCTCGAATCCGGGTGGTGGAGGAAGAAGTTCAACTGGGCCCTCAGCGGGGCTCTCTGGCAGGTCTGGGCCTCCACTGAGGCTAACTGGCAGGTCTGGGCCTCCACTGAGGCTAACTGGCAGGTCTGGGCCTCCACTGAGGCTAACTGGCAGGTCTGGGCCTCCACTGAGGCTAACTGGCAGGTCTGGGCCTCCACCGAGGCCAGCTGCCAGGTCTGGGCCTCCACTGAGGCTAGCTGGCAGGTCTGGGCCTCCCCTGAAGCTAAGCTGGCCGAGCAGTCCCTGGAGCCTCCACATGTCTTGTATGCACTTTCTGTTTTCTTCAGCCCAAAACCTGTAGATCTCACTTGTTTGCTGGGGGAATACTACCTGCCGCCGTTACTCCTCACCCTCCGTCCTCCAATGACACTCAGTCTGGGGTCCCTCTTCACCCTGGTCACCGCCACACATAGACCTCCTGGCCCGTACCTTATGGTCGGTGCAGGGATTCCCGTCACCCCGAGCTGCACCATTTTTGAACGGCCTGTGCTGCATCGCGAGCCGGTAGCCTTCCCAGCTCTGCTGCTCGCTAAGCTCCTCCTGTCCAGTCTCTCTCCAGGTTGCTTGATGCAGCGCCGGATGGCAAGCTGACTGCTCACTACATCTGCTTGCCCTGACGTCGTCATCACAGCCCCCCCAAATGAAAATCCAGGGGAGGCTCTTCCGCTATGCCTCTATACAGGTCTTGCATTCTGTCACATTTGTGGTGTTGGTGTAGACGAGGCATAAATGCAGAGGTTTAAGATGGTTTAGATGCTTTAATAATAATAATGAAATAAAACATAAACAAACAACTTTCAAACATGAACAAAACAAAAACCGATAAGCTATGTCACACACAAATTCTAATTCAACAAATGCAAGACAAAAAGCACAACTTAAACTATTTATGAAGAAACTCGTGAGCTTTACCGTACAGTTACCTCTGTTTTATAATTCAAAGGTAACTAAGAAAGAATAAATGTTAAATAGTTTTCTTCCTTAAACTTAACAATTTCTTTCTTAATAAAAAAAATTAATACTAAATGTTCCCTTAGCATACTTGTGGATGAGTGTGTGCAAGCATGTTTGTAAATGTTGGAACTGAACTGTGTGGTTGTGTTTCTTTTGTGAAAGAGACCAGTCATTACAACTAATTATGAAAAAAAAGAAGAAAAAACATTGTGAAATTTTGCAACCTCACAATAAGCTGCCTGAAAGCTTCTGAAAAAGTAATTATCTACATCTTTATGTAGAATAATTATCTACAAATAATTTTGCATCTGCTACAGGGACATGTCGACTAATTCATGTGACAGAATTCAACCTGCTCTGAATATGTGGATGTATCGTAAAAGCAATTTTTACATTTTATTTTGTAAAGTTTTGACAAATATTTCGGCATTTGCATAACTGCTGAACTTTGAAAGGCCAGTTACTGTATGCGTGAGAACTGAATGTTTCCACAGTTAAAATGTTTTCACAGTTTGACCACAAGCAGCCACTAATGCTCTTCCTCTAATGTGTAACTTCATCTGACTTCGTTTAATTGTAGAGGAACATTTAATTCACTTTACACAGAGTACAGAGTCTCAGGCTCTTAGTTACAATTATGAAATTTGCGTGTGTGTGTGTGTTTAACTACCCACTTGTTAAACAAATAACTAATAAATATTAATTTATTATTTAAAAAATAATTAAATAAATCAATAATATATATATATATATATATATATATATATATATATATATATATATATATATATAATGATTGATATATAATAATGATGATATATATTTATTATATCAAATATTATTAATAACTAAATTAATATACAAATTAATATTTATGAAACAGGACATGTTTATAAATAAATAAATGTAACTGTGTAACACCTTCTTTCCACAAGCCATCTGTCTCCTCATCAAAAAGGGACTGGACATAAACATACACACACACACACACACACACACACACACACTTAAAACTTTGGGACTGAACTTCTCGGAAAGAGGCACAGCGGCTACTGACAAGGCTATCCTCCCATGATGACATTGAGGCACCTGCAAACCTTTGAGCGCACCAGGGAACAAGAGGAATGGCTGCAGCAAGACTGGAGAGCGATCGTGGAAGAAGCATAATTCTCGCTCACACAAGAGGAGGCCGATCAGTGCAAACAACAAAAACCTGAGATCCTAGCACGCGGCGGTGACCCTTGTCAACTTAGAAGAAGCATCCATATCTGTTATGCTTTTAAAATGTGAGTGGATCAGCCCTCGTACTGTTGAGGCTAATGCAGTTTTTTCTTCTTTTTGAGTGCCCCAATGTAACGTGAAGTTTCTGTGAACTCCACTAACTTTTGGAGTTCGAAAATCTTAGTCCCAGAGCTTTAAGAGATCTGGAAATGTTCTTAGTCAGATTGTAAGTGTACTGTTGACAAAATACTTTGATTTGCACTTTTGCTACATGCTACCACTGTTTGAAGCATTTCACTGCATATCGTACTGTGTATGACTGTGTATGTGACAAATAAAATTTGAATTTGAAAAAATTTGAATTTGAAGTGTGTACTTGTTTCTTCAAACTTGTGTTTCCTGTGTCTGTGTTCTGGCCTGCCCTTGCTAAACGCTTTACACCTGTAAGAAAGTAACATCAATGTGAAATCCAATACAATTAATAAACTGTCTTAGCAAACAAGGGCTAAGCAGGTTATGGAACATCTTCCTTTATAACTCTCTGATTCAGCTTTTGATCATCACTTTTAATTGGAACATTTTGGCTTTTCAAAGGCTTTATTTTGAACATACTTTTTAACATTCTGGATAAAGGTCTCATCCCCGTTAGCCTTAAGTATACATTATACAACTATTAATTTATTTAGCTGTAAAATTCCCCTTGATGTATTTCACTCTAAGCATTGTGACCATCTGAATCTGTAAAATAGCCCTCAAACTCTTCTTCTGTCTCATATTCTTTCTTTCTTGCCTGTATGTTAATCAGTTATGTTTCTATCTTTTTCTATATGTCAACTGTTAATTACACACGTGGACAAAATTGTTGGTACCCTTCGGTCAGTGAAAGAAAAACTCAGAATGGTCATATAAATAACTTTAATCTGACAAAAGTAATAATAAAAAAAAATTCTATGAATGTTAACCAATGAAAGTCAGACATTGCTTTTCAACCATGCTTCAACAGAATTATTAAAAATAAATAAACTCATGGAACAGGCCTGAACAAAAATGATGGTACCAGTTGAAAATATTGAAAATAATGTGACCAAAGGGACATGTTAATTCAAGGTGTGTCCACTAATTAGCATCACAGGTGTCTACAATGTTGGAATCAGTCAGTGGGCCTATATATAGGGCTCCAGGTAGTCACTGTGTTGTTTGGTGACATAGTATGTACCACACTCAACATGGACCAGAGGAAGCGAAGGAAAGAGTTGTCTCAGGAGATTCGAAGGAAAATTATAGACAAGCATGTTAAAGTAAAGGCTATAAGAGCATTTTCAAGAAGCTAGATGTTCCTGTGACTACAGTTGCACATATTATTCAGAAATTTAAGATCCATGGGACTGTAGCCAACCTCCCTGGATGTGGCTGCAGGAGGAAAATCGATGACAAATCAAAGAGATGGATAATCTGAATGGTAACAAAAGAGCCCAGAAAGACTTCTAATGAGATCCAAGATGAATTTCATGCTCAAGAAACATCAGTGTCAGATCGTACCATCAGTCATTGTTTGAGCCAAAGTGGACTACATGGGAGATGACCAAGGAGGACACAATTGTTGAAAACAAATCATAAAAAAGCCAGACTGGAATATGCCAAACTACATGTTGACAAGCCACAAAGCTTCTGGGAGAATGTCCTATGGACAGATGAGACAAAAATGGAACTTTTTGCCAAGGCACATCAGCTCTATGTTCACAGATGGAAAAATGAAGCATATCAAGAAAAGAACACTGTCCCTACTGTGAAACATGGAGGAGGCTCTGTTATGTTCTGGGGCTGCTTTGCTGCATCTGGCACAAGGTGTCTTGAATCTGTGCAGGGTATAATGAAATCTCAAGACTATAAAGGGATTCTAGAGAGAAATGTGCTGGCCAGTGTCAGAAAGCTGGGGTCTCAGTCGCAGGTCATGGGTCTTGCAACAGGACAATGACCCAAAAGACACAGCTAAAAACACCCAAGAATGGCTAAGAGGAAAACATTATTCTAAAGTATTCTAGACTATTCTAAAGTGGCCTTCTATGAGCCCTGACCTCAATCCTATTGAGCATCTTTGGAAGGAGCTGAAACATGCTGTCTGGAAAAGGCACCCTTCAAACCGGAAACAACTGGAGCAGCTTGCTCATGAGGAGTGGGCCAAAATACCTGCAGAGAGGTGCAGAAGTCTCATTGACAGTTGCAGGAATCGTTTGATTGCAGTGATTGCCTCAAAAGGTTGTGCAACAAACCATTAAGTTAGGGGTACCATCATTTTTGTCCAGGCATGGTTGAAAAGCATTCATTAAATTCTTATTTATTATTACTTTTGTCAGATTAAAGTTATTTCTGTCACCATTGTGAGTTTTTCTTTCATTGACCGAAGGGTACCAACAATTTTGTCCACGTGTGTATAAGACTTTCTAATTTTATTTTTATTTATTTGCTTGGTTTTCCTTTATAGGGAGCTCAGATCTTGTGTCACCGATCAGTACCACAACTAAAGCATTTCATGACTGTATTTATTGTGATGAAAGTAGCATAGTCAAAAGTATCTGCATTCGATTTCACTAAGAGGTCCAATTCATATAGATTAGTCTCCAAAATTAAACTAGACGCTTGATATGCTGTGCTTTACACTTTAAATTTTTGTGATTGGAGAGGCTAGTTTCCTTAAGGGGAATAACTTTTTATCTCATCTTTGATAAACGGTGGAACATGAGACAGTATAATTTTTTTAGAAGGAGCACGAAGAGGAAGAAGTGAATTTTGAAATACTAATCTGCTTTACTCTACTTTTGTCATGCACACTCAAAACACGACCTGCACGAGGACCCGGAAATAGTACGGTCGCGATCCAGGAAGCATAAAAGGAGACAAAATGGTGCTTCACATCCCTCAGTCATTGAGTTCGCCCATGCCCATGCCTTTGCTGATGCTACGCCGACTATTCCGTGAGTACTCACGGATTCGGGTTGCTTCTTTGATTGAGAGTGTGTTGCTAGAACGCATAAGAGAGTTCTTAAACTAAACGCGTGGTTATCCTGCCTAGTTGCGCTGCTTCTGCGTTTGGGTTTATGATCCACGCTACACGGGCTAACTGCTAAGGCTGTTCTGTTTATCCTTCAGTTGCTCCTGACAGAATGACTGAGCCAAAAGCAGTAAACCCAGCGGAGTTTGCTCGCCTGTGTGATGTGGATGACAAACATGCCGAAATCAACAATAAGCTCCGCGGTGAAGTCACGTCTCTCTGGAAGGACCTCCAAGACGTTGCGGCCTTGCGCAGCGAGGTGGCGGAGCTATGGCAGGAGAACGCAACACTCCGCGGGGTGGCTGCTCAGTCGGCTGTTGCCACACCCCCCTCACCCCCTTCTTCTGATGTTTTCATTGCTCTACCGGATAAGTGGGATGGCACAGATGGGAAATGCAGTGTCTTTCTAACCGCATTGGATCTTGTGTTTGAGTTCAATTCTACCAGATACTCCACAGACTGACTGCACGTTGCGCTTCTCGTCTCGTTGCTATCTGGGCAGGCAGTTGAGTGGGCCATGGCGGTTCTCCGATCACATTTAGACACTGCTTATTCATATGGAGAATTCATCCATCAACTAAAACTAACATTTGAACATCCTGCTGCTGAGGTGGAGACCGATATGAAATTGTACCATCTGCCGCCCATCACACCATCCTTTTCACACGCCACATCTGACCACCACCCTTCACCACCACCGCTATGGTACCCACCGGATCTCCACCGGATGGTACCCACCGGATCTTTATTGACTCATATGCCAAAAGATTGGGGTTGGAGACTGAAGCATTACCCCAGCCAGTTCGAATTACATCTGTCAACGGTCGGCCCCTCTCCTTCCGGCTACATTATCGCTCTGACTCAACCCATCACCCTCATCGTCAACCAACACCAGGAAACAGTCCTATTTCACCTCACCTCCTTCTCCTCCACCCATCATCCTCGGACACCCCTGGCTTCTGCAGCATGATCCTCTCATCTCATTGTCTTAAAACCAGATCCTCCAATGAGGGCTGACCTGTCTCGAACTCTGCCTGTGGGCACTGGTGAGGACATGCTCTAGGGAGTCCGATGCCCCTGATGTCGACACCAACGCCATCCCCGCTGCTTATCAGGACCTGGCTGAAGTCTTCTGCAAAAAAATGCGCAACCCACCCTTCTCCTCATCGCCCCTACGACCTGGCTATTGAGCTTCAGCCAGGTTCTGTTCCCCCACGTGGCCGTGCAGGCGATGGAGGAATATGTATCCTCAGCTCTCCACCAAGGCACCATCCGACCCTCCTCCTCGCCCACAAACGCAGGCTTTTTCTTTGTGAAGAACAAATTCGGCAAACTACGTCCCTGGGGCTATGTCAGGGGCTCAATAACATCACCAGAAAAAACCGACACCCATTGCCTCTTACCAACTCTACCCTGAATGCCCTCTCTGGTGCCACCATTTTTACAAAGTTTGACCTCTGGAGCACCTACAACTTGGTGCGTATCAGAGAGGGCGATGAGTGGAAGACGGCATTCATCACCCCCACTGGGCATTACGAGAGTTTAGTCATTCCATTTGGTCTTTGTAATGCACCACCAGCTTTTCAACATTCCATCAACGACGTTCGCCGGGACATGTTCGGCCGATGGGTATTCGCCTACCTGGATGATATCCTTATCTACTCTCACACCATGGAAGAACATGTTCAACACGTCAGAGCGGTTTTTAAGAGGTTGCTTGCTCACCAGCTGTACTGTAAGTTGGAGAAATGTGCTTTTCACGAGCGCTTCACCACGTTCCTGGGCTTTGTCATCTCATCCCAGGGTGTCGCCATGGACCTGCAGAAGCTAGCAGTTGTACATCATTGGCCCCTACCCAAGACTCTCAGACAGCTTCAAGGGTTTCTTGGGTTTGCGAACTACTATCGTTGCTTTATCCAGGACTACAGTACAGTTGCAGCACCGTTAACTGCTCTGACTCGGCCCTCGTCTCATGACTTCCACCTGAACACTACTGCCATCTTTGCCTTCCACTAGTTCTGCTGTCGATTCACCACCGCCCCAATTTTTTCTACACCCAGATGCAAACAAACCATTTGTTGTGGAGGTGGACGCTTCGGATGTGGGCGCCGGGGCTGTTCTCTCCCAACAAGGTCCAGACCAGAACAGCTACACCCTTGTAGTTTCTTCTCCAAAAAATTTTACGCCACTCAGCAGTGATACGGGGTAGGGGACCACAAGCTGCTGACCAGTGGGCATTGGAAGAATGGAGACACTGGCTCCAGGGCGCCAGGGAGCCATTTATTGTCTGGACCAACCACCAGAATCTCATCACCATCCGTAACCTCAAACAACTAAATCCAAGGCATTTTAATTGAGGTGGGCTCTGTTTTCTGCATTTTAGTTTAGGTGGGCTCTGTTCTTTAAACATTAAGACTTCCACCTATCATACCGCCCGGGGTCAAAGAACCCTGCGCCTGTTCTTCCCCTCTCCAAGATCTTCGCCCCACTATGTTGGGAACTGGAAACGGCTAAGGCTGTTCTGTTTGTCCTTCAGTTGCTTGTGACAACTTTAAAACATCTTGTTGACCTTATTAACCAAATTTATAAACATTACTATTGTGTTTTTCATACATAAGGTGGACATGATGTTAATATGTCTCACCATCCCAAGCAGCATTTTTCTACACTCAAACTAAACAAAATCCTCACGCTGTGTAGGCACGTTAACTTTTAATACACCAAAGTGCCACAATGTGCTGAAACGCACATGCACACACACCCTTTTCAACACTCTTTGCAATCCACTCAGTACAAATAATAAACTACACACATTGATCAAAGTTTTTACATCACTTGCAAAAATTGCTTACTGTACATTGCTCCACTCGCTCGTCCACACTTGTGAATGCGCACAAGGAGAGAGAGAGAGTTGATTTTGAATTTTATACACACTTGTGGAACAACTTAAGGAAACCTATTTACAATATATATTTTTCGCCACTCATGTTGCATGGGCAGACAGAGGGGTGACTTGAACCATGATGCCTCGCACTCATATGCCGTTTTTTGTAAGTGTCCTTACGAGTGGTTTTCTTGATGAGGAACCACCACTACCATGTTCATCTGGGAGGCAAAGTAGATACTGTATTCATACACTTGACCTGCTCTCCCACCGCAACTAGCACCTCTTTAAACCTTGTTCTCTGGAACACACCATTCCGAAGAGACAAAGTCTAACACCAACCTCAGAGACTATGGTGCCTTGCTTACTTTAGTAGTACATGGATGCTAATTTTAAAATTATATTACTGATCTGCAGGAATGAGTCCTAAAGTGAAGCAGGTCCATTCCATTGTCTCTGTCAAACAGATGATGATGAATTAACTGTAACACTGTTAAATTATTGAACTTTTATATTGCACTGAATGGATTTGCTATATGTTTGGATACTTAATCAATTTCTATAACAGCAGATCTGACAGTAGTTCAAGCTGCAATGCATTTTTATAATAATGAGTGTGAAAGCGTGGTGTGTGTGCAATGTGTGTGTGTGCAATGTGCTTGTTGCTGTGAGCTATTTTTTCACATACTGATGCGTGAACTTCAATATGTGAAAAGTGGAACTTGTGTCTATCTTAAAAGCATCAGACAAAATGTTTTAACAGCTTTAAGAATGACATTAAATATAAGGAAATATTATGCATCGGTGCAAAGTATACATTATTATAACACAATTATGATATTATTTATAACTCTGACAAGCGTATCGGGCATGTGAGTGAGTATTGCAATTAAAATGTCGTCACACTTTGAACACAAGAAGCCACTGATGCTCTTCCTCTGATGTGTGACTTCCTCTAACTGCATTAACTGACAGCAGCATATTTAATTCCCTATACAGAGTCTCAGCCTCAGTCACGTCCACACAGAGACGGTCATTTCCTGTTTTAGTGAGACTTTTATAGATTAAAAATGTTTTGCTGTTCTTCTTCTGAGATGGTAGTAGTTATACACAAGATTGAGGACAATGTTAAAATTCAATACAGGCTATGATTTAGTTGTGCTGTAGAATCTATGCAATGCACTATTCAGCCACTAGATTCATCCATTTGAGATTCAATCAAGCGAAAAAAAATAGTTATAATTTCTATCAACGTTAATAGGAAAAAAAATAAACAAACATATACACATATATAAACATATACATCATTATAACACAACAATGTTATTTTGGTATGTGTATAACTGCTGGATTTTAACAAGAGAACGTTTTGACCACAAGAAGACAGTTATGTTCCTTTTTAAATGTGTAACTTCCTTTACTGACAGCGGAACATTTAAATTAGTGTACACTAGGAAGAAGTGCAGCAGTTCATGCGTGCTCGGACAGAGACACAGTAATTTAGTGTTTTAGTGAGTCTTCTATAGATTAGAGATGGTTCAGCGTTCTTCTAAGCAACGGGAAATGGTGGTGGATATCTATGAGAGTGCAGACACTGTTAGAGGTCATGACCCCAAGCCTGAAGACAGTGTCACAAAGGGAGACCCAGACACAGCACAACACACGGGTAAGTGTTTAGGTTTGCAAGGCTTTACGAAGTGTTTCCACATGCTGTGAGATGCAGTAATTTAGGATTTTATAGATTAGTGTGTTTCAGTGTGCATGATACTAATAATATATATAACAATATATGTATTTATATTGCATACACAGAGTGAGACACAAAAAACTAAAAACTTAAAACTTAAACTAAAGTAACAATGTTCAATTTGCCCATCAATTTGCACCGATAGGCCTACACTGCCTTCTGCCAGTTCCCGAAGTGAACATTCACAGCCATTAGTGCTTGTGTGTGTAAATATTTGGGTATCTGAAGAACCTACCAGCCCACAAACTATGGAATTAAACAACTGTCTGTGTTCCATTCACCAGTTTAAAGTGTGCTCCCTTCCCTACTCCCTGCTCCCTATGTGGGGAATGTCAGAACCCAGAATGAAAATTTCAGCATTAGGATCACCTTGCGACGTTACCAATATAGAGATGACCGCTTCCTACTGAAATTCAATATTGAATATTTATTGAAACAAAAACGGATGCATCCGTCTGAAACATATACTATTGTAATGTGTATACTGTAACTCGTAAATAAATTATTAGACTAATTTGCATAATGTATGGAAAAATAATATTGTGCAACTTGTACAGATACTCGTCTATATAGTGGTAATGGGTTAAACATATTTTAAGGCAGGATTTTAAACAACCTCCTCTTCACTAACACTTCTCTCTACATAGGTTAGGATTTAGTTGAGTTGAGTTGAGTTGAATACTCAGAAGTCTAGTGCACTATTCAGCCATTTGAGATTCAACCAGAGAAAAGATAGCGTAGTTGCATCCAAAACTGTTGTTACTTGCGCAGTATATGTATCAATATATCAGTTCTATATTCAAAGGTTATAGATAAAAATATATGTTTTTAAACTGAATATTTTTTGTTTATATGCAGTTCATAGCATGTGCGTTTTTATGTTATGCCATGTGGAGAATACTGAGATGTATTTAAATTACATATACAGAGTGAGACACACAAAGCTAGTCAACTTTCTATTGCTGATTTTTGCCCACCAGATTACACTAACAGGCGTAAACTGCCTTCTGACAATTCCCTGAACACTCACAGCAATCATCAGCAGTGCTCTCTCTGTTCTGTATTATTAAGGAGTCCACCTCTCATCTGGTTTATGACCACCAAAAACTTCTTAATATTCATCTTGTTAAAAACAGAATCCTCTCTCTTCTCCATTGCTATCAGGAATGCCCATTTATCTCTGACACACACTGGTTTCACTGTTTAGGATGAGATGTTATAGATACCGAAATGTAGCTGTAGGTACAGTGCAGCAAATAAGTATTTGATACACTGCTGATTTTTCAGGTTTTCCTACAATGATCTCAATTAAGACCAATCACACTTTTTGATAGTTCAAGACGTGATTGGTCATATTTTGGTCAAACTAATATATGAGTCTATTTGATCACCTACCAACCAGCAAGAATTCTGGCTCTCCACCCAACACACACAAAGTGTCACAAGCAATAATTTGCAACAAGGAGGAGCTTTAAAGCTAGAGAGCAGAAAATAAACAAAAAAAACCTAAACTTTAAAGCAAAGTCTTAAAGCAGAGCAACAGCGAGGAGAAACTTTAATAAAAAAAAGACAAAAACAAAGGATAAACAAAAGTTTGAAACAAACAGCAGATTAACACAAAACAGTTAGAGCAAAACAGGGTTTTAGCAACCAGCCAACCATAAGCAGGTAGGAAGAGCTTCACTTATCTTGACACACTAACAAAACCTTAAGTTCGTGATTTTTAAGACAAATCTTACTAATTGTGTAGGACTGTGGTTCTAGCAGTGCTTTAAAGTTATAATTTAGAAACAGCTACAACCCTCATATAAATAAATGAATGATATACAAATATTAGGAACACCAGCACATTGGCATGGTTCTTCACTGTGGCCTCGCACCTCCTGGGTATTAAGTCTCATCTCGAGAATTTTTAATGATAATTAAACTGAAGTGTTCATATTTGAATCCAGTGGAGCCTCTATTGACACTTTTATAGATAGTAATTTATGTTCCCTTTAATCATTAGTAAAATCTGGATGTTTTATTAAATGCTAATTTTACATTGGAATCAAACAAATCAATTCTGTAATTAAATGTAGCTTGTGAAATTAAATGTAGGGTGTGAAGCATACATAGGCTTTTATTTACATACCAAAACTAAAACTAAAACAAAACATGAACTAAACAAATAAACTTAAACAACGAGCTCAAACTATAACCTAAGTCTAAGAGATACCCAAGGGTACAAACACAAGCAAACACAGGCTAAGAGCGTGACAAAGAGACATGGAGCTGGAACTAAACTGAAGACACAGAGGGACTACACTGCAAAATTCCCAGTGTTGATTTAACACCCCAAGTGTTTATATATGACTTAATGTTCAGGAATGTACACTGAAAGTGTTAAATCAACACTCTGGGTGTTCATTCAAGACTAAGAATTTTGCTGTGTAGAGATAGGACTAGAGACAGGACAGGTTAGTGTTTAATTGTGTTAGGATCCAATCTGGTTAATGTAGGAATGGATGCTGACTTAACCTGGTTAGTATCTAAGAGTGTTAGTGGCCAACCAGGTTAGTAACTGACCTACCATGGAAACCAAGACACACAAGGCTAGGCACACACAAGGCTAATCCACACTAGCGGCTAAACCTACTAGAAGCCAAAACCTCAAGAAGCCAATCCCACTAGAGACTAATCCAACTAGCGGCTAAACTTACTAGCGTCTAAACTTACTTGCGGCTAAGCACTCATGTGGCTACACATAACTACACATACAGGTACCTAAACAAGAGGAAAGCAAACACTGGAGACACACAGAACAGTAATTACATAAAACACGAGACAACCTAACAAAACCAGCGATGAACTTAAATTTATAGGAACTAGAGCCTTTCTCTAAACAGAGATCACATAACTTGAACACAAACTAAGAGATAGCATAAGCATACTGATTTGTCATATTATTAGTGCACACGGCTTTACATTTAACACTTTTGTCTCTCATTCAGTCCACTTGAGTCTCGTACAATAAACTGTCAAAGAAAAAGAAAATCCAAAATAGACTTTACTTCAAAATTGTGTAGTGTAAACTTGAACTGGCAACACACTGCCACAAACGACCAACTGGCTTGCACTGGCCTGCCATGAACTGGATGGTTCTGGATCACCAGTTTCACCGTTGACAGTCAAGCCAGTTTTACATCACCATCTACTGAAAGGCTGGTGGCAAAGTCCCTGATCAAAAAATCCACACTTTCAATAATACTGTAGTTTTAATTCAACTGAACTTTAAGCAAAGCTATGTTTGGAGGAGTACAGGTGAAGCATTTAACAACAAGAACAGTGCCAGTGGAGCTGCAGCTACAGTATCTCAGAAAAGTGAGTACACCCTCACAAAAGTAAGTACACCCGGCACATTTCAGCAACCACTTTATTATATGTTCTCAAGGGACAATACTATAGAAATGAAAATTGGATATACTTTAAAGTCATTAATGTGCAGTTTGTATAACAGTAGAGATTTACTGTCCTCTACCAATAACTCATGCAGACTTTTTTTTATAAATAACTGGCAACAAAAATTTATTCACCCTAAGTGAACATGACAAAATGTGTCCAAAGTGTCAATATTTCATGTGAGCATCAGTGTTATCTAGCACGGCCTTCATCCTCCTGGGCCTGGACTTCACCAGAGCTGTGCATGTTGTTGCTTGGATCCTCTTTCACTCCCCCAGAATGATATGATGGAGCTGCTAGATGTTAGACACATGGCATTTCGCCCCTTCTGCGTGAGGACATGCCACAGGTGCTCAATAGAGTTCAGAGATGTACTCAGCCACTGACAAACACATGAACATGAAGAATAGGTCATGTGACTTTACCTGGTTAAAGATGTATGGCTGCTATCACTGAATTTACTTTTGTTGCCAGCTACAGTATTTAATGCTCTAAATATGAACAAGTTTAATTTTTATTGTATTGTACTTCAAGAAAATATACAAAAATATTTGCTGAAATCAGAGTGGTGTACTCACTTTTGTGAGTTGGTGTATATATTGTAACGAGTTCGAGCCTTTGTGCATGGGCAGTTGGGAGACGTCTCTGACATTCTTGCGGCTGTCCTTATTGCAGAGATCAAAGCCGTACTCGCCTCTTTGAAGTCCCTGGGTCTTGTTCCATTGTACCACTCTCATGCCGCTCTTCTGTGTTTTAGAGCACACGTTGCACTCTCTGCTTACAAAATCCTCAGCAACCCAACAGACCACCGAGCTACACTCCCTATTGTGTTTTATAGCGCGGAGAGAAGCCTGGGATCATTAACAGAGGTAGCTCACCAGTGTGCGAAGGAGGTGCCTAATTCCGCGGCGCCCCTCCTTCGCACACCTGCTGAAGGGGAGGCCTCCTAGCTTGTGAGCTTCGGAGTGACTGAAGAGCAATATAAAACAGTTTTAAAAAAGTTAATGAAAGCCCAGGGAGGACAGTGGCCCAGTGGTTTGCAGTGTCGCTTTGTGCCTTATGGTTCCGCCCTTGGTCTGAGTGCATGTTGTTCCTGTGCTTAATGGGTTTCTTCTGTATGGTCTGGTTTCTTCCCAAAGACCTGCAGATCGGGCTAAGATTGGCCTTGTGCCCTATGTTTCCTGAGATAAAGCAGTACAGACAGTGAGTGAGTGAGTGAGTGAGTATTGCACACCCAAGATTGACAAGACTCTCATGTTTAAGTCAGTTCATTTTAAGCCAATCCAAAGCCACGCCCAATCACTGTAAGCACTTAATGGATAACGTTACTGAGATGTGCTTCAGCTCACTGCTGAATTGTGTTCATATGACTGTAAGACGAAACAAATGCTAGATGTATATGAGAAGAGACAAAAATGTGTATGTGTGTACATTTACCTCTAGGTGGAGACACTGCATGGAGCAGGTGTTACAGAGTGACTGCAGTGTGTGTGGTGCTGCTGTGTGTTCTCCTGCTGACTGGCATCACAGTGCTGTGGATCAAACACATCAACCTGATTACTGAAAATAACCAGCTACAGACCAGTTACAAGAACCTGACTATAGAGAGAGACCAGTTACAGACCAGTTATAACACTGTGACTAAAGAGAGAGACCAGTTACAGACCAGTTACACCAACCTGACTATAGAGATATGTCAGTTACAGGGGAGGGGAACATTTTGTGATTTGTGTAAGTAGATAAATCCATCATTACATTTTCTGTCCAGCAGTTAAATGTCCTCAATGGAAATCCATGAGCGTCTTAAAACAAGAGCATCAACATTTAACTCACATCCTCTCACAGGTTCCTCCATATAATTTCACCAGGGGTCTTAGAATGAAAGTGTCTCATTAATATTAGTGACACTTTATATTCCTGATCCATAACTCATACTGTGTACTGTGACTGTGTAATGAGTAAGACTGAATGATGATTAAATCTTCATTAACACATAGATTCTTAACATTAAACTATATAATTACTTCTGTAACTAATCAGTAATCACGCTTGTATTAGTTGGCTATTAACAGTGCAGTAATTACTGAGTCTTAATCAGTCTTACATTTCTCCTGGAGAACTAATATCTAACTTTGTCTGTATTGTAATAACAGCTGATTAATTACTGATCAGCTCAACATTAATTCCCAATCACTAAACCTCACCTTCCTCCTGGAGATAATATAGGTACCGCGGCCGTTTCCACACCCAGTGTCTAAAATGTAAATGTCTAGAGAAGTGCTTATTGTCCACACATAGAGTTCTCTTTAGAGTGTGTGTGTGTGTGTGTGTGTATGAACACACACAGTGTGCATAGTCAAAGCCCAGTGTTTTTTTAATAGTATAAATGATAAAAATTATCATGTTAACCAACTTATGAAACAAGAGTAAAAGCCATCTTTCTTACTGTACGTTACATAATAATAAAGCAAACCAATGAAAAGTCAATCCAGGCATATATTACTGATATTTATTGCCTTTGTCATACAAAAATAAATCCAGGTTGTACACAAGTAATAGATCAGAAATTATGTGTTTTTATCTCTGCAAATTCTCTAAATTCATCTTCACAGCCAAAGAGAAATGGTTCATGTTCAGCAGTCTTTATTTCATGTCTAATGATAAGAAAAGCTGGACTGAGAGCAGAGACGACTGCAGAGAGAGAAGAGCAGACCTGGTGATCATAAACAGCAGAGAGGAACAGGTGCGTGTGTGTGTGTGTGTGTGTGTGTGTGTGTGTGTGTGTGTGTGTGTGTGTGTGTGTGTGTGTGTGTGTGTGGTGTGTGTGTGTGTGTGTGTGTGTAAAGCCTTTTTCATCGTGTTGTTATTTACAGGAATTCATCAGTAAACAAAAGGTGAATAACAGAGTTCAGGCTTGGATTGGTCTGAGTGACAGAGATAAAGAGGGAGAGTGGAAATGGGTGGACAATACAACACTGACCACTGTGTAAGAAACTGAGATTCTTTCTGTGTCTATTTATGGTGCAGTACAATCAACAATGTTAACTGTTCTCCTGCTGGGAAAACTGCAAAGATTCTTCCTTATTATATTTATATTTCTGTCGTGTTCCAATGTACATCTCAGTAAACAGAGGCTGAGAGGATTCAGTTAAATGTGTGGAATTGAAGGAAACTCAACACTGATCTGAGTCTGATTCTGATTCTCTGGGTTTCAGGTTCTGGGCTTCAGGGGAACCGAATGGAGGTGGTGGTGAGAACTGTGTTGAGATTTATAGTGGTGACAGTGGGCATTTCTGGAACGACAAGAATTGCTCTGAGAAACTAAACTGGATCTGTGAGAAACATCTTTCACTGTGAAGTTGATTAGTTTACAGTGAAAACCCATTTCTATATAAAATTAGTTAAATATATAGAGTATAAAATGTTTTTACAATTAAACATTTTAATGACGGTTGTGTCTCAGTGTATGATGTTGTTTTGGCAAAGTGAACTCAGTAATCAGTCACATGGCTGTATAATGATTTATAGAGATATTGCAATATACAGGATTAATTATGAATAGAAAAAGAAGATTTTTTTGTATATGAAATGTATATATAGTATATTGAGTAAAATGTATTTGTTTTTAAATTTTGTATGATTATAAATATTTTATGAATATTTTACACATTTAAATCTGTATTTTCATTTGTAATATTTGCCACAAGACATGTATTTTCTGCTTGTGTGTGTGTGTGTGTGTGTGTGTGTGTGTGTGTGTGTGTGTGTGTGTGTGTTTATGAATTTAGATAAACCACATGTTTAGAATAATGGAATTTCCCTCTTTGATCACTGATTAAGTCACCTGTGACCAGCGGTGCCATCTGTGTCATATACATAATAACAATAATTCATTTAAATAAAAAAGGTTTTTAACTATACATTGATAACAACTTGTTATTTCAATTATATCTTTACATTTCATATATTGGAGGGCACAAAACCAATCTCAGAGAAACTCTCCATCTATCTGTATGCACGTCTGAATTTATTAACGTCTGTGGAAGAAGCAACTTCACATCTCTCTAGCCTTTTTCTCACAAATTAGTAATAAAGGGCTATTATTACTACTGTCCCTGCAGGCATTTCCTCAGTACACAGGTATAATTTGGCTGGAGTGCACTGGGACGAGGCTCCGCCACTTTGAAGAGAAATAATGTTTGAATAATTTGTTTATTTAAAAAATCAGTTCATTGCACCTCTACAGCACTACAGAAAATGGTCGATTCACACACATGGTAGCTAAACTGGAACATACAGTGATTTACTGCATACAAAGCTAATCATTATTAGAAATAAATAATAAATCTGTCTCACCCAATGGGAGACACAGGGTTGCTCCAAAGTAATGAGCTACAATAAGACGCAATGAGCTACACCTGACCTCCTGTTACTTAAATGTGAGAGACACTGTGTGAGATTACAAGGTGCGTATACACATACTGTAATTGTGGAACAGTAGACCATGGACCCACTCATACTGCAAGACAGAAATGTCTGAAAAGCCAAGAATTCATCCAATCATACAGGAGCCAGTTTGCTGGTCATTCAGGAGATTAATCAGGTGCCGGGACGCTGCTCACACTGCATGTTAAATATCAACTGATCACATCTGAAATTAAACTCTCACTCACTTATTCTATATACCACTTATCCTGTTTAGAGTTTAAGTCTGATGTCTAGGTTAGATCTTTGGGGTCTAAGGGTCAGCACATCAGTGTCATTTCACGTCCTCTCTCTCTCTGTCCGAGTCACAAAATGTTTTTCACACCTACATCATTTCATTTGCCTGCACTTCCTTCTGTTTTGTGAGTCTTGGGACCTGCAGCTCTTTTTAGAGTGTGGGGAAAAAACAGAAGAATGTTTAAAGTAAGGTATAACATACATATGGTCATGATGGTGTCCACATAATTTTGCACATATAGTAATTTTAACCAGTAATTTCCTTTGCAGCTTCCTGTATCTCTCATTCATGATGTTAATAATGAAAGTCCGACACATGTTATGGACCTTAGAAATGACAAAGCACAAACTCCATAATTCCAAACCCACTAAACAGATCTGTCCTGAAGACTCTCCCATGAGGCAAAATTTACTGTTACAAAGTTTACATTATATAAAAGTCGTGCCCCCTTTGCATGCCTGTGATAGAGTGTACAAGAGTGTGTGTGTATGTTCTTGTTGCTGTGAGCTATTTTTTTTTTCATTACATACTGACGTGTGATAGAGAGCGGTGGTTAATGCTGATCTTAGATCAGTGAAACTTGTGTCTCTCTCAGGCAAAAGGTCTAAGAGCTTTGCTGAAAGTTATATACAAGTTATATTGAACAAAATATAATGCACTGGTTCAAAGTGTAACATTAATATAGCAAAGTATATGGTGTAATTATAATATTAGTTTGGTATTTATATAACTGCTGTACTTTAACAATTACATCTGGAATATGAGTGAGTTTTGCAGTTCAACTGTCTTCACACTTTGAATACAAGAAACCACTGATGCTCCTCCTCTGATGTGTAACTTCCTCTAACTTCATTTACTGACAGCAGCACATTTAATTCCCTATACAGAGTACAGAGACTCAGTCTGTCAGTCACGTCCACACAAAGACACAGACTTTTCATGTTTTAGTGAGACTTTTATAGATTAAAGATGTTTTGGTGTTCTTCTGAGCAGGATGAGATGGTGAAGGTCATCTACAAGATTGCAGACAATGTTAAAGGTCACGACTCTGACACAGAGGAGGAAGACGCTGATGCTGAGACACGCCCAGAAGCACAACACACAGGTAATGCAGTGTTTTATTACAGTGAGTGGAGATGATGGTGGATATCTGTGAGAATCTAAACACTGTTAAAGGAACACAGAGAGGGAAAAGAAAACAACTGTTAATTGGCACGTTATTTTTTTTAATTGTATTTTGCTCTGAGCTTCCAGTACACAAATGAGCTGCACGCACACACGCACACACACACACACACACACACACACACACACACACACACACACACACACTACTGACTCATTGCTTAACACCACAAGTTGCTGCTGTAACTCAGGCTGAAGTAAGAACTTCACTTTGTCATATTTTGTAGGATCACATCAGTTACATCCAGTGTTGTGTAACATTATATGACTATGTGACAGTAATGGGGGTTTGTGTGTTCTGTTAGCCAAAATTAAGTCGCTGCTTATGATTCATGCACCAAACGCAACACAATCATTCCTATTTCACACAAAAATAAATAAATAAATAAATCACAGCACTCAAAGAGCAAATCAAACTAACCCAGCTCTCTGTTCCTAACTCTGTCTGTCAGTGTATCAACATTTGTCTGACAGACAGTCAATAGCTAGTGAGATTAGAGAAATCTATCAGCCACAACACCAACACTAGAGCTGCCCCCAGGGATATATTCTCTACCCCTCTGTCAAGCTCCAGAAATGTTCAGATGACACTAAAATCATCAGCCTCATCCAGAATGGTGATGAATCTTTACACATAAGTCAGGTTTTGCAGCTGGCTTTCTGGTGCAGTCACAACAACATGGAGATGAACACGCTCAAAACTGTGGAGATGATTGTGGACTTCGGGAGAAACCCCCATGCACTTCCTCCACTTACCATCACTTACCGTCCGGTTCCTGGGCATGAACCATCTCTCAGACTATGATATGGGACATTCACATTGACTAAATTGTTAAACAGGCCCATCAGAGGTTGTATTTTGTTTTCCAGATGAAGAAGTTCAACCGCCCACAGGAGCTGTTCATACAGTTCTACTTAACCATCATTAAGTCTGTCCTGTCCTGTCAATAACTGTCTGGTTTGGCTCAGCCACAAAATCAGACACCAGAAGATTGCTGAAAGGATTATTAGTGTTCCTCTGCTCATGCTGCAAGAACTGTATACATCCAGAGTGATTGAAACGACTCAGAATGTCACTTTGGACCCCTCACATCCAAGCCACCTTTTCTTTGAACTTTTGCTGTCTGGTCGGTGCTACAGAGCTCTGAACAGCAGGACCGTCAGGCAGAAAAACAGTGTTTCCCCCCAGGCAATTTAGGTGTGTCTGGAGACACACTCGGCCACTGACAAACACATGAACATGATAAATAAAGTCATGTGACTTTACATGGTTAAAGATGCTTGGCTGCTATCGCTATTGTGACAATAATTATTATTAGATGACAGTAAATCTATACTGTTATACCTGTACAAGCTGCACATTGACGACTCTTAAATATATATAAGTTTCATTTTTATAGTAGTGTCTTTTGAGAAAATATACTAAAATGTTTGCTGTAAACCAAGTCTAATTCTGCAGCGCTCCTTCGCACACCTGCAGAATGGGAGGCCGCCTAGCTTCAGAGTGAGTGAAGAGCGATATTAGGTTTGGGCTCACACTCACACACTGTGATAATATAAAACAGTTAAAAAATAAGTTAATGTAAGCCCAGGCAGGACAGTGGATCAGTGGTCTGCACTGTCTTTTTGTGCCTTAAGGTTCCAGCTTTCCTGCCTTGGATCTGAGTTCATGGAGTTCCTGTGCTTAATCGCTTTCCTCTGTATGCTCTGGTTTCATCCCAAAGACCTGCAGATCAGTGTAATTGGCATTTCCAAATTGCCCATAGTGTGTATGTGTGTGACGTATGATGTATTGTCACCCTGTCCCATACCCTGCCTTGTGCACTATGTCTCCTCGGATAAAGCAGTACAGACAGTGAGTGACTGAGTAAGAATTGCACAACCAGTATTGCCAAGACTCTCATGGTTAAGTCAGTTCATTTTAAGCCGATCCAAAGCCACGCCCATCACGGTATGCATTTAAAAGATAAAGTTACTGAGATGTGCTTCAGCTCACTGCTGAATTGTTTTCTTATTACTGTAAGACTAAACAAATGCTAGATGTATATGAGACGAGACAAAAATGTGTATGTGTGTACATTTACCTCTAGGTGGAGACACTGCATGGAGCAGGTGTTACAGAGTGACTGCAGTGTGTGTGGTGCTGCTGTGTGTTCTCCTGCTGACTGCCGTCACATTGCTGTGGATCAAATACATCAACCTGATTACTGAAAATAACCAGTTACAGACCAGTTATAACACTGTGACTAAAGAGAGAGACCAGTTACAGACCAGTAACAACAACCTGACTATAGAGAAATGTCAGTTACAGGGGAAGGGAACATTTTGTGATTTGTGTAAGTAGATAAATCCATCATTACATTTTCTGCCCAGCAGTTAAATGTCCTCAGTGGAAATCCATGAACGTCTTAAAACAAGAGCATCAAGATTTAACTCACATCCTCTCACAGGTTCCTTCATATAATTTCACTGAGGTCTTAGAATGAAAGTATCATTAATATTAGTGACATTTTATATTCCTGATACAAAACTTATACTGTGTACTGTGACTGTGTAATGAGTAAGAAAGAATGATGATTAAATGTTCATTAACACATAGATTCTTAACATTAATTACTAGATAATTACTTCTGTAAATAATTAGTAATCACGATTGTATTAGTTGACTATTAACTGTGCAGTAATTACTGAGTCTTAATCAGTCTTACATTTCTCCTGGAGAACTAATAGCTAACTTTGTCTGTATTGTAATAACAGCTGATTAATTACTGATCAGCTCAACATTAATTCCCAATCACTAAACCTCACCTTCCTCCTGGAGATAATATACGTACCGCGGCCGTTTCCACACCCAGTGTCTAAAATGTAAATGTCTATTGAAGTGCTTATTGTCCACACATAGACTTATAAAAATTATTGTTAGTCCTTTTTTAAACTCTGCAAACAAACCAAAACAAAGTGTAAAAGCCATCTTTCTTACTATATGTTGCATAATAATAAAGCAAACCAATGAAAGGTTAATCCAGGCATATATTACTGATATTTCATAGCATGTGTGGTACAAAAATAAATCCTGGTTGTACACAAGTAATAGATCAGAAACTATGAGTTTTTATCTCTGCAAATTCTCTAAATTCATCTTCACAGCCAAAGGGAAATGGTTCATGTTCAGCAGTTTTTATTTCATGTCTAATGAGTACAAGAACTGGACTGAGAGCAGAGACGACTGCAGAGAGAGAGGAGCAGACCTGGTGATCATAAACAGCAGAAAGGAACAGGTGTGTGTGTGTGTGTGGGTGTGGGTGTGTGTGTGTGTGTGTGTGTGTGTGTGTGTGTGTGTGTGTGTGTGTGTGTGTGTGGGTGTGTGTGTGTGAGTAAAGCCTTTATCATTGTGTTGTTATTTACAGGAGTTCATCAGTAAACAAAAGGTGAATAACAAAGTTCAGGCTTGGATTGGTCTGAGTGACAGAGATACAGAGGGAGAGTGGAAATGGGTGGACGGTACAACACTGACCACTGTGTAAGAAACTGAGATTCTTTCTGTCTATTTATGGTGCAGTACAATCAACAATGTTAAAACTGTTCTCCTGCTGGGAAAACTGCAAAGATTCTTCCTTATTATATTTATATTTCTGTCATGTCCCAATGTACATCTCAGTAAACAGAGGCTGAGAGGATTCAGTTAAATGTGTGGAATTGAAGGAAACTCAACACTGATCTGAGTCTGATTCTGATTCTCTGGGTTTCAGGTTCTGGGCTTCAGGGGAACCGAATGGAGGTGATGATGAGGACTGTGTTGAGATTTATAGTGGTGACACTGGGAATTTCTGGAACGACAAGAAATGCTCTGACAAAGTAAACTGGATCTGTGAGAAACATCTTTCACAGTGAAGTTTATTATTTTACAGTGAAAAACCATTTCTATGTAAATTGAGTCAAAATAAAAATGAAATTATGTTTTTTACCATTAAATATTTTAATGACGGTTGTGTCTCAGTGTATGATGTTGTTTTGGCAAAGTGAACGCAGTAATCAGTCATCTGGATATATAATGATCTATAGAGATATTGCAGTATATAGTATTAATATATTTTTTTTTACTTATATGTAAATATATTAAGGAAATCTATTCGTTTTTAAATTTTGGATTCTAAATTGATTCTAAATACTTCATGCATATTTTGTATATTTAAATGTGCTGTATTTTCATTTGGAATATTTGCCACAAGACATGTATTTTTTTTTGTGTGTGTGTGTGTGTGTGTGTGTGTGTGTGTGTGTGTGTGTGTGTGTGTGTGTGTGTGTGATTTGGTGTAATGCTGTTATGGCATGTTTTGCTGTGCATTTATTTTAATACTTGATTGATACTTATGTTCATATAAATGACAGTAATGGACCTGCAAGCCAATTAATTCTAATGGAACAGATAAAAAAGTGTGACACAGTGTGGCTTAAACAAAATCAAAAACAAGAATAGACAAAGAAAACTGAACCTTCAACGATAAATGAACAGATCAATGTATGTTTATTCTTCTTAGAAAGTTTAAAACCAGTTTGTCTCATATACTCTGAAACCGTGGTGTTAATATAAAGCAGTGATGTAAAGTACTATGAGCAAAGTTGCCATATTCCAAACTATTTTCTGTGGAAGACACAAGCAACATCACGGCTCTCTAGCCTCTTTCTGACGTGTCAGTGATAAACGTCAAATCTCCTGCATGCATTCATTTCCTAAGCACAAAGGTATAATGTGGCCGTAGCACACTGGGACGAGGCTCCACCACTTGGTTTTTACCAAAGGAAGAGATACAGTATAATATTTACGTAATCCAAATGAAATTAACAATTATTCAAAGCATGCATGAGGCATCAATCACACGCAAAAGAAGGGATAATAACTGGAACAGTTTTGGTGGCAGGACAGATCCTCTGAGACGTGGACACCCAGGAATTTGAAGCATTTTTGATCTTCAATAATCCACAATGATCTCAGTTTCCATCATGTTTCTTAGAAAAGTAACTATAGTTGCTGATGCAGCAGATAATATTAGCATGGACAATCTCATTTTTCAAGGCTCACTACAAAATATACTAATTTTCCTAAAACATGCCAGTTTTTGTCAGTAGCAGAATAAATCAGTTAGTTTATTGCCAAGAACATGAACCTCTACAGAACTACACACACATAGTAGCTAAAACTGGAGCATAATAGAATTCAAACATTTTGGCTGTGATGGGTTATGACTGCACTCACTCTGATAGTTTTAGAACTGAAATTTCCACACATTTGTACCAGTATTTAATTGTCTAAAACTACACTCTCTGAAGTCTCACTGCATAAGTGACTGGATGTGCTGCTCCTGTGTGGAAAATCTATTTCCTGTTTTATTTATTGTAAATATGTTACAAGACAAGTGGGAAACTGACACACTGTGAAGACACTTAATCAGGAAGGTCTTAATGTGGTCACTACACAGTCACTACACAGTCATGTGACTACCAGACTCACCCTGAGAGGTTTACTGAACAGTTTAATAGTATATGGATGATGATTTAAAGATAATTTCACTGATCTGCAGTGAAGCAGCTCCATCACACACCTGCCCGCTGCATCATTAGATGTTACATCTGTTCATTAAAAAGAAGAAAAAAAGCAGACAGTGTTCAGTTAACATTATTGTGTTCACAGAAATAATAAATCTAATAAACATTTCTGGTTATATTTTGTCATAAACACAATTCATGCTGCTACGACCATTGTGCACAGACAGTACAGTACTGTATCTGTTGAATAGATGATGATGATGATGACAAATTTATAAAAATTAATTTAAAAACTGTTAAATTATTGAACTTTTTTAATACCTCTGAATCAATTTGCTATATGTTTGGACAATTAATCATTTTCTATAACAGATCGATTATACTGACAGTAGTTCAAGCTGAAGGTATTTGTATAATAACGCATGTCTCATAGTACAGTATGGTGTTTTGTTGTTTTAACACGTACAGTGGGTTAAAGATTGCTCTTTAAGAATGACACTGTATGGGGTTATATGGAGCAGTGTGTTACATAATGTATGTGTTACAGGAGTTGGTGCAGAAGATGGTCTGCTAGAAATATAGTTCATTTTATTGTTAAGAAAAATAAATAAAGATCATTCAAATGATACAGTAATAAATTCTGTGAAGACCACTACTAGACTAGATCTACTAGACAGTAGATGAGTGTTATTATCTCAATATAATCTGGTGATTCCCACCTAGAATTATAATAATACCATTTTCAAATTCTAACCCCCGCACCATAACTCCTAACACCATTCACTCATATAGTCAACATCCATGCACATGTGTACTGTTTACTATAGCACTGTGACCGTGTGTGTGTGTGTGTGTGTGTGTGTGTGCGTGCGTGCGTGCGTGCGTGCGTGCGTGCGTGCGTGCGTGCGTGTGTGTGTGTAAAGCCTATTTAGGGCCTAAGCACTATAAGGTGCGTAGGACCCTATTGGATTTTTTTTCCACCCTTTTGAACTTTTCAGGGGTCTTAACATGCTCAAAAACTCATGAAACTTGGGAGACAGGTTGGAATCTGTTGCCATCAGGAGCCTGAGAGTCTCGTGGCCCCCAGGGGCCCCACACAAAATTTAGCTTGATAGCTCATACACACGTAGGCACATGAAACTCGGTACACATTTAGAGCTCATTGAGCGAACAACTTTCGCGCTGCATGTCCTGGGCTCAATTCAACAGGAGGCCGGTTATTTTGGGTCATTCGCAAAAACACACCCGATTGATTTTGATATACTCCTCCTAGGGAAATTACACGATCACCACCAAACCAGGCCGATGTGATCTAAAGACACTGAGGATGTAGAATTGCGGAGAGATTTCTGATATCTCGAATGGGTCAGCCGTGATAATGTCGTGACATTTTCAGCAACACCTTCTGTGACATCACGTTCAGTGACATCACATTCAGCAACATCATAGTGTGAGGCTTTTCATCCAGCATCTCGGCCTCTTGTGCACACATAAACATCACAAATGTACACACTCAAACACACACAAACAGATCTCACACACATACACACACACACATACACACACACATGACTAATGTTAATACACACAGACTCACACACCGTACACACAAACAAACACAAACAAGCACATTTACTCATCACACACAGACTGACACATCCACACGTCACACACCTCTCTCCCTCACTTTCAAACACACTAACCTTGACACATTAACACGTGCACAAACACACACACACGCACACACACCCACACACACACATGCAACATTAACACACATGCACGCATACATACACCCATATTACAAATGTTTACACGCATGCACACACACACACACCCACCTCTCTCACGACACACACACACCACACACACCACACACACACACACACACACACACATACACACACACACACTAACGCACTCAACAAAAATTTAGGGCCCAACCTGACATTAGCCCATTAGTGTGTGATGTGTGCAAGTGGTGTGGTTTGCCCAGGGTGACAATGGCGCAGGGTGCTTGGGCCCATCATCGTTGCTTGCAACTATATTTTATTTTGTGTTTGTATGCTTGTGTGTGTGTGTGTGTGTGTGTGTGTGTGTGTGTGTGTGTGTGTCTGCGCACTTGCATGAGTGAATGTCTCTATCCGATAAACTTGTGTGCGTGTGCGTGCGTGTCTGTAAAAGTCATCCTAAACAGCAGCCCCCTTCCTCTTCCTCTCTTTTTTCTGGCTCTTTCGGGAGTTTTTGTGTATATGTGTGTGTGGGTGAGTGTTTGTCCATGTGTCTGTGTGTGTGCATGTATGCGAGCTTGTGTGTGTGAAAGTGGGTGTGTGAAAGTCTCTCCCCCCGTCCGTCCTTTCTCTGGTTTCAATCATTACAGCCACAATTATTTTCAAAAAGTAAAGTGCAACTTAATTTGTTTTATTTTTACCTTATAGTTTGTATTAATTATATTTATTTTAATATTTTGGGGAAATTCACTTTTGATATATGAGTGCTTTGGTATACAATAACATTTCTAGTAACACTAACAAATTATGCTCATAATCCAAGGTTGTACTGTATTTGGGTACCTGGATACATACCAGCCTACAAACTATTAAATGAAATAAGTTAGGCTGTTTTTATACTCTCCCTGCATCCTACTCTCTTTTCCGGGAATGTCGGAACGTCCCTCAACAAAATTCTAGCATTCAGAAAACTCTGTGACATCAACACAGGGAGTAGGAAGCAGGGACAGTACACTGTGGAATAAACATAGCCTAACTTATTTAATTTCATAGTTTGTAGGCTGGTATGTATCCAGATACACAAACACAGACATCACTTCTTCCTACTGAAAATAAATATTGAACACTGATTGAAACAAAATCTGTCACGTTACAAAATGTGTTCTAGTGTAACTCATAAATAACTTATTGGACTAATTTTCAAGATTTTGCAGTGACATATTACTAGTTTATATAATGGTAAGGAGTTAGTGAATGAGGTAAATTGTAAGGCATGATTTTAAATAACTTTCTCTTCACTAACACTTCACTCTACATACAGTAGGCTATCATTTAGTAGAGTTGAAGACTCTGTCTAGTTCACTATTCAACCACTAGATGTCATTTTACATTCAAACAGAGAAAAGATTAGGCTTGTTATAATGTATACACACTGCTATTACTTGTACAGTATATGTATTAATCTATAATCAATTCTATAATCAAATATAAAATAAAAACAATGTGTATTTCTTTAAATTCATATTAACACTATATTGGCAAAAGTATATGCACACCTGCTCTTGTGGCTGAATGAACACAATTCCCCACAGATACAATCTGAAGTCTAGTGTAAAGCCCTGCAGAAGAGTGGAGCTTATTATAACAGCTTATAGGGACTGCTTCTGCACTGGGATGTTCAACACATACTGTGACTGTGATTTTTTTTTACAAATTTCTGTTAAATTTAAACTGTTGTTCCATCACCAGGTTGAATTCACCAAAGTGAATAGAAACAAAAACAGTAAAGACCATAGGGTTACAACGTAAATTAAATAAATGTCCTTCCCCCTTTTTGATGCCCATGGGTGATGCACATCCTGTGTGTCTTGTATGTTGTTTCTATCTTGTTTTTTTTCACATACTGATGTGTGAAAGAGAGCAGGGTTATTTTAGAGCAGTGGCACTTTTGTCATGCAACATTAAAAGTAAAGCTGCATAAATGCTCTGAAAAAGTAAATGATAACCTACTGCAGAAACGTGTCAACTGATTCATATGATAGAATTCAAAAGGGCTGTAAATAAACTCATGTTAAATGCAGAAGATGAAAAGCATTAATTTTATTTATTTTTTTTTTGGCAATTTTCTTATAAGTAACACAAATATTAAAAACTGGTGCAATATACACATGTCATTGTATCAGTGTATTATTTATGTATATAACTGTATTTATTATTATTTATGTATATAACTGCTGGACTTTAACAAGAGAATGTCATGTATGAGTGAATATTCAAGCTCAAATGTATTCACACTTTGACCACAAGATACCAGTCATATCCCTCTTGTATGTGCAACTTCCTTTACTAACAGCAGAACATTTTATTTAGTGTACAGTGCACTAGGAAGAAGTGCAGCAGTTCACATGTGCACAGTAATTTAGTGTTTTAGTGAGTCTTCTATAGATTCAAGATGTTTCAGCACTCTTCCCAGCGAAGGGAAATGGTGGTGGATATCTATGAGAGTGCAGAGGCTCTTAGAAGTCACAACATCGACCCTGAAGGCAGTGACATAAAGAGAGACCCAGACACAGCACCACACACAGGTAAGTGTTTAGGTTTGCAAGGCCAAAGTGTTTCCACATGCAAAGATGCATTAATTCAGGCTTTTATAGATTAATGTGTTTCATTATGTTTCTGAATGAAGGTTGATGGTGGATATCTGACACTGCAGATGGTGTTAAATGTAGAACAATGGAAAGAAAAAAGTCTATTGTTAATTGTTATGTATTTAAAGTGCATATACAGATCAATGCACCCAAAAGCTATGCTAAATCTAGTAGATTTTCAATTGCTGGATTTTGCTCACTAGTTTACACAGACAGGCCTACATTGCCTTTCCCCAATTTTCTTAAAAAAAAAAAAAAATTCGTAGCCAGCAGCAGTAACACCTAACATCTGACTTCTAGTTGTGGATTAATACCATAAGTGAAGAGGTTATTTAGGGTTTAGGAATTGTTACAAACTACTGTATCTCTCCAAACCTAATGAGAACCAATCAGGGATTTAAAGCAATGTTTCCAGATTTGGAGTTTATGCAGACAGTTTTGTGTAAAATAGATGGTATGATTAGGATTAGCTCCTTATATTAAAAACAAGCTTGCACTCTATAGCTATCAGTTATAAGGATGTAACTTTAGTTTTCTTACATAGAAAAGGATTGTTGCTTCTCAGTACAGTAGCATGACAAGCTGCTAATGTTTTGCCTCAAAGATGGATTCTAAGATAGCGTCTGTGTTTGTAGCTTGCAGTCTGATGCTTATTGCCCCATTGGTATCTCTTTTTTTAACCATTAAGAAGTCCACCTCTATGCAGTCTCATGATTACCAAAATCTTGTTTTTGCCTATTGCTTTGACACTTATTGCAGAATTTGGCCCACCATATCAAAACTCTACACACAAGCCAATCAGACATAGACATTTGGAGATTAACAACTCACATCTTTGTCAAAATGAAACACTCCATTCTAAAAATTTTATACTTGAAACAAAACCATACACACAAGTGATATTTGAATTACCCTTTCATATCACCAGCAACACACTGATGGGCTTTATATTAAAAACTCCAGTCTTTGTGTTTCTATTTTTTATTTTATTTTGCTCTTCTGTAAAAGCCAAAAGTAATATATGCAGTATTCAAATAATTTTTTACCATAAACAGACATTCTTACAGAAATGTATCAACAAAAAGTAACCAAATCAAAACAATGACGTGTGTGATGGGGGGTGGGGTGGTGGAGGGTGTTGGATTCCGTCTTCTATTTCGATCTGGCCACAAGACCTCATCGACATCACAGGCGATGTTCTCGCGGGCCAGGCATCGGTCAAAATATTGCCTTGTGTGCCGAATCCACCCTTGAATCGATCCCAACTCACAGTCTCCGCATGCCTCTGTCATTGCATGCAGTCAATGAGTCATGCGGATGTATAGTTGCTGATCATATACTTTCCAGCACCATGCTACAAAGAATTCCTTAATTGCATTGAGAAAGGGGTCAGATATAAAAGTGTGAACTGGTTATGGCAGGGGTCAATATAGACAAAAACTACAAGCTATACGTAGCATAAACCCTCATTCCCACATCACAATATATAGTATGTAAAGTAAAGTGACACATACCTAACACATACATCCTTGATTCTGACACTGTTCCTCACAAATGGCACCCTGTACAGCTGCTTCATACTGAAGTTATGTTTCTGTAGGATGCAACTTATTGTAGAAATGCTGACCCTGATGATATTGCTGAATACATTTCCATCTGCAATTATGCGATGTTGTATCACAAAGTTGGATTGCATTATTTTCTCTCACCATTTCAGTAATGGCAAGCTCTTGTTGTAGAGTGAAGAGCCGCTCCCTTCCACTTTGAGGAGGTCCAAACATTCTGTCGAAAATGCCACCACAAGATGTCATTGTTCAAACTGTACACAGTACTGTAACATCACGATGGTATTCCCTTAGATATACTTCACAGCACTACTCAGTTTTTATATGGTACAGTTACATACTGCAATACTGTATGATACAGCATCATGTGACATACTGTAAAGTAGGTAGAGTATACCTCTGGGCAAAGAAGGGCAGGCATAGATGCAGAGGGTCTGAACATAAGAGTCTTTTATTTAAACAAACCAAAGGAAGTTGGCTTTCTAACTGCAGCATGGCACACACAAAAATATTAGGAAACAGACTAAGAACTAAGCAGGTTAGTGGCTAAGCAACTTAGTAACTAAACAGACTAAGATCTAAACAGACGTGGAGACTGGACAGATTAGGGGACTAAACAGGCTAAGAGCTAGGCAGGTTAGTATCAAAATGTTAATAGCAAAACAGACTAACAACTAAACATTCTACAATGGTACTTAAACAAGGGAAAACCAAACAGACTAAAATACAAACTAACACATTTAACAAAGAAAGCTCCATAAAACATATGCCAACTAAACTAAAACTAAAACAGAACATAACCAAACCAAACCAAACAAAATATAACTTTATATAACAAATGCTTGACCCAGTTTCCCAGAACAAACAGCTATTTATAGAATGTCTAATGAGCTACCTTGGTTCAGGTGAGCACTCTCATCACCTGACCAAGGTGCCTTCTAGGAAACTGAGTCTACAAACAAAAAATACAAAACTAAAATTTAGGGCCCACCGTGCCCTCTACTGGTGAGTCCTCACAAGGAGAAGTGAATCACCAAAACCTTTGGTTTCTGGGTCAAGCACCATGATGGTTGCGACCTGGCTAGAACTGACCTGGTAAAAACTAGGTCAATAGTGAGTAAAACTGGGAAATCCTAATGATTTCTTCACTTCGTGGAAATTGAACAATTTATGCAGAACAGAGACTTAATGGAGTGTGCGTGAGTCAAATTCATTTACTGAAGTTTTACTACTGGACTGCATGCATTTTTATTCTTCAACAATTTCTGGAACTGGAAGAGGATTAGCGATTATTCTTAAGACATGTTTTATAAGCAGCTGGTGTTGAATTTCTACTTCAGTTTTATATGAACATGTTTGAGTTGACTCACTCTTATCCAATATTGTGCGTCATAATATAAAAAACACCAAAAAAAGTTGCACACTCTCATATTTCATTGCACCGCCTTTGGTTTTAATTATGGCCATGGCATCATTTTAAAGTTTATTCAATGACACACAATTTATTTCCATCCTGACTTGCATTAATTTTCCTCCATGATCTTATGAGCATGGGAATGCTCCTATCCTATCCTTCACTATTAAACAACTGTGAGTTCTACTGTTTTTTTTTTGTTGTTGTTTGTTTTTTTTTTTGACAATGAATTGATTTTACTAAGCAGTTAAATGATTTATCATCAATCTCATTCAGGATATTTTTCCAACTACATTTCTTCAACTAAGTTTATGGTTCCCTTTCAAAAGCTACACTCAATGCCGCGTGAAAACGCTATGGGAACATCTCTCTGTTGTGAAGCCTGTGCATGTCAAAGGCTTTCATGGAGCAAGCCGTATTCATCGCGTGTTATATGATGATGCCCAGATAGAAGAGACGCTTGCGGGCTATCTCTCTCCTGGGACATCATCCTCCCTGATAAAGCCTACTCTCCCCTCCAAGCCGTGCAGATTGACATCTGCTTTGGTGGGTAAAACTTTTCAGGCAGCAGAACAGGCTGGTGCTTCACTGCACACCATGGAGGTTTTGCAGGTTTACCAGGCTGACCTGCTGAAGGACCTGAGCAGCGGCGGGGCTATTGATGACAGGCCGTTTGCAGAGCTGCGCCGAGCCACAGACCTGTCTCTCCGTGCAACCAAGCGGACGGCCCGTGCTGTGGGCCGTTCCATGGCTGCCATGGTATCCACAAAGAGGCATCTGTGGCTGAACCTCATGGGCATCAAGGATAAGGATCATGTTGTCCTCCTCGATGGCCCCATCTCGCCTTCTGGCCTGTTTGGCGACGCTGTTAATTCCGCCGCCACTAGGTTTCGGGAGGCGAAGTTACATGAACAGGCCTTTGGGAGGTTCCTTCCCCGCCGTGCTAAAGAACCAGGACCACCCGGCCCCGGCCACCCGGCCCCGGCCAGGTCTGGCCTGGCCCCGGCGAGGTCTGGCCCGGCCCCGGCCAGGTCTAGCCCCTATCAGGCGTGAGGTGCAGAAGGAGAGCGTGACCAGCCGCGCACCCCCCCGTAAAGACTGGGGTGGGGCTCGCCGCTCTTCTCAAAAATTCTGCTTTGAAAATATCGGATCTGAGGAGCTTCCTCTCTTCAAAGAAGAAGCCCTGAGTTCGTGCGCCTGGGGCCGTGGGGTGTCTCCCGCCCGGGAAGGGGTGCCTGGATTTTCATCACAAAACAGGGCCTCCTCCCTGGCACTCCCGGGAGGCCGGTGTTAATCCCCGCCACCACTGGTGTTTGGGGAGCGCCGGTCTCCAATGAAAAGTTTGGTATTCAGGCATCTCCTGCCACACTTCATCTCCCAACACCTAACACCCCCCCCAACATCTAGCCGAAGTGTCAAAGCTCGTGCCCCTTTCGGAGAAGCTGGCAGCCTGGAAACTACTGCCAGGTGTATCTCCTTGGGTATAAAGGACTGTAGGCACAGGCTACAGGATTCAGTTTGCACATCGTCCTCCGCGTTTCAACGGCGTGGTCTCCACTTCCGTGAAACCGGATCGAGCACATCTGCTGGCCGAGCAGTTACAGACTGTAACTGCTGGGCAAAGGGGCCATAGAACATGTTCCCCTCCCAGACAGAGAGTCGGGCTACTACAGTCGGTACTTTTTGGTGCCCAAGAGAGGGGGAGGGTTGCATCCGATCTTGGATCTTCGCAGCTTGAACCGCTATCTCAGGAAATCCAGATTCAAAATGTTGACTGTCAAAATGATTGTTTCTCAAATCCAACTAGAAGATTGGTTTGTGACAATCGATCTCAAGGACGCATATTTCCATATAGAAATATTGCCACAGCACAGGAAGTTCCTGAGATTCGCTTTTGGGGGCGAAGCTTACCAGTATTGGGTCCTTCCATTTGGCCTAGCTCTGTCACCCCGCACATATACAAAATGCATGGATGCAACTGTGGCTCCTTATGACTCCAGGGCATCCGTATTTTGAATTACATAAACGACTGGCTGATTCTGGCCCAGTCTTAGGAGCTAGCGCTTCGACATCGGAATGTCATCCTAGCCCATTTTCATTCTTTAGGATTGAGACTCAACGCCACAAAAAGCGTTCTCCTTCCTGTTCAGAGGACAACATATTTGGGTGTAACATCGGATTCGGTCACAATGCAGGCACAGTTGTCTCCTGCTCGTGTCGAATCCATTCTCAACACCCTGAAGGAAATCAAGCTAGGCCAGAAGGTCACTGTTCATCCCTTTCAGAAATCTTTAGGCCTCATGGCAGCTGCATCCACGGTGATACCTTTGGGCCTTCTGCACATGAGAGCGTTTCAGCTGTGGCCAAGAGCCAGGGGGTCTCATTCAAGGGTCAACCCCAAGAGGCTAATAAGGGTTACGCGCCGAGGGCTTCGTACCCTTTCTATGTGGTTCAGACCCCGGTTTCTGACTTTGGGTCTCACTCTAGGTCCGTCTTGTCGTCGCAAGATGCTAACAACAGACGCTTCCCTCACAGGCTGGGGTGCGGTCTTGGATGGCCCTGAAACACTTCCTCCAGCAGTTGAGAGGCTACCATGTCCTAGTGCGAGTGGACAGCACTGCGGTAGTCTCATACATAAATCGCCAGGGTGGACTGTGCTCGCGCCGCTTGAACAAGCTAGCGCACCAGGTTCTGTCCCTCAGGGCAATTTACATTCCAGGGCATATGAATGTAGGAGCAGACTTGCTATCCAGACAAGCTGTAAAACATGGGGAATGGAAACTCCACCCCGAAGTAGTCTGTCAATCTGGGAAAGATTTTACGTAGAAGAGGTGGACCTCTTTGTCTCATAAGAGGCAGAACAATGCCCCCTTTACTACTCTCTGACTCCTCCAGCTCCCCTGGGTCTGGACGCAATGGCCCACACTTGGCCCAGATTACGCCTTTATGCGTTTCCACCTATAGTTCTGCTCCCAGGAGTCCTGAGTGGTTCTCGGATCTTATATCTCTCCTCGACGGCTCACCCTGGGTGATTCCAGTGAGGAGGGATCTTCTGTCTCAGGCGCAGGGGACAATACTTCATCCCCGGCCCGAGCTCTGGAACCTTCATGTTTGGCCCCTGAATGGATCAACTAAGACATGCTGGGCTTTCAGCCAGCGTAATTAAAACCAGGGCTCCCTCCACTAGAAGAACTTATGCCCTCAAATGGAGTGTATTTGAAAATTGCTGCATGGCAAGACATGTAGACCCAGTTCACTGCCAGATTGTTTCAGTGCTGGAGTTTCTGCAAGAAAGGTTGTCCTCGGGCTTATGCCCTAGTACGCTCAGAACGTACGTAGCCGCTATTTCGGCTTGTCACGCTCTGAATGACGGGGTTTCTGTGGGCAAGCACCATTTAGTTGCCCGTTTTATTCGTGGAGCTAAACGGTTGAAGCCGGCAACTAGAGCGACGATCCCTTTGTGGGACTTAACTATCGTACTCGACACCTCTTTTGAACCACTAGAGTCAGCGCCTGTCAGGCTTCTGCCTCTTAAGATGGTTTTTCTTATGGCTATTACTTCTAAAGCTATTCTGCATCCTCACCCGAACTATATTCCAAGGTTCCATTCTCGACCATGCACCCAGTTGTTCTCGAGGCCTTCTGTCCTCCGCCTTTCACAGCTCCGGAGCAGGAAAGACTTCACTTACTGTGTCCAGTATGTGCTCTTAGGATCTACGTCCACCGCACTAGCCAGTGGCGTAAGTCAGAGCAGTTCTTTATTTGCTATGGGGGTCTGCCACTAGACAGACTCTGTCACACTTGGTGAGAGATGCCATTGCCCTACCCTATGAGGCGCGTGGTCACACTTCGCCTCTGGGAATCAGGGCTCACTCAACCAGGGGGATTGCCTCATCGATTGCCTTGGCAAGAGGCGTCCCCGTGCAGCAGGTGTGTGATGCGGCGGGCTGGTCCTCTCCACACACGTTTGTTAGATTTTATAGTCTGGATGTCAATGCTACTCCGGGTTCACGGATCCTTCAGTCAGCATCCCAGAGCTATGTCTGAGACCTCCTCGGCTTGTGCGCACACGCTACACAACCTGGGGGTCCAGACACTTGCAGTGCGGCGGCGTTGGTATTCTCGTTCCCATAGCGTTTTCATGCAGCATTTAGTGTAGCTTTTGAAAGGGAACGTCTCGGGTTACTTGACTGTAACCCTGTTCCCTGATAAAGCGGGAACGAGATGCTGTGTTCCGATGCCACACTGCTGGCGTGCCTGGATGTCCTTCAGACAAAATTGACCTTAGGATGTTTCCGGTTCACTCCTATTTATAACCTGCAGGTGCACCTTATTCGGTGACGTCATGCCTGGCACAGGTTATAAGCCGAAGGTATTCGGCGGGTTTGACATGCACAGGCTTCACAATCGGGCAACAAAGAGATGTTCCCATAGCGCGGGCTGACAGACCATCAACTTTTGCCGGCATAAGAAAAGGTAAGCAGAAAACCTGTTTGATCAAATTTCTGCATTAGAAGTTCATTGTCTGTTAGTGTGTGTGTTTCCAGCTGGAGAGAGGTACTCCTAAGGTATATTGAACAAAGTAAAATTTAAGTTGCCAATATTGATAAATTAATTACTATATTTAAATTGATAGTAAAATTTATGTTAACAAGTAAAAGACTGGATGAAGTAATGAAGTATTAAGAGATCTTCATAAGTTTTATTTTGTTTTGTGATTTTTGTTTTATATTCTCTTTATTACTATTTTATACGTTGTATGATAAGTGAGGTAACGCCACTGTGTTGGGTCAACCAGTGGGGCTGGACCCACGGAAAATTCCTGCAATACACTAAGTAGGAGCTGCGGCTGCAGACGTGGTAGGTGAAAAATTCCTGAGTCCGCCGTTAGGCACAGAACATATAGGTGATTCACCGTTCTGAGACGCGTGTGCAGCCAGGTGTTAAGTGAAAATTCCTGTAGGTGAGCGCTATTTGAAAAGTCCTACAGGTGGAATTGATGTTTTCTGGGCCCAGGTTGTGTGATAAAATATTTTATTGTTGAAATTGTTCTGAGTACTCAAATTTTTGAAATTGTAGTAGAAAGCGCTTGTGTCGTGTATTGTTCATATGTCTTGTATGTGTGTCTCTTAAATGTGAGTGTGTGTCATATTTATGTGAAAAGTCTGTATTGAATTTATGTATGTGTGTAAGAAAATATAAGGCCGTGTTAAGAGGGATATAGTATTAGAAATAGCCTAAAAAAGAGGATAGAAGATCAAAAATTTTCCGATTTGCTATAAATTAATAATAAATTTAAATAGAAGAATATAAGAAAATAGCATATAAGTGATAGATAATATCTCTAATATTAAAGGAATTGTGTGGCTGAGGTACATGCCACTAGACATAGAGCTTACTGTGACATAGGTCTTGTCTGTGACATAGAGCTTACTGTGACATAGGTCTTGTCTGTGACATAGAGCTTACTGTGACATAGTCTTGTCTGTGACATAATCAGTGATGCGCTACCAGACATAGAACTCACTGTGACATCAGCTTCTTCTGTGACACGGGAGCGGTACAGGTACTGAATGTACCATCCTAGTAGTATTATAAAATAATAATTTCTTTGGACTAGTGTACACATGCGCAGCAACATATAAGTTATTAAAGATAGGCTTAAGTAAGATACAAAAGGTACCTTTACGTGTAGTGTAGTCGACGACAGAACACTAATGATCATAAATATAGTGCATAAAATAATAAATGCACCTAGGTTATAAATATTAAATATATATTAGATAAAAACAAATGTTCAGCGGATTCAGAGTAATTAACTGGGATGAGCAGATAAGTGAAGAAGGAGTCACAACTAAGTGTAAACGGGAGTTTAGAATTTCAGAATCGGATCAGAGTGAAACAAATAGATGGTTGTTGAATAATCCAGGAAAAGACCTATTTAAAAGCATAGAGTGTGACAAGGGAGAGTGGACGCTTAGGCTTTCATTAATACCTGACGTATTAGACCTCAACTGTAACACACACTAATACTTACATCATATTTTAGAATGAAGAAATGAGCTCTTTCCTAGGGTTAATTCCTAGAGAGGTTCGTTTAAGAGTAATAAATAGTATGCTAGAATTTGGAGGACTAGGAGGACCCCCTGGGTTAACTCCGCTCATTTCACTGCTGCGACAATACCCAGTTTTGATATATTGCGTTTAGAGGAAGGTACGTGAGGACGGAAAGTAAAAAGATATAGATTAATTAATCACGAGAGCGGTCCGGTAGTGCTGTATCATGAGTGGGTGATAAATAATAATAGTGGATTTACGCTGATACCTATAGGCCCAGACGGTAGAATAATTTTTCAGACCTTTGACAAAATAGTCACGCCTCTAATACTGATATCATCACACAATTAATGCTTAACAAACATATGAAAAAAAAAAAACAATTGTTAAGGACCAGCAGCAGTCATAAAACGGACACTAAGAGAATTACAAGAAATAAGCGAGAAAAGAGGCACAAAAAATCACACTATAAGACAGGACAAAAGTGTGTGATGGGGAAGTTATTCTGCCGTGGAAAAAACGCATGGCCAAAGCCAGCGACACCTGTAGACATAATTATAGCTAAACATAAGAAGATGAAAAATATATCAGAAAATGCATGGTAAAATGGCATGACAGGACATCAGGAGAATTACAATGGCCTAAAGAGGGAACCTTTAAAGAAGAAAATTGTAAAGAAGTAAAGGAGATGCTCAGACACACCACTAAAGAAAAGGGCAGTAAGGGAAGAATTAAATTAGAACAAAAGGCAGAAATTATAGAATGGTTTGAAAATGAAGGAAAAAAGAAGGAGGGAGAAACTTAAGAAGAAAACCAAGAAACAAAATCAGGAAAGAGGGATCAGAAGTTGGAAGGGAGTGACAGAAAAGAGAAAACCCAGAAGGGAAGAAAAGAGAAAATAAGCTTAGAATTAGAGAGACCACCACCATACACTGAGGAACACATGCAACAGAAGGGTGGAGGAATGTACCCACTACAGAAGCTGCATGAACAAGATAAAGGTACATTTGGATTTGAAGGACAAGTATTGGGAAAAATTAAAGTAACGTCATGTGACACTGAGTGGATGAACAGACAAATGGAAGAAACACCAGAATCAACAACATCCGGAAGTGGCAGTGAGGATGGAAGGGATTGGAGTGAAGAAAGAGCGACAGAACCATATGCGTTGAGAGAATCTGAAGAGACACAAACAAGGAAAAGAGGTATGGAAAGACTGAAAGAACGAAATGCACAATTTCTGTCTGAAGTACAGGGGTTTGCAAACAAACAAGTCACACCTGAAAAAGGGATGATGGAAAGGAGGAGGAGAGAGAACCCAGAAAGAACGTACAGTATAGATAACGAACCACCCACACCATTACTGTATGAAGCAGACGAAGATACAGTAGGAACAGAAGACAATGAGGGAAATCAGGTAAAGAGAAAAGTAAAAGGGTACATGATCATTGAACCTGAGAGAGAAGCAAGGAAAAGAATAGAAGAGAGACAGGCAAGTACTTCAAAACACAACAGCCAACTACACCCAAAGAGCAGGAACCAAGTGTACAGAAATGAATATCAACATGGCATTTCCAACATTGCAGAGGAAGATGGTTACAGTGATGATTCCCTCGATGAATCGTTCAAGCGACTGGAAAAGCACCTCAACAGACGTATTCAATGACTCTCTGAAGGAAGCAAGAAAGGCTGTATCTGAAATGAGACCATCTATGAAAAGAAAATCTACAGGTTCAAAGAAACCCTCAAGCTGGCGTGTCACCCCATCCTGGCCTAATGAAGAAGACATTGGACCCATACACTTTAATGACGAACCACATATGTCAGACCCAGAAGAATATACTGCGGCTGGACACTACTCACTTGTGTCAAAAGGAAATCAGTACCATTATGTGCCATGGTCATTTATGGATATGACAGGTCTGGCTAACCAATTACCAGATTTATGCAATGGAGCACAGAAATGGATAACACATCTAGGAGAGAAAACCACTGGACACCTCCTGGCAATAGGAGATGTAAAGGCTATTCTGGCACAGACACTTGGGAAAGTGAAAACCACGGAGATTCTCAATGAGGCTGGCCTGCAAGCGGCAACTGGACAAAGTGTAGGAAATAGCCTAGTGTTTGGACCACACAGGAACAAGGTTTGGAACGCTCTGCAAAAAGCTTATCCAACCAAAATGGATCCAGAAAAGCTGGAATCAGTAACACTGAAAGAAGATGAGAATGTTGTTAAGTTCATCAATGATTTCCAGACCAAGTGGAGAGAAGAAACTGGAGGTTCCTGGGATCAAACAGACACAAGTAAGAGCCTGTTCCGAATGATGCTGAAAAAATGCATGCCTCAAGAAGTCCAGACAGCCCTAGAAGGCGTGGTGGGACTGAATACACTACCATGGGACACATTTCAAGCACACATTGTACATTATGTGGAACAATACAGGAAAAAGAAAAAAGAGGCCAAGGAAGCTGCTGAGTCAATTGCAACCCAGTTACACAAAATACAGCTAGGGGAATTTGCAGCTGCAAAGAAAAAGGAAAAAGAAAAAGGAAAAGTCCAAGCAGCAGTAATGGTGCCTGAAAATTAGACAACATTGCCCCCTACTGGACCAGCACAGCAAATGCAGCAACCAGTGCCACAAATACAACAACCAACAATGACCCAAGACCCTCCAACATATGCGCAACCTGGAAACCAGCAAGGACAAAATCAACCCATGAGGTGGCAAAGACAGGGCCCCGGGCCTATTGGAGGCAGGGGACAAAGGGGACCATTCCAACAGCAACCAAGAAGACAGCAATTTAGAATGAATGCCCCAGGGCAAATGGGGACCGAATCAGTGCTGGCAATGCGGAGGAGTAGGACATATTAGAAGAAACTGTCCACAAATGATTTGGGGAATGCAAAATGGACCACAACCTCAAGGATCATATGGAGCAGGACAAGCACCGCAAGGGAATGTAGGACCTCCTGGTCCAAGACAAACTGCTGGAACATGGACTCAAGGACAACCCCAAAATCAGTGGGCAGGTCCCTGGATGGGACCCACCCAAAATTGGAATTGACGAGGCCCAGAGGAGCCAGAGGGGGAGCAGATGTAGTACGTCTCAACACTGCATACACAACAAGAACCAAATGTGATCTATAAATGATTCACAACCAATTCCATTTATGATTGACACAGGTGCTACTTATTCATGTATAGGACGTGAAGGCTCCCAGCTCCCTTTCTCAAGCAATACGATAAAAACCACAGGCTTCTCGGGACAATCACAGGTATTGCATTTTACGGAGCCACAAATAATAACATTAGAAGACACCACTGTAGCAGCACCTTTATTATTCTCACCGACTACTCCAGTTAATTTACTGGGAAGAGATTTGTTGTGCAAACTTTAAGCAAAAATTCAATGTAATGCTAAAGGACTGTATGTAATAATAGGACAGTTCTTACAGATTGCAGAAAAACCCAATAACGTGGATACAGTATATTGGCTGTTGTGCACAGGCAAAGCAGCTCAACATGCACAGAACTTATGGGAAGAATGGATCCTACAACGATGGCCAGATTGTAAAAGAGCGACCTTGCCATTGCACTGTACCATGCACTATGACCAAGGAAGCCAAGATGAAGAATATGCACAATTATGGTCAGACGTGATGGAGAACACAGTCTCTGATGTGATACTAGGAGATATAATCTCCTTACTGGTGGGGGAAAAAGCACAATCCAAAGAGCTAGGATTGATGGTTAAACAAGCGGCTGAAGTGACTAAGTGGGAACAAACCCCTAATCCTTCTGTACACATTTCACAAGATCAAAAGTTTTTGAAAATAAATTTTTCAGGAATAGAAAGAGTGAGAGCAACACACACAGAAATAGATGGGAACATGACGTTGTCAACACACCCTCAGAGGGGGATGTGTAACACTCAGTTGTCATCGCACACACAAATGTCAGTTAAGATGGTAGGGCAGATAGATGAAAAGGAATCTGCATTAGAGGAGGAACTGCTGAAAACAATTTCAGAAAAATTATGGACAAGACATTCAACAGATGTAGGGTTAGTTAAGTCTGGAGGACAAGCCTTAATAAAAATAAGACCAAATGCAACATTGCCTTACCAAAGACAATATCCATTGACACCTCAAGCTGTAGCAGGGATTAAACCTACTATAGATGGCTTATTGGAAGCTGGAGTATTAACTCCTACTAAAAGTCCCTGTAACACTCCTATATTTCCTGTCAGGAAGCCCAACTCAGATAAATGGAGACTTGTGCATGATTTACGTGCTATAAATCAAATTGTAGAAGCAGAATTGCCTATAGTGCCTGATCCACACACATTGTTGTCCAATATACCAGAAGATACACAATAGTACACTGTCATAGACTTATGTTCAGCATTCTTTAGCATTCCACTACATCCAGCATCACAATACTTGTTTGCCTTTACATATGAAGGATGACAGCTGACTTACAATCGTTTACCACAGGGATACTGTGAAAGTCCGTCAATATTTAATCGAGTACTAACTCAAGATCTAGCCTCGTTAAATGTCGAAAGTACTATGATTCAGTACTGCGATGACCTACTGATTTGTAGCCCAACAAAAGAGCAATGCGAAACAGATTTGTTAAGAGTTTTGACAGTATTAGCTGAGAATGGACATAAAGTTACCAGAGAAATGTTGCAATTCTGTAAAGAGAAGGTAGAATATCTAGGCAGAGTGTTGGAAGGAATATCTAGGCATATATCTCCTGAACACATAGAAGCAATAATGAAAGCTCCTAAACCACGAACTGTTAAGGAGATGCTATCTTTTCTAGGCATGGTAGGATTTAGTAGACTGGATTTGTGACTTTGCACTAAAAACAGCACCCTTGAGAGCAATAGAAAAAGTAGCTGGACAAACAAAGAATAGCGCAGTGTTAAAATGGACACCTGAAGCACTAGAAGGGTTTGAGCAGCTAAAAGAGAACTCTGTACAGCACCAGCACTTGCTAGTCCAGACTATAATAAGCCATTCCATTTGTCTCAGAGCGTGGAGGTTTTGCCACAGGGGTTCTGACTCAACAACAAGTGCCTAGTAAGCAACCAATTGCTTTTTATAGTACAGCACTCGATAATATTGAAAAAGGCATGCCACCCTGCTACCGAGGTGTGGCAGCTGCCGCCTTTGCTTATCAATAAGCCTCATTAATTACTATGGGACATCCTGTTGTGATGTACACCACCCACGCATTGCATGCACTCCTGACTAGCCCATCATTTGTAATTACAAATGCTAGAAGAACAGGATATGATGTAATACTCTCTGCACCTGAATTGACCATACGAAGGTGTCAGACAGTAAATCCAGCAGATCGCATGATGACTCCAGCAGAGGGAGATCCACACGATTGTCATCTTGTGTCAGCAGAACATCTAAAGACACGTCAAGATTTAGAGAATCAACCTCTGTCACACCCAGATTGTATATTCTTTGCAGATGGGTCATGCTTTAGAAATGGGGATAGCAATAAAGCAGGCTATGCAATAGTAGCACCAGACATAAATGGGAAACCCTTCAAAGTAGTACAAGCTGAACATGTGCCACAACCCTGTTCAGCCCAGCTAGCTGAGTTAATTGCTTTGACAGGTGCTTGTAAACTAGCAGAACAAAAAGCATGTACAATTTACACTGACTCAGCATATGCATATGGAATATGCCATTTGTATGGCCCCATATGGGCACAAAGAGGTTACAAAAGAGCAGACGGAACACCAGTAGTACATGGAGAAGCAATTTCAGACTTGCTAGGTGCAATCAAACTACCATCCAGATTAGCTATAGTAAAATGCGCAGCACATAAGAAAGATGGTATATTTGTTAGTGACGGAAATGAAGCAGCAGATGAAGCAGTTATGAAAGCAGCAGTAAAACAGGCAAACATGATGCCAGAATCCGCAGCACAAACAGACAATGAACCAAGTTCACCAGAGTCAAGTGTTAACCCTGATGAAGGGCCAAGTTCAAGCTCAAGCTCAAGTTCAAGCTCAAGTTCAAGTTCAAGCTCAAGTCCAGAATCTGAAGAAAGATTAGTACTTATACCAGAAGATTACGCACCCCCAGCACCAGACTTATCCTCACTAGCAGACATGCAGGCAGCGGCATCAGGCGAAGAGATTCGAAAATGGTTAGCAAAAGGAGCAACAAAAGATAATTATACTAATGTGTGGCAAAGTGCAGATGGGCGATTTGTAGCTCGACAAAGTTTTCTCATAACCTTGAAAAAGCAAGCTCATGGTAACGATCACGTAGCGAGAGGAGAAGTGATAAGAAGAATCCAAAAGACATGGTGGTCACCTTATCTAGGACCTATGGTCCATCGAACACTGTCACAGTTTTGTGACATATGCTCTAGATATAACCTTAGAAAACACTTCACATCACCAATAGGACATATTCCAGAGCCAGATGGGCCGTTTAGGCATATAATGTTCGACTATGTAGACAGGGGGGAACCCAGAATACAAGAAAAACGATACATTTTAGTGATTGTGGATAGATTTAGTAGATGGGTAGAAGCTGTAGCAACAGCTAAGGAAGATGCAATGGCAGTAGCAAACTTCCGGTGTAGGGAAGTGATACCAAGACTTGGAATCTCAGACACAATCAGTTCAGACAATGGGAAACACTTCACAAACAAGATAGTACAGAAAGTGACTCAGTGGTTGAACATCAAGCACAGGTTTGGATGTGTGTACCACCCTCAATCTCAGGGGATGGTAGAGAGAGCAAATGGAACTCTGAAAATGAAATTGGCTAAAATATGTGCAGAAACAGGTATGAATTGGTTTCAAGCTTTGCCATTAGCCTTGATGGGTATGAGATCGCAAACTAACCGCAACACACATTTAACACCGCACGAAATGCTTACTGGTAGACCTATGCTCACATCCTTTGTTCGAGGGCCCTATAAAGGTCCCACACTTGAACAACTACAGAGTGAACTTGATCACTATGTGAAGCACTTATCTGAAACAATACATGACAACACCAGACCGAGGGTAGCTGATCCAGCTGATGACGTTGAGGAAGAGGACATAGAGGAGAGAACTGTGCTACCCGGTGACTGGGTGTTTATTCGAGTATTCAAAAGAAGGTAGAACGAAGCTAGAAGGGAAGGACCATACAAGGTGGTGTTGGCAACTCCAACTGCAGTAAAAGTCCAAGGTAAACATGTATGGTACCAATTAAATCATTGCTGCAAGGCCCCAAACCCAGACCAGGTAAGGGACAGGGAACCTCAGGAAGACGCTGAAGAGTCTCCACAAGAAGGACCTTCAGGTTTGCAATCAGGTTCCCAGGAGAGTGACACAAGGCCCAGGCAACAAGCACCAGATCCTTATGGGTACACTGAAGGGTTACCGTGGGTAGAAGAACAAGAAGAAGAACAAGGGTACTGGCCGGAGTGGCCCCAAGAAGATATACAAAATTGGGAAGCAGAGCTTGAAGAAGAAGAAGCAGAAGCAGAACAAGGAGGACCGTCTCTTAGAACAAGAGCCCAAGTTAGACAGCGACAGCACAGATGTGCTAGAATTGAAACAGCGCGTAGACAGTCAGAAGAAGATCCCACACCTAGAGTTGTAGAATACTCAACTCAAGTGATGAAATCAGTTAAAAGAAGTGTCCATGTCACAGTACTTCAGTCAGATTTTGGACATGCTTGGGACTACAACCTAGGCATTGCCGAGCTGGCTCACTTGGTTTTATTGCTCCAATAAATCCTGCCTTACTTCATCCAGATCTACAAGGAGTCCGGAGTCTTTTCTTTGGTTCTTTTTAAAGTTAAAGTTTTTGTGTAACATTTGTAATTAAGGCAACTGTAAGTAGTGTAGGAGAAAAATCTCCCACACAATCCTGATCCATAACTCATAGGGAACTGTGTGAGGAGTAAAAAAGATTATTATTATTAATGAATTCATACATTTTCATTAGTAATAACTAAATAGTAATCATGCTTGTATCAGTTCACTATTAACAGTGCAGTAATTACTGAGTCTTAATCAGTCTTACATTTCTCCTGGAGAACTAATATCTAACTTTGTCTGTATTGTAATAACACCTGATTAATTACTGATCACCTGAACATTAATTCCCAATCACTAAACCTTACTTTCCTCCTGGAGATAATATACGTACCGCGGCCGTTTACACACCCAGTGTCTAAAATGTAAATGTCTATAGAAGTGCTTATTGTCCACACAGAGAGTTCTCTGTAGTTTTAAAGTAAGCACATGGAAGGTCAATCCATGCATATATTAAAAATATATTTTTCTCACATATTATAGTCTATGTGGTACAAAAATGAATAATGGCTTTACACAAGTAATAGATCAGAAATTATATGTTTTATCACTGTAAGTTCTCCCTGTTTCTCTTCATAGACAAAGGGATGTGATTTATCTTCAGGTCCAGTCTTTATTTCATGTCTAATGAGGAGATGAACTGGACTGAGAGCAGAGACGACTGCAGAGATAGAAGAGCAGACCTAGTGATCATAAACAGCAGAGAGGAAAAGGTGTGTGTGTGTGTGTGTGTGTGTGTGTGTGAGAGAGAGAGACTAAAACTGAGATTCTTTCTGTGTCTCGTTTTTAAGGTGCAGTAAAATCAACTATGTTAAAACTGTTCTCCTGCTGGGAAAACTGCAAAGATTATTCCTTATTATATTTATATTTCTGTCGTGTCCCAATGTACATCTCAGTAAACAGAGGCTGAGAGGATTCAGTTAAATGTGTGGAATTGAAGGAAACTGAACACTGATCTGAGTCTGATTCTGATTCTCTGGGTTTCAGGTTCTGGAATAAAGGGGAACCGAATGGAGGTGTTGTTGAGAACTGTGCTGAGTTTTATAGTGGTGACAGTGGGAATTTCTGGAATGATAAGAAATGCTCTGAGAAACTAAACCGGATCTGTGAGAAACATCTTTCACAGTAAAGTTTATTATTTTACAGTGAAAAGGCTTTTCTATGTAAATTGAGTCAAATATATGGCGTATAAAATTATGTTTTTGCCATTAAATAATTTAATATCGGTTGTGTCTCAGTGTATGATGTTGTTTTGGCAAAGTGAACTCAGTAATCAGTCACATGGCTGTATAAAGATCTATACAGTATTAATTATGAAAAGAAATAATTTTTTCCTTGTATGTAAATATATTAAAGAAATATATTTGCTTATAAATTTTGGATTATTCTAAATATTTTATGCATATTTTGTATATTTAAATGTACTGTATTTTTATGTAGAATATTTGCCACAAGACCTGTAGAGGGAGAAAGCGAGAGAGAGTGTGTGTGTGTGTGTGTGTGTGTGTGTGTGTGTGTGTGTGTGTGTGTGTGTGTGTGTGTGTAATGTTGTTATGGAATGTTTTGCTGTGCTTTAATTTTGATAATTTCTGATTTAAAGTATCAAATGTTTATATATGTACTTATGTTTATATAAATGACCTACTAATGCACCTGCAAGCCAACAAAATCCTAAAGGAACAGATAAAAAAAATGTGACACATTGTGGCTTACTCACCGTGGTGTTAATATGAAGAAGTGAAGTAAATCACCACTATGAGCAAAGCTGCCACATCACGGCTCTCTAGCCTATTTCTGACCAATCAGCTGTAAACGTCAAATCTCCTGTCCCTGCATTCATTTCCTCAGTACACAGGTATAATGTATAATTTGTATAATTTGTATTTGTATAATAACACACGACTCGTAGTACAGTATGGTGTTTTGTTGTTTTCACACGTACAGTAGGTTAAAATTGCTCTTTCAGAATGACACTGTATGGGGTTATATGGAGCCATGTGTTACATGATGTATGTGTTACAGGAGATGAGCAGAAGATGATCTGCTACAAACATAGTTCATGTTATTGATAAGAAAAATAAATTAAAATCATTCAAACGATACACTTCTGGCCAGACTTCTTCAAACACTAGATGAGAGTTGCTAAACTATTCATACAGCACAGTGTGGCTATTTGCTTAGTTTGTTTAAAATTGTACTATAATTTAATATATTATATGTAATTGTAATATCAAACCACGATACATACAAAATCAGGATACAAATCAAATGACCTCGTGTGTGTGTGTGTGTGTGTGTGTGTGTGTGTGTGTGTGTGTGTGTGTGTGTGTGTGTGTAAAGCTTTTTTTTTATTTTGTGTTTGTATGCTTGTGTGTGTGTGTGTGCGCGCACTTGCATGAGTGAGTGTCTCTATTCGATAAACTTGTGTGTGTAAAAGTCATCCTAAACAGCAGCCCCCTTCCTCTTCCTCTCCTTTCTCAGGCCCTGTCGGGAGTTGGTGTGTATGTGTGTGGGTTCATGTTAGTCCATGTGTCTGTGTGTGTGTGTGCGCATGTATGCGAGCTTGTGCGTGTGTGTGAAAGTGTGTGTGTGAAAGTCCGCCGAGCCTCTACCCGTCCTTTCTCTGGTTTCAATCACTACAGCTACAATTCTTTTTAAAAAGTAAAGTGCAACTTAATTTGTTTAAAATATACCTTATAGTTTGTATTAATTATATTTATTTAAATATTTTTGGGTTCTGGAACGAACTATCTGAATTTTGGGGAAATTCACTTATGATATATGAGTGCTTTGGTGTACAATAACAGTTCTGGAACAAATTATGCTCGCAATCCAAGGTTGTACTGTATTTGGGTACCTGGATACATACCAGCCTACAAACTATGAAATGAAATAAGTTAGGCTGTGTTTATATCACAGTGTACTATCCCTGCGTCATACTCCCTGCTCCCTGTGCCAGGAATGTCAAACTTCTCTCAACAAAATTCTAGCATTCATAACACTCTGTGACATTGACACAGGGAGTAGGAAGCAGGGACGGTACACTGTGAAATAAAGACAGCCTAACTTATTTCATTTCATAGTTAAGGCTGTCGGCCGGTATGTATCCAGATATACCAACACAGACATCACTTCTTCTTACTGGAAATAAATATTGAACATTGATTGAAACAAAATCTTACACATTACAAAATGTATTCTAGTGTAACTCATAAATAACTCATTGGATTCATTTTCAAGATTTTGCAGTGACATATTTCTAGTTGCAGAATAAAGTAAATTGTGAGGAATGGTTTTAAATAACTTTCTCTTCACTATCTTTTTCTCTACATACAGTAGGCCATGATTTAGTTGAAGACTCCGTGTAGTTCACTATTCAACCACTAGATGTCATTTTACATTCGAACAGAGAAAAGATTAGACTTGTTATACCAGGATTGATATACATTGCTATTACTTGTACAGTGTGTGTGTTGATCTATTAATTCTATAATCAAATATAAAAACAAAAACAATGTGTATTTCTTTAAACTCATATTAACATCCACACTTTATGGGCAAAAGTATATGCACACCTGACCTTAATAGTCTTGTGGCTGAATGAACACAATTCCGCACAGATACACTCTGAAGTCTAGTTTAAAGACTTGCAGAAGAGTGGAGCTTATTATAACAGCTCATAGGGACTGCTTCTGCACTGGGATGTTAAACACATAATGTGAGTATGAGTTTTAAATTTCTGTTATGTTTAAATTTAAACTGTTGTTCCATCACCAGGTTCTCTTTTTCATCTCTTTCTTTCAAAGTTAATAGGAAGAAAAACTGTAAAAAACCTTATGGTTACAATGTAAATTAAATAAATGTCCTGCCTCTTTTTGCATGTGTAGCCCTCCCACCAAGTAGTATCGCACAGCTCAACAGCAGTTTAAGGGAAATTGTCCACTATTATCAGGAACTATCTTGTGTGTTTTTTTCTCTGTTGGTCATGGGAGTAAGCAAATAGTTCACTTCACACAGTCACATTCAACAATATCAGTCAAGTAAACAAATAAAAATAATAACCATAAAAGAAAAAAAAAGAAAAAGGAGGAATATGTCACGGCTGGTCCGTGTGAGACGGGCGTGGCGGACCCAGAAGCAGACACAACAGATAGGGTTCAATATTATACTTTAATGCAAAATATAAGAGTTAGCCAAAAGAGAAGTTCAACCAAGGATACAGTACTTTGGGATGCTGTCTGGAGCGGGCAGTGTCGTGGCTTGGCAGTGGCTGTAGACAGGGGTTAAGGAATGAGTGGCACAGAGAAGCAGCAGAGTGAGCACGGCTGTGTGGGGAGACGAAGGCTGCAGCGCGCATGCACAATCCGGCGCACAGGTTGAGAGAGAGCAGCGGCTGTGTGAGCGCGGCTGTGTGGAAAGATGAAAGATGCAGCGCGCGTGCACAATCCGACGCGCAGGTTGAAAAGGGCGCAGCGGCCGTGTGAGCGCGGCTGTGTGGAGAGACGAAGGCTGCCGCGCGCGCTGAATCCGGCGTGCAGTTTGAAAGAGAGTCGGAGACAAAAGCGAAAGCAGAGGGTCAAAGCCGGGTTGTCAATCAGCGCAGCAAACAATTCCGAGTCGTGAAGCTAAGGACATAATCAGAGGGAAAAAAAGGGGTCAGCAACGTAGAAGGCACAGGTATATTTAGCAGATACACTAGACACAAAAGATACTCTAGACACTAGGCTTGGAGCACGAAATAATTCGGCACCGGACGGTTGTTCCTGGGCGAATTATATAGAGTGAAAACTAATGAATGAAATACGGAGCAGGTGTGCTCATGCCTGTGAATGAAGCGGCAAAACGGAAGCCGTGGAAAGGAATGTGGGAAGGAGTGCAGGTGATCATGACTTGGCTCGAGCAGAGGGCATGGCTTGGAATACACCATTGTGTCATTGTGATACTTTGATTTGCCTCAAATTTCACCTTAAATTTACCCAGCTGGGACTTTCAGTACCACGTTGGCATGCTAGATGGAGCTCTTTTGATGAAGGACAAACTGTATTCACACATCCAGGGAAACCATGCTTGTACCGCCGAAATTAGAAACACTGATTTTCAAAGCACACTGAGATGAAAAACACAGAATCCGTTATCGCCTGCCTCCTCGAACAGATCAGATGAATCTGCAGAGATAGTCTTCTATCTCCCGATGTGGCCTCACCAATCTCTCATTTGCAAAACCCGATTGAGCCGCCCTGGATGGACCAAATATCTGCGCGGCCCAATGGACAGCGCAGCGCGACAATCTGGACAGCGCAGAGATGATCTGGTTTATTTGTGCAGCCCAGTGGATCGCGCAGCGCGGACCAGTTTCACTCGCGCAGTGCGGACCAACCAGAGCAGCACTGCTCGAATCACAATCCTGCGCGACTCACTGGGCAGCGCTGCGCTGCGCGACCCTGACAGAAATAGACTCTGCCCATCATCAATTTACATTTTACCCACAATTCCCCGCTGTAGTTTAGAGTGCACAAAGTGGAAGCTGTTTTTTCATGCTTGGGCTATAACGATATTGGCAGACATTATGAAGTTCAAGTTCTTAAATTTTCCTATGTTTATTTTTCCTTCATGGAAACTGCAGTGTTCGACAGTACTTTGTGGAATTACATGAATTTCTACTTGCAACAGAAGGGGCTGTTCAAAGCAGAAATTTTAATGACCTACAATACAGTCGTCTTCACCTTGTTGAACACATGCAAGTTTTGTTGATTATATTGGACAGTATACAGGTAATCTCAGATTTGTACATAAGCACAAATTGAATGTCTCTGGAGGGATGTGATCAGGGTTGTGTCAGACTTTTATAGGCAGCTTTTCCAGTGCATGGAATATGTGCACATTCTACACCCTGATAATGAGATGCACATCTTTCATGTTTTAAATGTCTTACTTCACAGTGAATACTTGTACATGTTGAATACACTTTATACTTTAAGCCAAAAGTAGCTTTTTAAAACATGCATTTTTTTGCTTTCCATAACGACAATTGCCATTTGAACATTATTGAACATTAATTTTTTAAAAATATGTTAATTTGTTATTAATGAATATCATATTAACATTTCTACATTTGAGAAATTCTGGTAACAAAACCGAGAACAAGATCATGAGAAATTAACTGATAATATCAGATAATAACGATATTGTGAAATATTAACAAAATTGTACTAAATTTAAACTTTTCCAAACCCCAACGAGCCTTTTACAGCTTCAGTTAGTAGATTTTCTAAAACAGGTTCATCTTGTACACCTCTTGGTAAGAAAAGAACTATTGAACATGTTGATGCAGAAGGAAGTCTTCGACAACCATTGTCTTGTGTATAAAAGCTTTCTTGTGAAAACCCAGGGGAGGGATACAATCAGCACCAGACAGGAATGTCAGAAGATCCTCAAAAGTCAAAGAAGATGCTCTTTCTGTTGTATATGTCATGCACACTCGTAACATGACCGGCACTAGGACCCGGGAGTAATACGGTCGGGTTTTCAGGAAGCATAAAAGGAGACAAAATGGCGCTTCACATTGCTCAGTCATTGAGTTCGCCCATGCCTTGTCTGACGCTTCGCCGACTATTCCGTGTAGCGTTTGGGTTTACCATCCACGCTACACGGGCTAACTGCTAAGGCTTTTCTGTTCATCCCTCGGTTGCTCGTGACAGAATGACTGAGCCTAAAGCAGTAAACCCAGCGGAGTTTGCTCGCCTCTGTGATGTGGTTGACCAGCATGCCGAACTGATCAATAAGCTTCGTGGTGAAGTCGCGTCTCTCCAAAAGGACCTCCAAGACGTTGCGGCCTTGCGCCGCGAGGTGGCGGAGCTACGGCAGGAGAACGCGATCCTCCGCGGGGTGGCTGCTCAGTCGGCTGTTGCCACGCGCGCCGTGATGCCCCCTCCTGATGTGTTTATAGCTCCACCGGATAAGTGGGATGGCACAGATGGGAAATGCAGTGTTTTTCTAACCGCGTTGGATCTTGTGTTTGAGTTCAATTCCACCAGATACTCGACAGACCGACTGCGCGTTGCGCTTCTCATCTCGTTGCTATCCGGGCAGGCACCTGAGTGGGCCATGGCGGTTTTCCGATCAGATTCAGATACTGCTTATTCATATGGAGAATTCACCCGTCAACTAAAGCTCACATTCGAACATCCTGCTGCTGAGGTGGAGACCGACATGAAATTGTATCATCTGCGGCAGGGAGGGTCGTCCGTGAGCCGATACACAGCGGATTTTCGCACTCTCGCCGTACAGACCACCTGGGGAGACGCCGCCCTCCGGACGGCCTACTACGAGGGACTGGCTTCACGTATTAAAGATGAACTCGCCGGACGGGAGCTTCCGACCACGCTGGAGGGACTAATCCAACTCGCCCTCCGGATTGACCAGTGCCTGCTCTCCCTTCCGAGGCCAGCCCCCTGGACCCTGCCACCCATCACGCCATCTTTCTCTCACTCCACGCCCCGACCACCAGCTTTCAACACCACCGCCATAACACCCGTCGGATCTCCACCTCCCGCCGTGGTTGACACAGGAGCCAGGGAACCCATGCAATTAGGACGCGCCTCCTTGAACACTGCAGAGCGAGAAGGACGCTTCAGGGAGGGACTCTGCGCCTATTGTGGGTCGGCGGCGCATCATAGAGCCATATGCCCTCTTCGCCCGGGAAACGGCCAGGCCCGGTGAACCCTGGGAACAGTTCACCGGGCTCCCTCCATCTCTCTGCCACCACACCCAGCGTCTCTCGCCTCATGGTTCAGGTACACCTCCAGTTTGGCCACACACGGGTCAGAAGTACCGCGTTCATCGATTCTGGTGCTGCAGGTAACTTCATTGACTCTTCTTACGCCAAGGAACTGGGGGTGGAAGTCCCAGCTGGTTTGGATCACCTCTGTAGATGGTCGGCCCCTCTCCTCCAGTCCCATCACCTCCCAGATCCAACCGATCACCGTCACAATCAACAAACATCAGGAGCAGATCCGATTCTACCTCACCTCCATTTTCTCCCCTCACATCATCCTTGGACATCCTTGGCTCCTTCAGCACGACCCGCTCATCTCCTGGACACAGAATCGGATCCTTCAATGGGGGCCGGCTTGTACCGAGCTTTGCCTACAGGCTCCGGCTTGGACGTGTTCTAGGGAGTCCGAGGCCCCCGATGTCGACACCAACGCCATCCCGGCCACCTATCGGGACCTGGCTGAAGTATTCTGTAAGCGACGCGCCACCCACCTGCCTCCTCATCGCCCTTACGACCTGGCGATCGACCTTCAGCCTGGTTCCATCCCTCCTCGCGGCCATCTCTACTCACTCTCCACCACCGAGATGCAGGCGATGGAGGAATATGTTTCCAATGCCCTCCGCCAAGGTACCATCCGGCCCTCCTCTTCGCCTGCCGCCGCGGGGTTCTTTTTTGTGAAGAAGGGGGATGGTGATTTACGCCCCTGTGTTGACTATCGGGGGCTTAACAACATCACAGTCAAGAATCGTCATCCTCTGCCTCTTACCAACTCTGCCCTGGACGCCCTCTCTGGTGCCACCATTTTCACAAAGTTGGACCTCCGGAGCGCCTACAACTTGGTGCGAATCAGAGAGGGTGATGAGTGGAAGACGGCCTTCATCACACCTACTGGACATTATGAGAGCCTGGTCATTCCATTTGGACTTTGCAATGCACCTGCAGTTTTTCAACAGTTCATTAACGACGTCCTGAGAGACATGCTAGGTAGATGGGTCTTCGTCTACCTGGACGATATTCTCATCTACTCCCGCTCCGTCAACGAACACATCCAGCATGTCAGAGCGGTACTTAAGAGATTGCTCGCCCATCAATTGTACTGTAAGTTGGAGAAGTGCGCTTTTCACAAGCGCTCCACCACGTTCCTGGGTTTCGATTAATACTTTATAAACATGCCTTAGAAAAATATTTTATTGGTGTGTATCTTGAGACAAACTAATGACACTGACATATTTTAAGTTATTTTCAGTTAAGACAGCTCAAATGTGGCATTGTCTAGGACTAGCCTTAAGCTTTGTCTCTGAAACCAGGGGATAATTTTTAAAGGGATTTACCAACCTAAAAAAACTCTCTTTGTGGACTACCAAAATCGTCAGCAGATTCTCCAACAAACTCGATATGTGGAGTTCGGTGCCATGCAAAGAAGCTCTTTGACAATGCTTGACAGGCACTGTGGAGAATTTCTGACCTCCTTGCAACAACAACAGCGTGTTCATCCATGTCAAGGTTTTCTTTCTGGAATGATTTCAGAATGTCGGCCAAATCACCTGCATCCTAAATATACGTTTATATATAAGAAACATCATAACATACTGAATTTTATAACATATTTATGAGCTTATTATATTACTATTTTAAATGTTATTTTATGTAAGCCTTTTGGTAAATAATGCACTCACGTTGTCTGAAGTGTTTTTACTGGGAGAGTGCAACATAACTGGCTCTTCTTCTGTATCTGACAGAGCCATGATGTTTTATCTTAAATAAAAATAGAAAATACTATGTAATTTTCTTTCACAAACATTTAAAGAACCATCATATTTATGCATCAGAAAATATAGTAAACGATTACTGTGATAATGAAGAATGTGGGAAATATTTGACGTACACAGAAAAACAAAACTATATTGACTGAACAACTGTAAAATTTGCTATCCTTATTATGTAGTAATAAAACAATGATACAAGAACAACAATAAAACCCAATCAGAACATCTGTGCCCAAGGGTTCATCACTTACTGATTGGATTATCCTGTAATAGATCAAAAACAACTGCTAAATAACAAGATAAAATCTAGCACCATTTTGTAATTTGACATAGCAAAGTGACCTTGAGTGAAATCCAGCCAAAAGTCACATGATTGATTTATAAGATTCTGAGCATTAAAATTTGGCATAACTATAAAATCACAGTAATAGGTGTGTGTTTATTGCTACAAATGATAGATTATATAATATATTTTTAGACACAATACTGTTCTTTTCATTGTGTAGGCTGATTTTATGTCCTGCAGAAAGCAGTAAAAAAAGGCTTTAGCTGGGTCTTTACCTTTCACAGATGGGGCACAAATTTTTATTTTACAGTATCAGCCTTATCTTTACATGCATTTTGGGAAACACTAGACAAAATCTACAATTCATTTAATATTTAACAAGAAAATTATTAAAACAGTAAAGAAAGTGCCTTTAAATGATGCCAGAATCTATAGTACTTTCATCAGGAGTTCCTGCACTGATCCATTCAACATGCAACAGAGGACCATCATTGTCCTGCATATTATCATATACATTTTGGCCAGAGTAGTAGTAGTGCAGAGTAGTACCATAGCAGGTGTGTGGGGTGGCGATGATGGCTGGAATTGAGATCGTACTATAGCTGGTGTCTGGGCTGGTGATGATTGCTGAACATGATGTAGTGCTACAGCTGGTGTCTGGGCTGGTGATGATGGCTGCAAATTAGTTGGTACTATAGCTGGAATCTGGTCTGGTGATGATGGCTGGACATGATGTAGTGCTACGGCTGGTGATGATGGCTGGATATGATGTAGTGCTACAGCTAGTGTTCTGGGCTGGTGATGATGGCTGGATATGATGTAGTGCTACAGATGGTGTCTGGACTGGTAATGATGGCTGTAAAGTAGTTGGTACTATAGCTGGTATCTGGGCTAGTGATGATGGCTGGACATGATGTAGTGCTACAGATGGTGTCTGGACTGGTGATGATGGCTCCAAAGTAGTTGGTACTATAGCTAGTATCTGGGCTGGTGATGATGGCTGGACATGATGTAGTGCTACAGCTGGTCAAGTCAAGTCAAGTCAAGTAGGCTTTTATTGTCATTCCAACCATATACAGTTAGTACACAGTGAAACGAAACAACGTTCCCCCAGGACCAGGGTGCTACATACATGTAACAACATAAATGTACAACATAAATTTTACATTTTTAAGTTACTCTAAAACAAGAACTATCAATATCTATACAAAAATACAAAAATAGACAAAAGTGCACGTGCAAATGTGCAAACAAAGTGGTACATGACAGACACAATGTAAGACATAACAGTACTTTTTGATGAAGGATGAATTGAGGTAGTGGGAAGAGCAGCAGTAAACAGTTTACAATTTTGACAGAAGTATTGTGTGCAAATAGCAATAAATAGCAATTTAAATATTGTGCAAAAAATTGCAAGGAGCAGCACAGGTATGTAGGTATGAGCAGATTGGGATGGGTGTGCATCAGTGTGATTGTGCATGTGTGTTTATCAGTTCAGTCCAGATGTTCCAGATTTAGTTCGTCTGAGTGATTTGTGTGTGTGTATGTGTGTGTGTGTGTATGTGTGTGTGTGTGTGTGTCAGGTATCAGTCCAGTCCTTTTGTGTTTAGGAGACGGATGGCTTGCGGATAAAAACTGTTTCTCAGTCTGGATGTGAGTGCCCGAATGCTTCGGTACCTTTTTCCAGATGGCAGGAGGGTGAAGAGTGTGTGTGAGGGGTGTGTCCGGTCAGCCACAATGCTGGTGGCTTTGCGGATGCAGCGTGTGGTGTAAAGGTCTTCGATAGAAGGGAGAGAGACCCCAATGATCTTCTCAGCTGTCCTCACTATCCGCTGTAGGGTCTTGCGGTCTGACACGGTACAATTCCCAAACCAGACAGTGATGCAGCTGCTCAGGATGCTCTCGATGGTTCCTCTATAGAAGGTGGTGAGGATCGGTGATGGAAGCTGGACCTTTCTCAGCCTTCTCAGGAAGAAAAGACGTTGTTGGGCTTTCTTATGCAGAGAGCTGGTGTTGAGGGACCAGGAGAGGTTCTCCTCCAGGTGGACGCCCAGGAATTTTGTGCTCTTGGCGATCTCCACAGAAGAGCCGTCGATGCTGAGCGGAGAGTGTTCGCTCCGAGTCCTCCTAAAGTCAACAACCATCTCTTTTGTCTTTTCGACGTTCAGAGCCAGGTTGTTGTCTTTACACCAGTCCGTTAGCCTCAGCACTTCCTCTCTGTACGCCGACTCGTCGTTCTTGCTGATGAGACCCACCACGGTCGTGTCATCAGCGAACTTGATGATATGATTGGAGCTGTGTGTCGCTACACAATCATGAGTCAGCAGTGTGAACAGCAGGGGGCTGAGCACGCAGCCCTGGGGGGCCCCAGTACTCAGTGTGGTGGTGCTGGAGGTGTAGCTCCCGATCCGCACTGCTTGAGGTCTTTCGGTCAGAAAGTCCAGAATCCAGTTGCAGATGGAGGTGTTCAGGCCCAACAAGCTCAGCTTCCCGATCAGGTGTTGGGGGATGATTGTATTGAATGCTGAACTGAAGTCTATGTACAGCATTCTGGCGTAAGTGTCTTTCTTTTCAAGATGTGACAGTGCCAGGTGGAGTGTGGTGGAGATGGCATCGTCCGTTGAACGGTTTGGACGATATGCGAACTGCAGGGGGTCCATTGAGGGGGGCAGCAGGGCTTTGATGTGTCTCATGACAAGCCTTTCGAAGCACTTCATGATGATGGGTGTTAGTGCAACAGGGCGGTAGTCATTGAGACAGGACACAGAAGACTTCTTCGGCACGGGGACGATGGTGGTAGACTTAAAACATGTGGGAACGACGGCGCTGCTCAGAGAGATGTTGAATATGTCGGTGAGAACACCTGCCAGCTGTTCTGCGCATTCTCTGAGCACTCTGCCTGTGATGTTGTCTGGTCCAGCAGCTTTACGTGGGTTGACTCTGCGTAGAGTTTTCCTCACATCAGCCGTGGTGAGACACAGCACCTGGTCATTCGGCGGAGGGATAGTCTTCCTCGGCGTCACGTCGTTCTGCATGTCGAACCGTGCGTAGAAGTTATTCAGCGCATCTGGAAGGGAGCCGTCACTGTCACAGGCAGGTGATGAAGTCCTGTAGTGAGTGATGGCTTGTATACCCTGCCACATGCGCCGTGTGTCACCGCTGTCCCTGAAGTGATTGTGGATTCTCTGGGCGTGTGCGCGCTTCGCCTCTCTGATGGCCCGGGACAGTTTGGCCCTTGCTGTTCTTAGGGCCGCCTTGTCCCCCGCTTTGAAGGCAGAGTCTCTGGTTTTCAGTAGTGCACGCACCTCCGCAGTAATCCACGGTTTCTGGTTGGGTCGTGAGATGATGTTCTTGGAGACAGTGACGTCATCGGTGCACTTGTTGATGTAGCTGGTCACTGATGACGTGTACTCCTCCAAGTCGGTGTAGTCGCCGTAAGTTGCAGCCTCCCTAAACATGTTCCAGTCAGTGTTCTCGAAACAGTCCTGAAGAGCAGAGATGGCTCCTGCTGGCCAGGTTTTCACCTGCTTCAGAACCGGTTTTGAACGCCTGACGAGTGGTCTATATGCTGGAATTAGCATGACAGAGATGTGGTCTGAGTAGCCGAGGTGGGGGCGGGGCTCTGCCCGATATGCGCCGGGGATGTTTGTGTAAACAAGATCCAGCGTGTTTTCCCCTCTCGTTGCAAAGTCCACATACTGATGGAATTTAGGAAGCACTGACTTGAGATTTGCATGGTTGAAATCTCCAGCAACAATAAACAGTCCATCCGGGTGTGTGTTCTGCAGATTACTGATCTTAGCATACAGTTCCCATAGCGCTTCCTTAGCATTAGCGCTAGGTGGAATGTACACTCCGATAATGAAAAACAGTGGTGAATTCCCGTGGTAAATAAAAAGGTCTACATCTAACAGTCACAATCTCCACCAGCGATGAGCAAAAACTAGAAACTAGCACAGAGTTCTTACACCATTTCGTGTTGATGTAGACACACAAACCGCCGCCGCGAGTCTTACCGCACAGAGCTGCGTTTCTGTCGGCGCGAAACGAGGCTAGTCCGTCTAGCTGAATGCCGGTGTCTGGAACTCTGTCGCTGAGCCATGTCTCCGTGAAAACAAACACACAGCAGTCCCTAACCTCACGCTGTGTAGCCTGTTGCAGTCGGATGTAGTCCAGTTTATTTTCCAGGGAGCAGACGTTAGATAAGATGATGGACGGAAAAGCCGGCCGGCTAGGATTTGTTTTTAGCCTAGCACAGACTCCCGCCCGCTTGCCGCGCTTCCGCTTCCTCGCGCACCGCTTGCGATGTCCCCTCCTCCGGCCACGGGCATCAGGCAACGCCGAGGACTGGAGGCCTGGTTCCCGAAGCAAGCCGAGGTCGCGTAGCTTCTCCCGCAGCTCATCTTGAATGAAATATGCCGGTTTATTGAGTTGCAAAAGTTTCTGGCGGTGGTATGTATGAGCACCGTTTGTGCCGGTGTCCATAAACTTTGCAAAATAAAAACGCTACGACACGACATAAACAATGTAGCACCATTTTGGCTCCGGAGTGGCCGCTGCGTGCTACTGCCGCGCCGCCATCTTGGTGCCTGGGCTGGTGATGATGGCTGGACATGATGTAGTGCTACAGCTCGTGATGATGGCTGGACATGATGTAGTGCTACACCTGGTACCTGGGCTGGTGATGATGGCTGGACATGATGTAGTGCTACAGCTAGTGTCTGGGCTGGTGATGATGGCAGGATATGATGTAGTGCTACACCTAGTGTCTGGGCTGGTGATGATGGCTGCAAATTAATTGGTATTATTGCTGGTGTCTGTTCTGGTGATGATGGTGTCAGGTGTGTTGAGTTCTTAAAGAAAGAAGTGATAACAAGAAACAGTGTACATAATAAATAAACACAGTATACATAATAAATAAATGTAATGTGTGTAATATAGAATGCTTTAATTTAGTTTGTGTCAGGGATAACCCCTAGAGGGCGCCAAAGTGCCCTGTGACTTTGTGTTGTAGTTTTGTTTCGTTTTACTTCATTTCCCAGTTTGTACCTCGGTCAGCTGACGTGGGCGCTCACCTGAACCGAGTTGATCATTACTTTCAAGCTGAGACACATGGAAGGTGGGATGAATGCGTCGCATAGAAGAGGGAAGTAGGAGTCGAACAGCGCACGGGTTGACTATTCTGGTTATGGTGAAGGGGCCGATGAAGCGAGGCAAGAGTTTACGTGAGAGTGTTCTTAGCGGTATGTTCTTTGTAGCGAGCAAGACCCACTCCCCTACGCGGTACCTGGGCGCTTTGGTATGGTGGCGGTTCGTCTGTCGCTTGTACAACCTGGATGCTTGCAGCAGGTTTCGTCTAGATCGTAGACATGTCTGTTTGCATTGATGAATGAAATGTTGGACCGAGGGGACCTCTACCTCCTCCTCTTGAGTTGGAAATAGTGGTGGCTGGTAACTTAGACAGCACTGGAATGGAGAGAGCCCCATAGAAGCGGAAGGCAGGGAGTTGTGAGCATATTCGACCCACGGGAGGAACTTACTCCAGCTGGTAGCATCATGCGTGGTCATGCACTGGAGAGCGACTTCCATAGCTTAGTTCTTTCGCTCTGTTAGGCCGTTGGATTGGGGATGAAAACCTGACGAAAGGCTGGGAGTGGCTCCAATGAGCTTGCAGAAGAGGCCCCAAAACCGAGAGGTGAACTGTGGGCCTTGGTCCGATACGATGTCTGTGGGAAGGCCCACAGTGCCTAAACACGTGGAGCCGAAACATGTGGAGGATGAGTAGCTCTGCGTTTTCCTTGGCAGATGGCAGCTTGGGAACGAGATGCACTGACTTGGAGAAACGGTCAACAATGGTCATGATACATGTGTCCCCATCTGACGAAGGCAGGCCAGTTTCAAAGTCCAGCGAAATATGAGACCAGGGGCTATGCAGTATGGGTAAGGGTCTGAGAAGACCGGCCGGGGGACGGTTGTCGTGCCTACAGTGGGTGCAGACGTTGCAGGCCACCATGAAGCTGGAAACGTCCCTTCCCAACGTGGGCCACCAGAAGCGCTGCTGAATGATAAAACGCGTTCGGGCTGAGCCTGGGAGACAAGCCAATCTGGAGCTGTGGTCCCATTCGAGGACTTGCGAGCATAGACAGAGAGGGACAAAGAGGCGATCTGGGGGGGACATTGCTTGGACTGGGCTCCTGGGTCAGTGCCTGCTTAACTTTAGCTTCGATGTCCAGTTCCATGGCTGCTACTAAACAACCAGAGGGCAGGATTGTGTCACATGGCATGGAGTCATGGGGAACAGAGAACTGGCATGAGAGGGCGTTTGGCTTGGTGTTCTTGGAACCTGGCCGGTAGGATAGGACAAAAAAGCGACCAACGGGCCTGTCGGGAATTGAGTCTCTTGGCTCTATGTACATACTCGAGGTTCCTGTGATCGGTCCACACTAGAAACGGGAGCTCTGTCCTCTCCAGCCAGTGTCTCCACTCCTCTAGCGCTAGCTTAATAGCAAGTAGTTCCCAATCGCCCACGTCGTAGTTCCTCTCGGCCGGGGACAGGCCATGGGAGAAAAATTAACAAGGGTGCAGTTTGTTATCCAGTGGCGATCTCTGGGACAAGATCCCTCCAACGCCGGTGTTGGATGCATCTACCTCCACCACGAACTGGCGGGACAGACCGGGGATGACCAGAATCGGGGCTGAGGTGAACCTTCTCTTGAGGTCGGAAAAAGCTCTCTCTGCCTCCTTGTTCCAGCAGAAGCGCGTCTTGGAGGAAGTCAGCGCCGATAAAGGAGTGGTGACGGAGCTGTACCCTCGAATGAACCAGTGGTAGAAGTTGGCGAAGCCCAGAAATCGTTGGAGGTCTCGCCGCGAGGCTGGGGTTGGCCAGTTGGAAACCGCCTGAACCTTGGCCGGTTCCATCACTAATCGTGAGGGAGAGATGACGAAGCCTAGAAAGGTGGTCGATGTCATGTGGAATTCGCATTTCTCTGCCTTGATGTATAAATTGTTCTCTAAAAGTCTCTGTAGCACTTGGCAAACGTGACGCCGATGCTCCTCCAGGTTGCGGGAAAAAATCAAAATATCATCCAGATAGACGAATACGTAGAGGTTCAGTAAGTCACGGAGTATGTCGTTTATCAGGCTCTGGAAGACAGCGGGGGCGTTGGTGAGTCCGAACGGCACTACCAGGTATTCGTAATGCCCGGTCGAGGTGTTGAAGGCGGTCTTCCACTCGTCGCCTTTCCTTATACAAACGAGATGATATGCATTGCACAAATCTAGCTTGGTGAAGCTGGTGGCTCCCTGGAGAAGTTTGAAGGCAGTAGACATGAACAGTTCCTGACGGTTATGGCATTGAGTCCTCTGTAATCTATGCATGGACGAAGGGACGAATCTTTTTTCTTGACAAAGAAAAATCCCGCTCCAGCGGGTGAGGAGGAGGGATGAATGATACCAGCAGCGAGAGCTCCTATGATGACCTCATTCATGGCTTCTTGCTCTTGGTGTGTCAGAGAGTAGAGACCACCCTTTGGAGGAGCGGTGCCAGGAAGGAGGTCAATGGGACAATCATAAGGCCAATGAAGAGGAAGCGATGTGGCTCGAGTCTTTTTGAAGACCAGCTTGAGGTCATGGTACTCGGCGGGAACATTGGAAATGTTAGGGAGATCGTCAGGCTTGGCTGGGATGGAAGGTAGGGGAAGCGCAGATAGAAGTCAAGACCCGGAACACAACGTGCTCCGTGATAGTGTGCTTAGTCCAGTCGATGTGTGGGCCATGAAGCGCTAACCGCTAAGGAAGACCGAGAACTACAGCAGCATGTGATTTCTCAATAACCAACAGGCAGACCTCCTCGGAGTAGTTTCCAGAAATTCGTAAGGTGAGAGGGCAGGTTTACCGCGTGATGGCTGGCAGAGTGCTTCCGTCTAGGGCAGAGGTCTCAAACTCAGTTCCTGGAGGGCCGCAGCCCCACAGAGTTTTGTTCCAACCCTGCTCCAACATACATACTATGTAGTTTTCAAATAAGCCTTAATGACTTGTTTAGTTGGATCAGGTGTTTTTAATTATGGTTGGAACAAAACTCTGTGGGGCTGTGGCCCTCCAGGAATTGAGTTTGAGACCCCTGGTCTAGTGCCTGAACTGTGAGCAGAGGTTCTACTGGAACGCATGGGATCTCCAACGACCTAGCTGTAGCGGCACTGATCAGGTTGTGGTCCGAACCAGAGTTGATGAGTGCCTGGACCTGGTGAGCTTGGCAGCAGATGATTAACGTAGCAGGGAGTAGGGGACGTGGTTCTGGGTGCTCCCAGTCTGACTAGAGGGCACCTCCCTTTTGACGGGCAGTTCTTAAGAAAGTGTCCCGAGTCGCACAGTAGAAGCAGGCTCTTTCCTGGCGACGCCGACGCCTCTGCTCCTCAGAAATTCGAGTCCTGTCAAGCTGCATGGGCTTCTCCTGCTTGTTCTGTCATGGAGGAAGGGGCCTGTTTGTCGTCCTGGGGGGGGAGGACCTACTAGCGGGAGGCGATCTCCTGGAGGTCCGCCTTGAGCGGAGGCACGCGTCGACCCGACCAGCGAGATCCTTGAGTCTGTTAAGGTCGGCAGGTAGCTCCTGAGAAACGAGTTCATCTTTGACTGCCTCTGATAAACCTTCAAGGAAGATGTCCAATAGGACATCTTTGGCAAAGTCTTATTAACCTGCTCCCGGCCTCCCTGCCGATATGAGAGCGATCAAAAACCCTCCTCATCTCCTTGGAGAACGCCTCAAAGTTGTTACAGCATGGGTTCCGGGCTTTCCAGAGAGCCGTGCTCCACTCCCGGGCTCTGCCGGTGAGGAGGGTGATGACATAGGCAACTCGCGATCGCTCTGAGAAGAAGGTGGAGGCTTGGAGCTCAAAACTGAGTGAACACTGCGAGAGGAAAGATCTGCATGTACCTGGCGCTGGTAAGCGTGGCTCATGTGTTCTCTCTAGGCTTGTGGTGCGCGTTGAGGATAACTGAAGCTGTTGCATCTGAGTGGTGATTTCAGTGAGGGTCTGCTGTTGCTTCCCAAGGAGGGTGCCCTGGCTCTCCAGGGCCAGCCTTATCCTGTCGTACTCTGCTGGATCCATCACGTGTGGCCGGATTATTCTGTCACGTGACGAGACGACGGGGCGATGAGATGGAGCCAGATGAAGAAGAGCAGAGATGATCTCGAGATGCTTGGGCAGGGTGACCTGAAGCTGTGTGCCGTGGAGAGCGGAGCCGTGGTCGGAGAGCGAAAGTGAAAGTTCGAATACGTTTGGTCCATCCGCGAGGGCGTTGAGCCGAAACGTGAAGTGAAGCCGTAGTCGAGGAACAAGAGCGAGAGTTCAAACCATTAAATCCGTCAGCGAGAGCGTCGAGCCGAAACGTGAATCAAAGCCGGAGTCGAGGAGTGAAAGCGAAAGTTCAATGCCGTTAAATCCGTCAGCGAGAAGACTAATCCAAAACGTGAGACGAAAATTGTGAAAGCGAGAAAACAAAGCGGAGTCGGTAACGTGAACACTATGAAACAAAACGTGAGAATATTGGAGCAAAAATACACAATAATCCGGCAGCGCGATAGCGTGCTGCGCTTCCTTATATACCGGAAGAAATCAGCACCAGATGAGAAACCAGTGTGTCGGCGAAGGGGGCATGTGACGAGAGATGACAGCATGGGAAAAAAAACATGGCCGCGTGATGAGAAGCGTGACAGCGTGGGAAAGGAAATGTTGGGAGGCGGAGGCAGTCTTTGATCAGCGCAAAAGCGCTGAGAGCATGACACATATTTTTCTCTCATGCTGTACAATACTGTACATCATTCTAAAAATTAATGTGGCTGCATCAATTACTTTATTATGACCTTATTACTTATTAATTATAATGAATACTTGGAATAACCAGAAGAACAGGTTAACAGAATGTAAATAATTTTCTAGTTACACAATTTTCCAAGTAATGTTTTACCCTTATATATTTACATTTATAAAACAGCATATTGCGATATTGCTTTAGTATATTTATATAGTTTACCTCCTTCTCATGTTAATGGACCCTCACCACAGAAGATCCTTGTGAACTGAAATGCTGGTCTTGATTGTGTTACTGGTCTTACTGGTCTTGTTTTTGGTAAAACTTGAGGATTAAAAAGGCTTCTAACCTCATTTTCTGTATGTTGTGTTTCTATTTTCCAAAACCTCATCAATTTTATTTAAAATGTCAGGACTGTTCAATATGGTTTCCACTATGCGCCTTGCCATGCCTGGTTTGTATTTGGGAATTGTGGGTAAATGTAAATTGCTGGTGGGCGGAGTCTATTTCTGTCAGGGTCATGCATCGCTGCCCAGTGAGTCGCGCAGGATTGTGATTTGAGCAGTGCTGCTCTAGTTGGTCCACTGGGCTGCACAAATAAACCAGTTCATCTCTGCGCTGTCCAAATTGTCGCGCTGCGCTGTCCACCCAGGGCGGCTCAATCGGGTGCTGCGGTTCCGTCCCACTTTTGATGTGTTTCACTTCCCATACGAGGCGGAGGTGTGCGCTCGCCCCATCCAAACTTTCTCACCGCGCTCTCCCTTGTGCAAACGAAATTTTCCAGCTCGCACAAGAATCCTCTCAGACATCTCTCTCTCTGAGCTGCAACACACAAGGTCCGCGAACCCAACACTGCAAGCACTCTTCACGGCAAAAATGTCACTCGCTTTCAACACCAAACTCTTTTTTTTTTTCACAAAACTGTTGTATGTTTTTTTTTTCTCTCCCCCTCGCGAAGCTGCTGTCCCTTTTTTTTTCATCCGGGTTTTTTTTTCTTGCTAACCCCGCCCCTTCAACTTAAAGAGTCAAAATCTGCAGTTTTCATGGGGCAGGCTGACATTCTCAGAATGTACAACCAGATTGGAGTCTTTGTCTCATTTTCATTGTAGTTCTCCTTTCACTCACATACACAAAAATTATTCTAGAGCCGTCCCATACAAACATAACGAAAATTAGGGCTCTATACATGCCTATGTGTGATGTACATCATGTGTGTTTTTTATGCTGTTGCTATGAGATTTTTTTTTTCTTTCACATACTGATGTGTGAAAGAGAGCAGGGGTTATTTTAGACCAGTGGCACTTCTGTCATGAAACCTTAAAGCAAAGCTGCATAAAGGCTCTGAAAAAGCAAATAACAATCTACTGCAGGAACGTGTCAACTGATTCATATGATAGAATTCAACAGTGCTGTAAATAAACTCACCTTAAAAGCAGAAGATGAAAAGCATTATTTTTTATTAATATTTCTTTGCAATTATCTTATAAGAAACACAAATATGATAAACTGGTGCAATATATACATGTCATTACAACACAATAGTGTATTATTTATGTATATAACTGCTGGACTTTAACAAGAGAATGTCATGTATGAGTGAATATTAAAGCTCAAATGTATTCACACTTTGACCACAAGACACCATTCATATCCCTCTTGTATGTGCAACTTCCTTTACTAACAGGAGAACATTTTATTTAGTGTACAGTGCACTAGGAAGAAGTGCAGCAGTTTGCTTGTGCTCACACACAGACACAGTAATTTAGTGTTTTAGTGAGTCTTCTATAAATTAAAGATGTTTCAGGATTCTTCCCAGCAAAGGGAAATGGTGGTGGATATCTATGAGAGTGCAGAGGCTGTTAGAGGTCACAACATCGACCCTGAGGGCAGTGACACAAAGAGAGACCCAGACACAGCACCACACACAGGTAAGTGTTTAGGTTTGCAATACCAAAGTGTTTCCACATGCACACATTCATTAATTCAGGATTTTACAGATTAGTGTGTTTCATTATGTTTCTGAGTTAGCGGAGATGATGGTGGATATTTGACAGTGTAGATGGTGTTAAATGTAGAACAGAGGGGGAAAAAAACGTCCATTGTTTATTGTGATGTATTTAAATTGCATATACAGATCAATACACTCAAAAGCTATGCTAAAGCGAATCAGTTTTCCACTGCTGGATTTTGCTCACCAGTTTACACAGATAGGCCTACATTGCCTTCTGCCAATTCCCTGAATGAACTTTCACAGCCATCAGCAGTAGCACCAACAACATCTGACTTCTAGTTGTGGATTAATGCCATTTGAGCAGAGGTTATTTTGGGTTTAGGAATTGATAGAAATTATCTCTCATACATTCCAAGCATAATGAGAACCAATTATAAATTTAAAGCAACGTTTCCAGATTTGGAGTATATGCTGAAAATTCTGTACAAAAGAGAAGATTAGGATTAGCTCCTTACATTATAGGCAAGCTTGCACTCTGTAACTATCAGCTATAAGGATGTAACTTTATTGCATTGTGTGCATGGGAATGCTCTCTTACCTTCACTATTAAACAGCTGCGAGTTCAGAGGTTTTTTTTTTTTTTGGACAATGGACAATGATTTCATTTTACTAAGCATTTAAATGATTTACCATCAAATCTCATTCAGGATATTTTTCCAACTACATTTCTTCAACTAAGTTTATTGTTCACCACCATCCTTCCAGGTTTTACAGTTCTTAATACAATCAATAATAGTTACTAATTTCAGCAATATCCTTAGTTGGTTTCTTTGCCTGATGCATTACAATATTTGGCCCGTCTGAAAGAGACTTTGCCATGATGACAAGATATGTTTTCTGACATAGTTGTTCCAGAAATTATACTGGTAGCTACTTGTTATGACATTGAGTATACTGTATATACAGTTAAACCGTGAAATCAGAGCATAATTCATTCCGGAAGCGTGCTTATATGTCAAAACACTTGAGTAAACACTTTATTAAAGCAAAGTTCCCCATAGGAAAACAATGGAAACTCCAATCATTCGTTCCACAGACCAACAACTATTCATATAAAAATAATTAATGCAAAATACAAAGTAAAAATAAAACTAATTAAGCTGCACTTTACCTTTGAAAAGAACCTTTGTTAGAAGCAGGAGTGGGGAGGGGGGCTATATATATATATACAATACCTACCAAAAGTTTGGACACACCTTCTCATTCAAAGAGGTTGAATTTGTATTATGGCAAGAAAAAAGTAGCTAAGTAAAGAAAAACGAGTGGTCATCATTATTTTAAGAAATGAAGGTCAGTCAGTCAGAAAAATTGGGAAAACTTTGAAAGTGTCTTCAAGTGCAGTCACAAAAACCATCAAGCGCTACAAAGAAACCGGCTGACATGCGAACCGCCCCAGGAAAGGAAGACCGAGAGTCACCTCTGCTGCGGAGGAGAAGTTCATCCGAGTCACCAGCCTCAGAAATCGCAGGTTAACAGCAGCTCAGATCAGAGAGCAGGTCAATGCCACACAGAGTTCTAGCAGCAGACACATCTCTAGAACAACTGTTAAGAGGAGACTGTGTGAATCAGGCCTTCATGCTAGAAGATCTGCTAGGAAACCACTGCTAAGGACAGGCAACAAGCAGAAGAGACGCGTTTGGGCTGAAGAACACAATAAAGAACACAATAAAAAACACACTTAAGAAAACTATTTGAATGAGAAGGTGTGTCCAAACTTTTGTGCAGGAACTGCTGTCCACGTGGGCCCATGCTGCCACTCTGTCCAACACAACTCCTCACCAGCTTGTGCCCGCATGCCACCAGACCTGCACATGCACATAATTTATTCCCTTTTGCCCTTCCTTCCTTCTTTCACTCTTTAGTACCCCATTTATTCCTAATAAAATTATCCTTTTCACAAAAAAAAATCACAAAAGTTTTTTTTTTTTTTTTCTGAAGTGTATGTAAATATCTGGTTTCAACTGTATATTTATATATGTATTTTATGTTTTGCATGTGCCTCTGCTAGTGGTGGAATGGTTGTGTCTTTCCCTTAATGTTTTAGGTCCTGCCCACTTTGGTGTACTAGTTCCTTCCTGCAATTGTACCGTACTTAAGCCACTTCTGTCACTGCTTTGCTGATTTTACTTTGATTGTTGTTAAAGATATACTGTGTATGACCCCTTGCTAGGTTTTATGACTACGGTGTTATTTCCTTATTTGATATTTACATGAAAATTTAATAGACTTGCCGTCTATAACCATTTGCTTGTTTTGACCTTGTTCTGGATTTGCCTTTTTGGTTTTGTTATCTGAGTTAAAAAAAATTATAATACTTTAAAATATATATTTTTTATCTTGTATTTATTCTCTAAAATACTGCAAGTCCCTGTGTAATACTGTAATGAGACAAACTGGTTTTAAACTTAACAAAAGAAGAATAAACATGCATTAATCTGTCGATTGATCTATGAAGATTCAATTTTCATATTGAACCGGCCTTTTTTTGAAGTAGGTGCATTTCTCTGTCTTCCTCATACTCTGTATATTTATGGTAAACTATCTATTGATTGGATCTGTTGAGCAATGTGTATAGTTACACCTAGTTCAATGGAAAAAGTACCATAATTGTCCAAAAATACTGATGCTGTGATGTAATCACCTAACTGCTTATAACTTCACTTGTAGTCAACAGTTTCATTTCTTTTATGGTACAGGTTTAACTTAAGGCAAATACCGAACTACTAGTGAATTTTCATGAAATTCTGTCTAGCCAGATTTGTGTGATGCTGTGACAAAATCTGACTGAACAGGTACAAAGACAGATTGTTTTCTGATACTGGTTTCGAGTGTGAGGGATCACCACTAGATGGCACTGTTTTTGAGTTTTTTTTTTTTTGTTGCTTCAGTTTCCCAAAAGGCACCTCGGTCAGGTGATGAGAGTGTTCACCTGAACCGAGGTAGCTCATTAGACATTCTCTAAATAGCTGTTTGTTCTGGGAAACTGGGTCGAGCATTTGTTATGTTAAGTGGGCTTTTGTTTGGTTATGTTCTGTTTTAGTTTGTGTTTGTTTTAAGTTGGCATATGTTTTGTGGAGCTGTCTTTGTTAAATGTATTAGTTTGTATCTTAGTCTGTTTGGTTTTCCCTTGTGTAAGTACCACTGTAGAATGTTCAGTTCTTAGTCTGTCCTGCTACTAACATGATGCTAACTTGCCTAGTTCTTAGTCTGTTTAGTCTCCTAATTTGTCTAGTCTACAAGTCTGCTTAGATCTTAGTCTGTTTAGATACTAACCTGCTCAGCCACTAACCTGCTAGTTCTTAGTCTGTTCTCTATGTAGTCTGCTGTGTACCCAGTCTGTTCATCCCTTAGACCTTTGGCTACTAGTCTGTTAGCAACTAGTCTGATTAGCTATCATCCAGCCTACCAGCTAGTGTGCGTAACAGCTATTAGGCTTTTAGGCTAGGTCTCTGTTAGGCTTAGCTAGTCCTCTTGTCTCTTGTATATTCGTCTGTCCAAGCTATTTGGTTAATGTTTTTGTGTGTGTCATGCTCCAATTAGTTAGCCAACATCGCTTTGTTTAAAGTTCATTTTCATGTTCTGTTCTGTCTTGTTTAAATAAAATGGACACTTTGTTTCATTCCACCCTCTGCGTTTATGCCTGCCCCTTCTTCAGCCCACGGCTATCACCATGAGACCTCACCAGTAGTTCAAGACATCGGGTCCTACGGTGTATGAAATATAAAGATATAATTGAAAGTGTGAGCACTGACCAATGTACAGACAATATATATATATATATATATATATATATATATATATATATATATATATATATAGTAGCAGTTGGAACCATTTTGTTTGTACATTGTCCTGGTTTTCATTAGTGAAGAAGTAAAGGTAGACTGTAATGTATTTTCTTTTCTGTTTTTACTGTAGGTATTTCACTTCAGGACTAGTTGGTGGATATTTTTGTATATTATTTGCGCCTTGATCGCTTCCAAAGTTTTAAACCTTTTTTTCCCCTCTTGTTATCCAACATAAACTGGGGAGTAACGTTCTCACTGCATTGGCTATGCATCAGTGTTAAATAAATTGCAGCCAGATGAATATGAATCTCTTCAGTAATTCTCCATTTAACAGATTAGTTAAATTAAGGTGGTGACATTATTTTAGCCAGGTTGTGCATAATAAGGAATTTATTAGAGGCTTTTCAGACTTTTTTCTGGAACTATACCTAAATATCATCAGTTTTAGTATTTTTTTTATCTTATTGATAGTGTAGCCTGGGGAAAAAATAGTTGCCATGCCTACTGGGGTTCAGTGTATCCTGGTTTATGCTAATTAACTTGCCATTGCAAAACCAATGCTGAATGAGAACAGGCTACACATTAACAAAAGAGACAGAAAACAAGCTGAAACACAAATGAAAAAAAGAACAAAGGGGGGTAAGAAATATGGCAGTAGGCTCTGGATAAAAATAAATAATAATACAAAAAATTAAAAGAAAAGTCCCCCATTGCCTTTGTATTTATACATCCACATTTCCATTTCTGTACATGGACATTCACCGATTACTTCGCACTGCCTGTCACACTGCCCTTATGCTCTTCCAGCTCAACACATGTGCAAACAAAATAAAGGAAAAGTATAGACAAATGTGCACTTTGCTCTGAGTGGACCATACCATAACCGCATGTACTGTAAAATATACATGTTGCCTTTTCACAAAAGAACAATGATGAACATCTCAAGTAACTTTTTAGGAGTACAGGAGCTTTTAGAAATGTAAGTAAAGAACTCCGCTCCAATGGTTTTACCCCCAGTAAAACAACAGAGTGATGCTAGGTCTTATCATGTGGAATTCCAGTCGTTTTTTTTTTTTTAAACATGCCTGAGATTTTTGAGATCTTGCTCCCCAAATAAATGTTTACCAGGTTGTATTTGGGATATATTTAGGTATGAGAATAATAGAGCACTTACTGTATATCACCAATATCACCAATATCATCCCCTCTCATTATCTGAAAATTTCCCTCCCTGGTATTCAAATTCTAATTCAAATTCTGATGAACTTTAAGACGATTACTGTGCATTTAAAATGTTCATTTTGTCCGATCAATGTTATTCTCTTCTCTATTCCACTGCTAAACCAGTGGTTCAGAAAATTTTAAATACACTGTATGTGTCTTTAACTTTTAAGCATGCGATGGTGCAATCACTGATTAAAAAGACTAAACTGGGGGCCTAAGAGTGGCGCAGTGGTAAAGTGCTCACCCTATCATCCAATGATTGCGAGTTTGATTCCCGGGTGATGTTGTAACCTCTCGCAGCTGGAGGTCTAGAGAGAGCTGATTGGCCGAGCTCTCTCAGAGGGGAGGGATGAGAGGTACTTATTGCTCCTACATGGCTCTACAGCCAAACAGGGGTGGATAGCACCTGTCCTTCGAGTGTGTTACGCCGCCCCCAGCGGTGCGTGAGTGAGCAGTTCGAAAAGATGCGGTCAGCTGTATTTACGTGGTTCAGAGGAAACAGTCTTCGGCCCTTCTGGCTGAGTGGTAGTGAGAGCCCCCTAGTGACGGGGAGGAATTGGACACAACGAAATTAGGGAGAAAATCCCCCCCCCCCCCCCCCTAAACCCCCCCCCCCAAAAAAAAAGTCATTTTCTTTAATGTCAGACAGATTTCTAGACTGCCAGAAAATGGTTTCTGTGTAGCTGTAGTCTTATTTAGATACACATTGTGTTATTGAGCACTGAATCTGACAACTTAACCACCTGACTCAGGAAATTTCACTAATTCTTCGCTTGTAGATCTCTTAGCTGAATTTGATAATGTTGATCATTCTACATTCGTTTATCATCGACTGCATAGCACAAGGGAGGTATGACTGGTTCTGCAACAGACTGGTTCAGAAGGACCTGATGGACAGAAGTTTTTGTGTTGGTCTTGGTGACTTTGTATCCTCTTCACTTGGTCTCCCATGTGGGATACATCAGGGGTCTATTTTTTTACCTATATTATTTTAACTTTACTTACTGCCATTAGGATTTATTATTAGAAAGCACAGCATATGCACACACTGTAAGTGAAAAGATATTCCAATTATCTTTCTTTGAAACAGAAGGATCCAAACAATTTGAAACTTGTTGACCAGTTTGGAGGATGAAAAGGGATGGATATTAACTTTTTATTTTATTTTAATGAGACTGGTCCTGAAGAGCTGGTATGTGGATCCAGAGGAGCCTGTGTTGACTCTTTTGTAGGGATGTGTTCCCTAATATCATAAATCAAGTGAACTAGTAGAAACCTGGGTGTTTTACTGGACAATGATTTTAAACTGGATTAACAAGTTAATCTTGTAATTAAAAGGAGCGTTGGTCAAGTAAAGTAATTATCCAAGGTCTAGCTGTTTTAACAAAAAAAAAAATGTTGAAAAAATTCTACTAATAAAATGCTTTTATTTCAAAATTTTAGCTTGATTACTGTGATGACTTCTATAATGGTGTTGGCCAGGTCTTTTGTCATTTCAGTTGCTGGTTGTCCAAAATGCTGTTTTTTGTTTTTTGATTTCAATTTTAGAAAGAGAGAGAAAGAGAGCAGATATGGATACTGGTTTGTCTTGTGGTTAGTGGGCAGGGCTTTACATTTAAATTATCATCTGTTTCGAAATGCAAAATAAAAAACACACCTTACTGTACCTCAAGGTTCCATGTGTTTTGAAAACAACATCGCTGAAAATGGATTAAAGAGAGCTCTAAAATGGATACAAAAAAAGAAGAAAAAAAATGTGAAAAGTTATTTGAAGCTCAGGATTGTAATGTACGACCAGTGTAGCTTACTGCTGAAGGGCTTTGACATTCTTGATGTCAAGACTAAACTGTTTGTGTTTTGTGTCTATTTACCTCAAGGAGGAGCCACTGCATGCAGCAAGTGTTGTACATTGACTGCAGTGTGTGAGCTGTTGCTCTGTGTTCTACTGCTGGCTTCCATTACAGTGCTGTGGATCAAATTCAACAGCCTATTTACTGAAAATAACCAGTTACAGACCAGTTACAGCAACCTCACTATAGAGAGAGACCAGTTACAGACCAGTAACAACAACCTGACTATAGAGAGAGACCAGTTACACACCAGTAACAACAACCTGACTATAGAGAGAAACCAGTTACAGACCAGTAACAACAACCTGATTATAGAGAGAGACCAGTTACAGACCAGAAACAACAACCTGACTAAAGAGAGAGACCAGTTACAGACCAGTAACAACAACCTGACTATAGAGAGAGACCAGTTACAGACCAGTTACAACAACCTGACTAAAGAGAGAGACCAGTTACAGACCAGTAACAACAACCTGACTATAGAGAGAGACCAGTTACAGAGGGAGAGAGATGGATGCCTGAGGAAATTTTGTGATTTGGGTAAGTAGACAGATTTAGCATTACATTTTCTGTTAAATGTCTTCATTGGAAATCCATGAGCGTCTTAACACTGAAAATCAAGATTTAACTCACATCCTAACACATGTTCCTTCATATAATTTCACCAAGCTCTTAGAATGAAAACGTCTCATTAATATTTCTGACACTTTGCAATACTGATCGATAACTCTCAGGTAACTGTGTAAGAAGTAAGAATGAATAAATTAATAGATCTTCATTAACAACCAGATAATTACTCACGTACCTACTATAATTCAATTAAATTTAGTTTTATTTTTATAGCTTTTTTGACGAGGGTCATTGTCTCAAAGCAGCTTCACAAAATGAAAAGAAAAGAAAAAGAAAATGTAATCAGTAATCACGCTTGTATTAGTTGGCTATTAACAGTGCAGTAATTACTGAGTCTTAATCAGTCTTACATTTCTCCTGGAGAACTAATATCTAACTTTGTCTGTATTGTAATAACAGCTGATTAATTACTGATCAGCTCAACATTAATTCCCAATCACTAAACCTCACCTTCCTCCTGGAGATAATATAGGTACCGCGGCCGTTTCCACACCCAGTGTCTAAAATGTAAATGTCTATAGAAGTGCTTATTGTCCACACATAGAGTTCTCTTTAAAGTGTGTGTGTGTGTGTGAAAACATACAGTGTGCATAGTCAAAGTCCAATATATTAAAGATAATAAAAATTATAATGCTCTTTTAAACTCTGCAAACCGAACCAAAGTGTAAGAGAAGCCTATGTCATGCAAAAATAAATCCTGGATGTACACAAGTAATAGATCAGAATTTGTGTGTTTTGATCTTTGTAAATTCCCTCCATTTATCTTCACAGACAAAGAGAAGTGTTTCATGTTCAGCTCCAGTCTTTATTTCATGTCTAATGAGAGGAAGAGCTGGACTGAGAGCAGAGAGGACTGTATAAGGAGAGGAGCAGACCTGGTGATCATAAACAACAAAGAGGAACAGGTGTGTGTGTGTGTGTGTGTGTGTGTGCGTGTGCGTGTGCGTGTGCGTGTGCGTGTGTGTGTGTGATAGAGAGAGTAAAGATTTGTCATTGTGTTGTTATTTACAGGAGTTCATCAGTAAACAAAAGGTGAATAACAAAGTTCAGGCTTGGATTGGTCTGAGTGACAGAGATACAGAGGGAGAGTGGAAATGGGTGGACGGTACAACACTGACTACAGCACTGAATACTACGTAAGACACTGATATTCTTGCTATGTCTATTTTTAGGTTCAGTACAATCAACAATGCTAAAACTGTTCTCCTGCTGGGAAAACTGCAAAGTTTATTCCTTATTATATTTATATTTCTGTCGTGTCTGTTTACTGTACATCTCAGTAAACAGAGGCTGAGAGGATTCAGTTAAATGTGTGGAATTGAAGGAAACTCAACACTGATCTGAGTCTGATTCTGATTCTCTGGGTTTCAGGTTCTGGAATAAAGGGGAACCGAATGGAGGTGTTGGTGAGAACTGTGCTGAGTTTTATAGTGGTGACACTGGGCATTTCTGGAATGACAATAATTGCTCTATTACACTACAGTGGATCTGTGAGAAACATCTTCCACACTGAAGTTTATTATTTTACATGAAAAGAGATTTTTATATCAATTCAATCAATTATATACAGTTTAACATTATATATTTATCGTTAACATATTTTAATGTTGTGTCTCAGTGTATGTTGTTGTTTTAGAATTGTATTTCAGAGTGAACTCAGTAATCAGTCACATAGCTACACATATTTCATTAATTTCATTAATATTATATTAATTATGAATAACAAAATATTTTACTTATATGCACATTTATTTGAAAATATATTAAGCTTAATATATTTGTTTTTCAATTAGAAATTAATTTAAATATTTCATGTATATTTTATATATTTAAATGTACTATATAGTGTGTGTGTGTGTGTGTGTGTGTGTGTGTGTGTGTGTGTGTGTGTGTGTTTGTGTGTGTGTTTGATGAATTTGTAGTCATTTTGTTATTTCATGTTTTGCTGTGCTTTTATTTTTATAATTGTTTAATCACATGGACTAACATTACTTCCCTCTTTCATCACTGATTGAGTCACCTGTGACCAATAGCGCCCTCTGTGTCATATAAATAATAACATACAGCAATAAATGTATTTAAATTAAACCAAGGTTTTGTCTGTACATTAATCAGAACTCACTCTTTCAATTATATCTGTACATTTCATACATTGTCTCAGATCAATTTATGTCCAGACAGATTTTGTCGCAGCATCACGCAAAACTGGCTGGACACAATGTTTTGGAATTTTGGCAGATATTAATATATAATTTTCCGCAGTAAATTGCATGTTGAGTAGAAGTAAAGTTGCGAGCAGTTATGTGCCAAATTACACAGCATTTAGAGCTTTTTTACTAATTTAGCAGTTTTTCCCTCGAGGTGGGCGTGGCTATACGTGTCACTTAACAGAGCCAATTAACACACTAGTTTCCTGTGTATTATAGACAGAGTGTCCTGAAGACTATATGATGGTAATGCACCGACAAGCCTCCAAAAATCCTCAAGGAACATACAGTATACAAACATGTGACACAGAATGGCTTATTCCAAAACAAAGTAGATTATGAAAACTGAACCTTCAAAACTGAATAGACAGATAAGTTTATGTTAATTTTTTGGGGGGAAGTTTTAAACCAGTTTGTCTTATATATTCTAAATCCCTGACACTAATAAAAAAAGCAGTAATATGAAGCGAATATGAGCAAAACTGCCAACTCTTAAGCATTGAGCATGAGACACATCTAGCCTCTCTAGCCTGAAAGGATTCACACACACGATAGCAAAAACTGGAGCAAAATAGAATTCAAACAGTTTTGACTGCACTCACTCTGAACTGAAATTTCCACACACTTGTATGAGTATTTCAATGTCTACAACTAAACTTATAGTGGCTGTCTGAAGTCTCACTGCATAAGGGACTGGATGTGTTGCTGCTGTTCAAAGTTTATTTCCTGTTTTGTTCATTTTAAACACACAACAAGACAAGTGAGAATCTGACACATTGTGAAGACACTTAATCAGGAAGGCCTTAATGCGGTCACTACACACTCACTACACAGTCATGTGACTACCAGACTCACACTGAGAGGTTTACTGAACATTTTATTAGTACATGGATGACGATTTTAAAATCATTTAATTGATCTGCAGGGATAATTAGTGTAATATAAGTGAAGCAGCTCCATCACACACCTGCCTGCTGCATCATCACATGTTCATTATAGTGAAGGAAGAAAGCAGACTGGTTAGTTAATATTATTGTGTGATATTGTGTAAGATTACATTATTGCAATATTGTCTAATAAACATTTGTGGTTACATTTTGTCAGGAACATTTAAAAACTAATCATGATGCTTAAACCATGGTGCATAAACACTACAGTCTCTGTTCAACAAGATGATCTGCATTAATGCAGGTCATTTCAACACTGTTTCAATATTCACATTTTATTGTACTGCTACTAAGCTGCAGGCCATTTGTATAATAATGTCTGTCTTGTAGTGCAGTATGATGTTCTGCTATTTTTAAACACAGGAAGCTACTGCAGCTACTCACATTGTATGTTTAAGCAACCAGCAATTGTCTGAGTGTTTACACTTGCTGTAAGTTTTGGCAACAGCTTGGGGACACATGATAGTCAGGGGACCACATACTTTTGGACATTTTAAACAGAGCATGGTGGCTTAGTGGTTTGCACTGTCCTCTTGCTCCTCCAGGCTCTGGGTTTGATTCCCAAATTGGTTCTGTGTACATATAGTTTCCATGTTCTTGGGTTCTTGGGTTCTTGGGTTCCCCGCCTCGTTCCCTAAGACTCCGGGAATAGACTAACACGATAAAGCAGTGTAGACAATGAGTGAGTGAGTCATTTTAAACTTTCCAAAGGTTCATTTATTCTGTTGACGTCCATAGCTCATAATCCCAACCCTAGAAAATGGATCTTTCTACTGTAGAAGAAGATGTCCTGTCTGTGCGTTTGAGAGTGTGCAAGTGTGTGTGTGTGTGTGTGTGTGTGTGTGTGTGTGTGTGTGTGTGTGTGTGTGTGTGTGTGTGTGTGTGTGTGTGTGTGTGTGTGTGTGTGAGTGTGTGTGCGTGTGTGTGCGTGTGTGTGTGTGTGTGTGTGTATGTGTGTGTATGTGTGTGTGTGTGTGTGTGTGTGTGTGTGTGTGTGTGTGTGTGTGTGTGAGTGTGTGTGTGTGTGATGTGTGTGATGTGTGTGATGTGTGTGTGTGTGTGTGATGTGTGTGATGTGTGTGTGTGTGTGTGTGTGTGTGTGTGTGTGTCTTATGCGTTTTGTTGCTGTGAGCTTTTTTTTCACATACTGATGTGTGATAGAGATCACTGCTTAATGCTGATCTTAGATCAGTGAAACTTGTGTCACAGGCAAAAAGTCTTAAAGCTTTGCAACTTTACATTCTATATAAAATGCAAAATATAATGTATTATAGATAATTATAACATTATTTTGATATTTATATAACTGCAGTACTTTAACATGCACATCTGGGATATGAGGGACTTTGCAGCTCAAATGTCTTCACACTTTGAACACAAAGTGATGCTGCTGCTCTGATGTGTAACTTCCTCTGACTTCATTTACTGACAGCAGCACATTTAATTCCCTATACAGAGTACAGAGTCTCAGCCTGTCAGTCACGTCCACACAGAGACACAGACATTTCATGTTTTAGTGAGACTTTTATAGATTAAAGATGTCTTGGTGTTCTTCTGAGCAGGATGAGATGGTGAAGGTCATCTACAAGATTGCAGACAATGTTGAAAATCATGACTCTGACACAGAGGAGGAAGACGCTGACGCTGAGACACGCCCAGAAGCACAACACACAGGTACAGAATGTTTAAGTTTGCTTGGTTAGTGGGCAGGGCTTTACATTTAAATTATCGTCTGTTTTATAATGCAAAATAAAAAACACACCTTACAGTACCTCAAGGTTCCATGCGTTTTGAAAACAACATCGCTGAAAATGGATTAAAGAGAGCTCTAAAATGGATACAAAAAAAGAAGAAAAAAAAATATGTGAAAAGTTATTCGAAGCTCAGGATTGTAATGTAAGACCAGTGTAGCTCACTGCTGAAGGGCTTTGACGTTATTGATGCCAAGACTAAACTGTTTGTGTTTTGTGTCTATTTACCTCAAGGAGGAGCCACTGCATGCAGCAAGTGTTGTACATTGACTGCAGTGTGTGAGCTGTTGCTCTGTGTTCTCCTGCTGTCTTCCATTACAGTGCTGTGGATCAAATTCAACAACATAATTACTGAAAAAAAAACAGTTACAGACCAGTTACAACAACCTGACTATAGAGAGAGACCAGTTACAGACCAGTAACAACAACCTGACTATAGAGAGAGACCAGTTACAGACCAGTTACAACAACATGACCTTAGAGAGAGACCAGTTACAGAGGGAGAGAGATGGATACCTGAGGAAATTTTGTGATTTGGGTAAGTAGACAGATTTAGCATTACATTTTCTGTTAAATGTCTTCGTTGGAAATCCATGAGAGTCTTAACACTGAAAATCAAGATTTAACTCACATCCTCTCACATGTTCCTTCATATAATTTCAACAAGCTCTTAAAATGAAAACATCTCATTAATATTTGTAGCACTTTGCAGTACTGATCCATAACTCTCAGGTAACTGTGAAAGAAGTAAGAATGAATAAATTAATAGATCTTCATTAACAACCAGATAATTACTCACGTACCTACTATTTAATTATTGAATTTAGTTTTATTTTTATCACTTTTTTGACGAGGGTCATTGTCTCAAAGCAGCTTCACAAAATGAAAAGAAAAGAAAAAGAAAATGTAATTAGTAATATTTAGTAATTAGTTGACTATTAACAGTGCAGTAATTACTGAGTCTTAATCAGTCTTACATTTCTCCTGGAGAACTAATATCTAACTTTGTCTGTATTGTAATAACAGCTGATTAATTACTGATCAGCTCAACATTAATTCCCAATCACTAAACCTCACCTTCCTCCTGGAGATAATATACGTACCGCGGCCGTTTCCACACCCAGTGTCTAAAATGTAAATGTCTAGAGAAGTGCTTATTGTCCACACAAAGAGTTCTCTTTAGAGTGTGTGTGTGTGTGAAAACATACAGTGTGCATAGTCAAAGTCCAATATATTATAGATAATAAAAATTATAATGCTCTTTTAAACTCTGCAAACTGAACCAAAGTGTAAGAGAAAGCCTCCTTACTGTACGTTACATAATAATAAAGCAAACCAATGAAAGGTCAATCCAGGCATATATTACTGATATTATATAGCCTGTGTCATGCAAAAATAAATCCTGGATGTACACAAGTAATAGATCAGAATTTGTGTGTTTTGATCTTTGTAAATTCCCTCCATTTATTTTTACAGACAAAGAGAAGTGTTTCATTTTCAGCTCCAGTCTTTATTTCATGTCTAATGAGCAGAAGAGCTGGACTGAGAGCAGAGACGACTGCATGAAGAGAGGAGCAGACCTGGTGATCATAAACAGCAAAGAGGAACAGGTGTGTGTGTGTGTGTGTGTGTGTGTGGCGGCGGAGGAAGAGGAGGGAGCTGGCTGTGCTCTATGAAGCAGCTCTGTGGCAGAATAAAGAGCTCGCTGTCTTTGCCGGCGCAGCGTGGCGGAAAAAGGATCTCGTTCTCGTCGTCGTCGCTGCTGCACTCCCCCTTGGCATCCTCGCTAAACGGCATATAGTATAGCTCGCTGTCATCTTCGCTGAACCGGATGTATTCCAGCTCGCAGTCGTCGTCGTTCCAGCTCGGCGGAGAAAGGAGCTCTTCTTCGCTCCTGAGCTCGGGCGGAGAAGCTGGCAGGTCTGGGTCTCCCTCGAGATGTATCTGCAACAGCAGTTTCTGGAGCATTCCTACCTGATCCTGCAGGATACGCATGCGCTCGCCATTTTGCTCCGAGTGCTGCCATACGCTGCTCCCTGCTAAGTGGGAGGCTGCTCCCGGTTGTGCATACTGTCCACACGCTGTTCCTTGTAGCCGCACGCTGTGGGGTGTCCCTCCACCCTGGTCACCACCGAATTCGGACCTCCTGGTCTCTGCCCTCTGGTCGGTGTGGGGACTCATGTCACCCCGAGCTGCGCCACCTCTGAACGACGTGCGCCATATCACCAGCCGGCAGCCATCCCAGTCACACTGCCGTCTCAGCTCTTCCTGCTCTTTCCTGCCAGATTTCCTTCTCCGCTTCTTTCCTCCACGCCGCTTGGGAATCCGCTCGTCCTCCGCGTCGTCTTCCCAACGCACATACATCAGTGCCCCCCCCAAAAGAATCTCCCGGGGTGGCTCCTCTGCTATGCCTCTATGAGGGTCTAGAATTCTGTCACAAACTGTATGTGAGGATGAACGGAGGTGAGGCATAATTGCAGAGGTGGATGTTCAGCAAAGTGTTACTTCTTATTTAAAGAACAACAAAAACCAGGGAACTCAAACAAACCGAATACTTCCTGTTAAAATAAACCAAAAACACGAATAACACACATCCTTTAGTTTAAACATAACAAATGCTAAACAACTAACTAAACTGAAAACACTCTATTTATAATGAAACTAATGATTAACTCGGTTCAGGTGAGCGCCCACGTCACCTAACCGAGTTGCAACCAGGGAACTGAAGTAAAACCAAACAAAACTACAAAACAAGTCTCTGGGGGCTTAGGCGCCCTTTAGGGGTTATCCCTGACAACCACTATCCTTCCAGGTTTTACAGTTCTTAATACAATTAATAATAGTTTGTAGATTCAGCAATCTCCTTAGTTGGGTTCTTTGCCTGATGCAATACAATAATTAGATTTATTTTTAAATAAATAAATAAATAAAACACCTGAAAAGTTATTAGAAGGGCTGAAGGGCTTTGACATTATTGATGTCAAGACTAAACTGTTTGTGTTTTATTTTTTATTATTATTATTTTTTCACCTCAAGGAGGAGCCACACAGTTGATGCAGCAAGTGTTGTACATTGACTGCAGTGTGTGAGCTGTTGCTCTGTGTTCTCCAACTGGCTTCCATTACAGTGCTGTGGATCAAATTCAACAACTTATTTATTGAAAATAACCAGTTACAGACCAGTTACAACAACCTCACTATAAAGAGAGACCAGTTACAGACCAGTTACAAGAACCTGACTATAGAAAGAGACCAGTTACAGACCAGTTACAAGAATCTGACTATAGCGAGAGACCAGTTACAGAGGGAGAGAGATGGATGCCTGAGGAAATTTTGTGAATTTGGTAAGTAGACAGATTTAGCTTTACTTTTTCTGTTAACTGTTAAATGTCTTCAGTTGAAATCCATGAGCCCTCCTAAAACCATGGTATCAAGATTTAACTCACATCCTCTCACATGTTCCTTCATATAATTTCACCAAACTCTTTGAATGAAAATATCTCATTAATATTTGTGACACTTTTGTGCAATGCTGATCCATAACTCGGAGGTAACTTATAAGAAGTAAGAATGAATAAATTAATAGATCTTCATTAACAACCAGATAATTACTCACGTACCTACTATAATTCAATTCAATTAAATTCAGTTTTATTTTTATAGCTTTTTTCACAAGGGTCATTGTCTCAAAGCAGCTGAACAAAATGAAAAAAAAAAGAAAAAGAAAATGTAATTAGTAATCATGCTTGTATCAGTTCGCTATTAACAGTGCAGTAATTACTGAGTCTTAATCAGTCTTACATTTCTCCTGGAGAACTAATATCTAACTTTGTCTGTATTGTAATAACAGCTGATTAATTACTGATCAGCTCAACATTAATTCCCAATCACTAAACCTCACCTTCCTCCTGGAGATAATATAGGTACCGCGGCCGTTTCCACACCCAGTGTCTAAAATGTAAATGTCTATAGAAGTGCTTATTGTCCACACATAGAGTTCTCTTTAGAGTGTGTGTGTAAAAAACATACAGTGTGCATAGTCAAATCCAATATATTATAGATAATAAAAATTATAATGCTGGAACCAAATTGAAAGATCAATCCATGCATATATTACTGATATTATATACCCCATGTCGTACAAAAATAAATCCTGGATTTAAAGACTACTAGGTCAGAATCTGTATGTTGATCTCTGTAAATTCTCTATTTATCCTTACAGACAAAGAGAAGAAACATCTTCAGCTCCAGTCTTTATCATGCCCATGAGAAGAAGAACTGGACTGAGAGTGATCACTGCAGAGGAGAAGAGCAGACCCAGGATCATAAACAGCAGAGAGGAAACAGGTGTGTGTGTGTGTGTGTGTGTGTGTGTGTGTGTGTGTGTGTGTGTGTGTGTGTGTGTGTGAGAGAGAGAGAGTAAATACTTCTTAATTGTGTTGTTATTTACAGGAGTTCATCAGTAAACAAAAGGTGAATAACAGAATTCAGGCTTGGATTGGTCTGAGTGACAGAGATACAGAGGGAGAGTGGAAATGGGTGGACGGTACAACACTGACCACTGAGTAAGAAACTGAGATTCTTTCTGTGTCTATTTATAGTGCAGTACAATCAACAATGTTAAAACTGTTCTCCTGCTGGGAAAACTGCAAAGATTATTCCTTATTATATTTATATTTCTGTCGTGTCCCAATGTACATCTCAGTAAACAGAGGCTGAGAGGATTCAGTTAAATGTGTGGAATTGAAGGAAACTCAACACTGATCTGAGTCTGATTCTGATTCTCTGGGTTTCAGGTTCTGGAATAACGGGGAACCGAATGGAAGACTCGGTGAGAACTGTGCTGAATTTTATAGTGGTGCAAATGGGAATTTCTGGAATGACAAGAATTGCTCTATTACACTACAGTGAATCAGTGAAGTTTATTGTTTTACAGTGAAAAGAGTTGTTTATATAAATTGACTCAAATACATGCAGTTTATCAGTACATTATCATTAACATATTTTAATAATGGTCGTGTCTCAGTGTACGTTGTTGTTTTATGTCAGTGTGAACTCAGTAATCAGTCACATACAGGAGCTATATAATTATACAGATATTTCAGTATATTAATTATGAATGAAATATGTTACTTATATGCAAATATATTAGAAAATATATTAAGGTAAATATAATTGTATTTCACTTAGGGATTGATTAAAATATTTAATGTATATTTTAATACAATTAAATATACTGAATTGTGTGTGTGTGTGTGTGTGTGTGTGTGTGTGTGTGTGTGTGTGTGTGTGTGTTTTCTGGATTTGGAATGATTTTGTTATTTCATGTTTTGCTGTGCTTTCATTTTTTATAACTGTTTAATCACATGTTCTGGACTAACATTACTTCTCTATTTGATCACTGATTGAGTTACCTGTGACAAGTAGCCCCATGTAGTGTCATGATATACATAATAACATACAGCAATAAATGTACATACATTAAAGAAAGGTTTTGTCTGTACATTAATCAGAACTCACTCTTTTAATTATATCTGTACATTTCATACATTGGAGGATCAGAACCCAGTCTCAGACAAACTTATGTCCAGACAGATTTTGTCCCAGCATCACAGAAAAGTGGCTGGACACAATGTTTTGGAATTTTGGCAGATATTAATATATACTTTTGCGCAGTAAAGTTACGAGCAGTTATGTACCAAATTATGTCACGGCATTTAGAACTTTTTTACTAATTTAGCAGTTTTTCCCTCGAGGTGGGCGTGGCTATATGTGTCACTTAACAGAGCCAATTAACACACTAGTTTCCTGTGTATGGACAGAGTATGCTGAAGACTATATGATGGTAATGCACCTACAAGCCTCCAACATCCTCAAGGAGCATAAAGTATACTAACATGTGACACAGAATGGCTTATTCCAAAAAAAAGTAGATTATGAAAACTGAACCTTCAAAGCTGAATAGACGGATAAATGTATGTTCATTGTTTTGGGGGAAGTTTTAAACCAGTTTGTTTTATATTTTTTAAATCCCTGACATGAATAAAAAGCAGTAATATGAAGCAAATATGGGCAAAACTGCCATCTCTTAGGCATTGAGCATGAGACTCATGTAATCACTCATCTTCACACACTCTCACACCACATCTGCAATTTCCCAAACGTTCATATTCCAGACAACTGTTTATGTACGAGGCGAGAAACATTACACTCTAAAAAATGCTGTGTTGTTTCTGTAAACACATTGTTGGGTTGTTCATGCTGGGTCAAAATTCTGGGTTATTTCGGGGACTTTAAACACATTGTTGGGTTGGGTAATGCTGGGTGAAATGAGATGTAGTGGGTCATTTACAAATGAACACCTGGTTGGGTTATTTTGACCCAACAACTGGTTTATTCTTTATTTCTCCAAACGGCAGCCTGCAAAATGTTTGAAATATTACTGTTATTGTGCTACAAAGTGTAGTTTTAAGAGTTGTTTAAGCGAGAATGTATGTGTCTACAGCTCAAAACATCAATCGGTTATTAAAGAAAGTGTCTATTGTGGGAGATTTTTCTCCTAAACTAGTTACAGTTGCCTTAATTACAAATGTTGCACAAAAACTTTAAATTAAAAAAAGAACCAAAGAAAAGACTCCGGACGCCTTGTAGATCTGGATGAAGTAAGGCAGGATTTATTGCAGCAATAAAATCAAGTGAGCCAGCTCGGCAATGCCTAGGATGTAGTCCCATGCATCTCCAAAATCTGACTGAAGTGCCTGTGACATGGGCACTTCTCTTATACAGTTTTCAAGGGGAGGAGCGCTCACCTAGCCCCCTCCTCTGTACATTTTTTCTTATTTCTTATCAAATTATTAACCCATTATAATCCAATTTTTCCCTTATTGTCACCCATTGTAATTACATTTTCTCTTATCTTGTTTGCTTACGTCATATACCTCGTCATCTGACTCCATATCTTTTCCCCATTATAGTCTATTTTTCTTTCAAATAATTTTCCATTATCTTTACACTAAGTTTGTTTATTATTAAAAAATATAGGGGCGGCGCTTATTTTACTATATATTCTTAGTTGTTCCGGGTTACTCTACAGTTCTCGACAGACAGGCCATGGGTAAGCATCTCTCTCGCACTCATTTTAATTATTTGTCTTATTTATTTTATTCACTATGTAGGTGCACATGTCATTTTATTTTGTGCCTACTCTTATTAAACTTATTATTCATTAAGCTGAGTGTGTGTCTTTTGGTTATTTGTCTAGGGCTGTCTAGGGCTAATATCAGCTGACATTACATCATGTCTAGCGACATCAGGTACTTTTGGATGCTCAAGGTACAAAGATTACATCATCCCTAGGGTCTGTTTGGTACACACTGTCCCCTATGCATCTCAAATCCAAGATGGCTACCTGTCTAGAGTTCGTTTGAATTCATGCTGCCTGTTCTTGCTACTGTGACATCACACTGTCCTTGGCTCACCTTTGTCTCCTTATCTTACCTCTATTTTTTTCTACTAAGATTAATAGTTTTTATCATATTGTTGCATGCACAAGTATATTAAATTAAAATATGCTCACACTATTTAAAAAAGTGCCCCAGCGATCTCGGAGATTTGAGCTCCAGGCAATCCTGCGGTGCTTCGCGGTTATGTAGCTGCACAACACAGCCTTCGGGGAACGAGGCCACTTAAAGCTGGCAGTATTTTATGGAAAGTTTATATTCATTTTTACCTTAATTTTAAATGTTGTAGTCATGGTAGGAGCTCGTTTTCATGTTTATTCACTTTTCCGCCTTTTTAGTCGCACTTTGATATGGGGGTGAGAGGAGTTCATGTTTTATATCGGCTATAGTGAATTTTATGATAAAAGTGCGTTTGTAGCACACACATAAAAAAAATAAAAACTAAATGTAATCTTAAATGTAATTTTAGGTAAATTACTAGTAATCTTTGCTAAAGCTGTGTGTGTGGAAAGTCTCTTGGCATATTTTATAATATTTAATAGGTGTCAGAAGAAGCTATTGGGATATGTTTAATGTCAGTCTTAATATGTCTTCTGTTTCTGTCTGTTAAAAAAAAAAAGACTGCTTGTGTTATTTTGACCCAGTAGTTGGTTTATTCTTTGGAGAACTTTCTGGATTCTTCACTTCTGACTGGATCAGCCTCAGAGCACACAGCATATTTTATTGTTTAAAATATATATTTTTACTATTAATTGTGTTTTATTAATATTGTGTGGAATTAATATTGTTTTCCCATTCTGTTTTGTTATTCAAAAAATGAGAAAGCGTTGTAAGTTGTAGCCTTAAAACAAGCTTTTTCTTTATCCTTATAAAATATTAAGTAGTAAATTCACCATTAAATATCATATTCATCTAATGTTAGTTGAGAATTTGAAAAGGGGTGAATGTTTTGTATTAAATCCAGATGGAGAGTCGTATCCTGTTATCCCTCACATGTTAAATAGTGAGGTAAATTATTCAAAAATATACACTAAATTCATGTTCACCTTATGTATTTTTGTGTATTGACAAAATATTTTTTTTTTGCATTAAATACATATGTAGCTGTACGTCCTTAACAAAAATTCTGAACGTAAATGTTAGTGATATTGCAACACTAAGTGATGCTGTATAATCCATAGGTGGGCCAACATGATGAGGATGATATCTGCAAAATATGGAGATGACTGGAGCATTGTTCCATGTTGTGTTCCTTGGGGATGAGACAAGAGGGACCTGACAGACCGTTTCCATTGTTGGAGGCAACGCTATTGATACAGACTCTTTGGTGAAGGCTGTATTTTTTTGTCATTGATGTTAAGAAGTGTCTTCTCATCTGGGAGTTTCTCCAGCATACTGTAGATCAGATTGATGGACACGAGTACTCATCTCGTGTCATTCAATTTTTGAGGAAAACAGTTTTTTCAGCCAACATTTAATCAATAATATTTAAAAACGTTTTAACATTTTTGTTTTTAATGTCATTTCTGAAGGAAATTAAATAGTAATAGTTAAATAATGGATAGTTAAAATATTAAGATGGGAAATATTTGTGTCATGTGGGCATTATAAGATTTGTATTGAAAACGTCTATATAAAAAGTTTTTAAACATTGTATTAAATGCAAAAAAAAATGCAATTCAAATCAGACTTACAGGGGTCTTTTGTTTTTGTTTTACAGTGTTTATGTTACAGTACATTTATTTTATATTTAACAAAAGGTCGGCTTAAGATTATATGGTTTTGTCTGACATTTTGGTAAAAACTTAAGTTATTCACATTTTCTTATTCTCTGACAATCTATTTACATTATGTGAAGTTGTGTACATTTTGTGTCTTTTTTGAAAATAAAAAAATCTAATGGAATGTGTCAACCAGGCAAGAGTGTTACTTTTACCCACTGGTTGGGTCAAATAAAATAACCCAGAAATCTGGGTTAAATGGTTACCCAGCACTTGGGTCAAAACAACCCAGCGCACATTCTGTCCAATAGTGACCCAGCAGCTGGGTTAGGGTTGGGTTGTTTTTTAACCCAGCAGTTTTTAGAGTGTATGGCTCTCTAGCCTTTTTCTGATGACTCAGCAATAAATGTTTTTTATATTGAAGTCAAACCTTCCGTCTCTGCATACATTACCCTCTGAACAGGTAAAATGTGGCTGGAGTGCACTGGAACGAGACTCTGCCCCTTTATTTTAACAAAATGAAGATTAATAATATTTGAATAATCCTATTGAAATTAACATTAATTTACAGCTACATGAGGCTTCAATCAGATGGAAAAGAAGGGATATAAATAGGAACAGTTATGGTGAAAGGACAGATCCTCTGTGGACACAAAGGAACTTGAAGCGGAGGACACGTTCGTCTTTAGTTCCATTGATGTAGATGGGAGAGTGTCCACTATTTTCAATCCACAATGATCTCAGTTTGCGTCACATTTCCAAGATAATTTTTAATACATGAAATATAGTTAGCCGACAACGTAACAGATAATATTAGCATGTACATGCTCTTTTTCCAGGGGTCACTACTGTATACGCCAGTTAGTTTTAAGCAATAGCAGAAGAAATCAGTTAGTTTATTGTCATGGGCATGAACCTGTACAGAACTACAGAATGGATTCACACACATGTTAGCTAAATGGAGCAAAATAGAATTTAAACAGTTTTGCTGTTGTGCGTTTTGACTGCACTCATTCTGAACTGAAATTTCTACTCCCTTGTCTGAGTATTTAATTGTCTAAATTTACACTCAGAGTGTCTGTCTGAAGTCTCACTGCATAAGGGACTGGATGTGTTGCTGTTATTCAAAGTTTATTACCTGTTTTGTTCATTTTAAACACACAACAAGACAAGTGAGAATCTGACACACTGTGAAGACACTTAATCAGGAGACCTTAAAGCAGTCACTACACACTCACTACACAGTCATGTGACTACCAGACTCATCCTGAGAGGTTTACTGAACATTTTATTAGTATATGGATGACGAGGTTAAAATAATGTAATTGATCTGAAGGAATAATTAGTGTAATATAATTGAAGCAGCTCCATCACACACCTGCCTGCTGCATCATCACATGTTCATTATAGTGAAGGAAAAAAGCTGACTGGTTAGTTAATATTATTGTGTGATATTGTGTAATATTACATTATTGCAATATTATAAGAATTATTACTATTATAATAAACATTTTTTTATATATATATATATATATAAATATTTATAATAATGTCTGTCTTGTAGTACAGTATGATGTTTTGCTATTTTTAAACGCAAGAAGCTACTGCAGCTACTCACACTGTATGTTTAAGCAACCAGCAATTGTCTGAGTGTTTACACTTGCTGTAAGTTGTGGCAACAGCTTGGGGAAGTACATGATAGTCAGGGGACCACATACTTTTGGACATTTTAAACAGATCATGGTGGCTTAGTGGTTTGCACTGTCCTCTTGCTCCTCCAGGTTCCAGGGATGATTCCCAAATTGGTTCTGTGTACATATAGTTTGCATGTTCTTGGTTTCTTGGGTTCCCTGGCTTGTTCCCTAAGACTCCTGGAATAGACTAACAGGATAAAGCAGTGTAGACAATGAGTGAGTGAGTCATTTTAAACTTTCCTAAGGTTCATTTATTCTGTTGACGTCCATAGCTCATAATCCCAACCCTAGAAAATGGATCTTTCTACTGTAGAAGAAGATGTCCTGTCTGTGCATTTGAGAGTGTGCAAGTGTGTGTGTGCGTGTGTGTGTGTGTGTGTGTGTGTGTGTGTGTGTGTGTGTGTGTGTGTGTGTGTGTGTGTGTGTGTGTGTGTGTGTGTCTTCTGCGTTTGTTGCTGTGAGCTTTTTTTTCACATACTGATGTGTGATAGAGATCACTGCTTAATGCTGATCTTAGATCAGTGAAACTTGTGTCACAGGCAAAAAATCTTAAAGCTTTGCAACTTTCCATTATATATAAAATGCAAAATATAATGTATTATAGACAATTATAGTATTATTTTGCTATTTATATAACTGCTGTACTTCAACATGCACATCTGGGATATGTGTGAGTCTTCTCACATTGAACACAAAGTGATGCTGCTGCTCTGATGTGTAACTTCCTCTAACTTCATTTACTGATAGCAGGATATTTAATTCTCTATACAGAGTACAGAGTCTCAGTCTGTCAGTCATGTCCACACAGAGACACAGACATTTCATGTTTTAGTGAGACTTTTATAGATTAGAGATGTTTTGGTGTTCTTCTGAGCAGGATGAGATGGTGAAGGTCATCTACAAGATTACAGACAATGTTAAAGGTCACGACTCTGACACAGAGGAGGAAGACGCTGATGCTGAGACACGCCCAGAAGCACGACACACAGGTACAGAATGTTTAACTTTGCTTGGCCAAAGTGTTACTAAATACAGAGTTGCAGTAATTCAGTGAATGGAGATGATGGTGGATATCTGTGAGGATGTACACACTGTGTGAAGTTGTGCAGAAGTTACATGTAACATTATGGGACTCAGAAATGGGGATTTGTGTGTGTGTGTGTGTGTCATGTGTGTATTATAGTTTGTTGTTCTAATAAATCTTTGACAAACCTATCAACCCTATCAATCTATTTCTGTATGTTATATCCTGGCAGGTACTAATTTAATCTTCCACAATCAGTACAGATTATGAAGTGTCTGTAGGGGAAATGTTGTGACTTCATGCCACCTCAGCTCCTGCCTGGGAGTCTTTTTTTCCTTGTCTTTTTTTCTGTTCAAGCCATACGTAATTAGTCAACTACATGTCATGTGTCATGGTGTAGGTCATATTACGGCTGATGTTGTTGCCATGGGCTAAAACGTGCAGGCATAGACGCAGAGGGTTTTTCAACATAAAGAGTCTTTTTAATAATAAAATAAACCAAAACAAAACATAGAACAAAAGGTAGTTCGTGAAACACAGGCTTAGAGCCTTACACAAGAAACGTGGAACTGAAGCTGAACAGAGACGAGACAAAACCAGAGACAAGACTAGAGACAGGACAGACTAATGATTGAATGGGTTAGTACTTAGTCAGGTTAGTATCTAATCTGGTTACTGTTGAAGTGGACGATGACCTAACCAGGTTAGTAACTGAGCTGGTTAGTAACTAAATGTACAAGGGAAACGAACACTCAAGAGGATAATCCATACTAGAGGCTAAACCTACTAGCAGATAAAAACTAGCGGCTAGGCAGCTAAGGAGAATAACAAATTAAATTTTAGGTGATATCACCCATCCCTTGCATGCAGAGTTCTGTCTTCTTCCTTCCAGTCGCAGGTTTTTGGTGTCATGCTGTAGAACTAAGCGATATAAAAATAGTTTCATTCAAGCAGCGATTAGACAGTTAAATAAGGTATGAATAGATATTTAAGGGAGAATTGGACACTAAAGAATTGTGTGTGTGTGTGTGTGTGTGTGTGTGTGTGTGTGTGTACTTATGTTTAAAGTTCGTGGTGCTTGTTTGTTTGTTTGTTTTATCATGTGTGGTTTGTTTTGTACTGTATGTTTTTGTGAATGAGCACTCTTTGACTGCAAATCAATTTTACCTTTGGTACAAATTAAGATACTTGAACTTGAACTTGAAATTGAAACCTACTAGCGGCTTAACACTCAAGTAGCTAAACATACTATTACATATAACTGAACATACAAGAAACTAAACACGAGGCACGAGACAAACTAAGTATTACGTTTAACAAAAACACAAACAGCTCCACAACATCAAAGCCAAATGAACATAAACATAACAAAACTAGAGCCTTTCCAAACAGAGGTTACATAACATAAAACAAAAGGACTGCCCACTTGACATTATTAATGCTCAACCCAGTTTCCCAGAACTAACAGCTGTTTATAATCGATGTAATTGAGCTACCTCGGTTTAGGTGAGCTCCCTCATCACCTGACCGAGGTGCCTTCTGGGAAACTGAGTCTACAAACACAAAACTACAAAACTAAATTATCAGGAACACAGTGCCCTCTAGTGTGTGTGTGTGTGTGTGTGTGTTATTTTTGTTTTAAAATATTAAAGATTTTTGAACACAATTGGACCTACAGTATGGTTTACAAAATTAGAATATTAAGAGTAGACGGACCCGCCAGCGGGTCCACCTGCATTTTCTTTTCTGGTAACCATAAAAAGAACACAAAATGCTCCGTCATTTCTGATCATATATACATAAGTGTAGTACATCATTTAAATCTGTAAAGGGTCTACTTGTATTCATGTATACTCACTATATGAACAAAACATTGTGCTTTTGAAAAATAAAGAAAATAAACAGGGTGTGCTTTCAGCCGTCTCAGTCTCCATGCATATCTGAAACCCGTCAATAAAATTAACTGAAACTCCGCGAATAATACACACACTGATATGAGAAATATATTTATATGAAGCTTAAAGGGTCTACTTTTAAATAAAGTTAAATATCAGTCTCAAAAATAAAAATAATTCATAGAAAAGACACCATGCACACATGCGTATCCCACTTCACGTGCGTAAAATAAAATTTTCACGTGCACGAAAAAATATATATATTCACAAAAAAACACTCTTGTGCACAAAATAAATAAATATATAATAAGAAGGTGTGTCAAGGCATGAGTGCAATTTTTGAAAGAGCGAGAGAGTGTGAGGGAGCGATAGAGAAAGAGAGAGCACACGCATACTGCTTTGTCTTGTGGTTAAGGCAGGGCTTTACATTTAACACTTCTGTTAAAAAACACAAAATAAAAAAAATGCATTTTACCTCAAAGTACATTGTGTTTTGGTGACAAAGGCACCAATAAATAAATAAATAAATAAATAACACCTTGAAAGAGTTAAGCTCAGTATTCCAATCTAACCCCAGTGCAGCTCACTGCTGAAAGGCTTGATATTATTGATGTCAAAACTAAACTGTATACAGTATGTGGAGAGACAAAAAGTGTTTTTGTGTCCATTTACCCCTAGGTGGAGACACTGCATGGAGCAAGTATTGTACAGGGCCTGCAGTGGTTCGGTACTGCTGTGTGTTCTCCTGATGTTTGCTGTCACACTGCTGTGGATCAAATTCAACATCCCGACTATAGAGAGAGACGAGTTAAAGACCAGTTACGACACCCTGACTAAAGAGAGATTTGAGTTACAGACCAGTAATACCAACTTGACTAAAATGAGAGATGAGTTACAGACCAGTTATGACACCCTGACTAAAGAGAGAGACCACTTAAAAATGAGTTACAACAACCTGATTATAGAGAAATGCCAGATACAGATGGAGAGGACACTCTGTGATTTGTGGAAATAGATAGTGTAACAGGTTTGACCCTTTTTGCACGGGTGGTACCATAAAGCATGGACACAAGGCGAGAGTCTTATAAGAAAAAGGGTCATTTAATTTAATGCAGGTCTGGTGGGTGGAGCGGGTCCTGACAGCTCTCTCGGCCTCAAACGGGAGTCCTCTGTGATGTCTGGCGACTGGGTGGATTTTCCCAGCTGGGAACAGGGGCCGTGACGTGTACCTTTTCCTCCTTGGCAGAAGGGTTACAAGATTTGGCTCCGTTCAAAATTTACAGAACCACGGAAGCTCCGGCAGTGAGCTCACGACCGTCCATGCTGTTGAGATCAAAGGTGCATTCCACTCGCCACTTTGAGATTCCTGGATACAGTGCCCTGCTCACATGCAGCTCTTCCTCATTTTAATGCGTATTGGTGACACTTTCAAATTCAAATTTTATTTGTCACATACACAGTCATACACAGTACGATATGCAGTGAAATGCTTAGGCATCTGCCCGTGACCTTAGAATAAAAGGCTATTCAAGACTATTTATAGGAAATAAATATAAAAAAAGTAGATTTAACTAAGTATAAAATATCTGTACAGTACAAATATACAATGTAAGGAAAATATAAGAAAATATAATAAAACCAAACTAATATACAATATAAGATAATCCAGGTGTACAATATAGAAAAATATAGAATAAATATGGAATTTGGAATTTTTGTGTGGGAAGGAGTGGAGTATAAATAGAAATGCCCAGGGGGTGTGCAAGTATGCTGTAAAGTGTTCATACGTAAAGTGACTTGTGCATATTGTATAAATAGTAATGTGGAAGGTGTGCAGTGACCACTAGTGTCGATGATTGTCCCGAGTGTCCAGAGAGAGTGCAAGAAGCATGAGTGTGGGTGTGTAAAGTGGGTCAGTCAGTACTGTTTGGTGTGCTGATTGAGAGACCGTATCGCTTGCGGGAAGAAGCTCCTCCTCAGTCTCTCTGTGTTGGTCTTCAGGGAGCGGAATCGCTTTCCTGACCTCAACAGAGAGAACAGTCCACTGCAGGGATGGCTGAGGTCCTTCACGAGCTTCCTGGCCTTGGTCCAGCACCTCTTGTTGTAGATTGAGTGCAGGTCAAGGAGCTCGGTGTGGATGATGCGCTCAGCTCGTCTGTCCTGTATGGTGCTGTTCTCGAACCAGGTCGTGATGTTTCCTGTCAGGATGATCTCTATGGTGTAGGAGTAAAAGTTCCTGAGCACCTTGGAGGGCAGTCTAAAGTCTCTCAGGCGTCTGAGATGGTAGAGACGCTGTCAGACCTTTTTCACCACGGTGTTGATGTGACAGGGCCATTCTATAGTCAAAGTTCAATATTTTATTGCACCGCCAGGGTCCGAGTTTGATCCCCGGTGATGCTTGGTGGGTTTCCTCTGGCTAATTCGCTTTCCTCCCACAGTCCAAAGACTTGCAGATTAGGCTTATTGTCGTGTCTTCCTGGTGTGAGTGAGACGCAGATGCAGAATCCATGTGTACAATAAGAGTTTTTATTGATTACTCTTTTTCTCAAACAAAAGAAAAAACAAACAAAATAAAGTCCCGTGGCGCTCACGGCGATACCGAGCGGGGCTTCCCAGGCAGGGTCTGCAGGTGGGCGAACTGAAACAGTTTAGGCTTCTGGAAAATATACCGTAAACAAAGGAAACTCTTGCAATGTCCTTGCGACTCGTGAGGGTCTTTCCTTCCTCCCGGAGTCCCACACCTGCAGACACTGCTCAATCCTGGGAGTGAGACAGGCAGAATAGAATCATTAAAACATTCACATGAAACAAGGAGAGGGTCAGGTGAGGACAGACAAGGTGCACAACAGTGAACCGACGAAGCCCTACGGGTTCGACTGGAATAAGTAGTAGACACACAAGGGAATCACAGGTGTTCGTGTTTAGTGCTTAAGTGCTGGTAGTAAATACATAGACACACTAGGTGGGGACAAAGGGTCAACTCAGTAATCCGGGGAACTTGATCTTATTCCCCTGATCTGTGGAGGTACAGGTGTTACACTTATTGGCGTTCCCAAATTGCCCGTAGTGTGTGAATGAGTGAGTGAGTGTGTGTGTGTGTGTGTGTGTGTGTGTGTGTGTGTGTGTGTGTGTGTGTGTGTGTGTGTGTGTGTGTGTGTGCTTGTCGATGGATTGGCACCCTGTTCAGGGTGTACCTTGTCATGTGCCCCAAGTCTCCTGGGATAGGCTCCAGGCCCCCTGTGACCCTGAATACAGGATTAAGCGGTATAGATGATGAGTGTAATATAGCTTTTCAACATTGCTAAAAAACCAAAGGGTAAGAGCAAGCTTATCACAAAAATTATCACAACAAATGAACACAGTCATTATTTTAACACTAAAATAGAGTCCTGGATGAGGTTCTTTTCCAAGGTTTCCACCGACAACTCACCCCCAATGGACATTTTATTTCCAGCTAATTTTGGCAACTTATTAGGGCTCAAACATTTGATAGGAAATTCCATATTGATTCCCTGTTTATTAGAGCAAAATGTTTAACTGAAACAGATATTCTGTAAAGCTGCTTTTAAAGTATATGTATGTTAATAAGTCATATACTAATAAAATGTGAAGTGAATTGAATGTGTGGGAGATTTTTCTCCTACACTAGTTACAGTTGCCTCAATTACAAAATGTTACACAAAAACTTTAACTTTAAAAAGAACCAAAGAAAAGACTCCGGACTCCTTGAAGATCTGGATGAAGTAAGGCAGGATTTATTGCAGCATTAAAACCAGGTGAGCCAGCTTAGCAATGCCTAGGATGTGGTCCCATGCATGTCCAAAATCTGATTGATTTGACTGTGACATGGTCACTTCTTTTATACAGTTTTCAAGGGGAGGAGCGCTCACCTAGCCCCCTCCCCTGTACATTTTTTTCTTATTCCTTATCAAATTATTAACCCATTGTAATCCAACTTTTCCCAAATATTGTCAAATTGAAAAATATTGTTTTTCCTTCAAATTATTTTCCATTATCTTTGCACTAAGTTTGTTTATTATTAAAAAATATAGGGGCGGCGCTTATTTTACTATATATTTTTAGTTCTTCCGGGTTACTCTACAGTTCTCAACAGTCAGGCCATGGGTAAGCATCTCTCTCTCACTCATTTTAATTATTTGTCTTATTTTCCTAATTTGTTGTATTTACATATTTTATTTTATTGTTATAGCTAAGCGCAACTGCCCAAGCACTGAATACATCCCTTTGGACGATTCGGACAGCCAAGACAGTCCAGAGCACAACTCCTTTGAGGATTACACTCCTACTGAACCTGTTGATGACTGGGCCTCAGTGAGTTTTTGCCAAAATTAGTCTGATGGATCATTGACACAATTTCTTCATAAGAACGGTTTTACTTATATCAGGAAGGATGATTTCTTCTGATATAAGTAACTCCTTTGGTCCTTCTAAGAGACCGCATCCGGAGGCACTTAGCTCTCCTTTACTTTCTTTCAGGCCTGTGCGACCAGAGTCTAGTACTCCAGCCCAGTCTCTCTTAAGGCCTGTTGGTCTAAGAAGTGTCAGTACTCAGACTGATTTTAAAGTGTCTGTTGGTACCCAAACTAATTTTCCTGAAGCGCCTACAGCACTTCTGAATCGTGGTATTTCTGTTTTTATTCCTCACACTGATCTTCCCATCAATGTGGTTCTGGGTCAGAGAAGGCTTGATATTTAATTTCTTATGCCTTTTGTTATTTGATGCTTACCCAGGCCGCCTATTTTACTGTACTTTTATATGTTGGGCCTTATACTTTGTATTTCTATTTTATTCACTATGTAGGTGCACATGCTATTTTATTTTGTGCCTACTCTTATTAAACTTATTATTCATTAAGCTGAGTGTGTGTCTTTTGGTTATTTGTCTGTGTCCCTTTAAATTTGACATGCCTGCACATGTATCCAACCCCTGTTACATCACAGTTAAGATCACCCCATGTCTGAGGAGATTACCTCATGTCTGGGGCTATTGGCAGTACATAATGTCTAGGGCTACATGATATCAGCTGACATTACATCATGTCTAGGGACATCAGGTACTTTTTGATGCTCAGGGTACAAAGATTACATCATCTCTAGGGTCTGTTTGGTACACACTGTCCCCTAAGCATCTTACATCCAAGATGGCTACCTGTCTAGAGTTCATTTGAGTTCATGCTGCAGTTTCTTGCTACTGTGACATCACACTGTCCTTGGCTCACCTCTGTCTCCTTACCTTACCTCTATGTTCTTTTACTAAGATTAATAGTTTCTATCATATTGTTGCATGCACAAGTATATTTAATTAAAATATGCTCACATATTTCCCCCTCTGTGACTTTTAAGTCACATAAAGAAAAATAAAGCAAAGGAAAAAGAAAACAATGAGTACTTACTAACTTACACATTATACTAACTTAATACTTAACTTATAAGCCTTACATGTTATTACAGAGAAAGAAATAAACAAGAAAAAATAATAAACCCTACATGAAGGAAATAAACCCTATATATTGAACCTTAGTACGAAAAGAAACCTTACTTAACCTTAATCTACGCATGCAAAAATTATTAAATCAAAATTTAAACCATTAACTCAAAGGAAACTTACTAAATCAGTGAACTGAATCTTAAAACTCACATATTACCCCCTCACCAAACATCAGGCCAAGAGCTATAAGCAAAAGATGAGTAAACTTAGCATAAACTAGTAAATGAGAGTATAATAAGCATGCAATTGGTTAAATACGAATAGTCCAGAGGTGGGCGAAAAAACCTTCCGTGTAGCCAATTTAGAAGGAAAAATTCCCACCTTGCCAGCTTTTTTTGTGCTCGACAGTGCATTCACCACCAGGACTCGACTTCTGTACAATACATATATAACATACACATTTGAAACCATTAAAGCCATTTAAGCACTCCGTTAGGGTCCCTGTAAATCAAGGAGAGCGTGTCAAGACTTTCAGTCCCTTCTTCAGTCCATGCCTTCTTCTTCAGTAAATTCAATTACGTGCAGGTTCTTACAGCTCATCAGCTGTGACAGTGGAATTCGGTTCATCCTGGCTGTCTCCTCACGTAAGAAGTCTAGCCAGACTTCATCAGCGTTCGGACGAACTTCCAGTGCACGTTGCAAGGAGGTTGGTGTATCTGTCCATAAAATGTCATCTCCCAACATCACTTTAGTTATGGTCTTATCTGCTGCCATGTAGACATCGTCGAATTCAATTACTCCACAGATATCATATCCAACCCAATTCTCTTCGATCCCAATACCTCTATAGAGGCCTAGCTTCAGATGTCTTCCAAGCTGATATGAAGTTGTTACCAGATGAAGTCCTCTGCTTATGTCCAGGTCAAACGTCTCCTGCCTCATTGACTTCCTCATGAACTTCTTAGTCCCCATCGGACGGTGTGGGAACCAGTCAACCAGATCATGTCTTAGGTCTGCCCATCTTCTTGTTGGGGTCTGTTCCAGAACCTCACTCCATGCATCACGGCAGACTGTACAGGAAACTATCCATCGTGGGTCAGGTACCGGTTCCATCCTGCATACATACGTGTATAACAGAGACAGGACAAAAATACAACGAAAACACGCAAAACACATTTCTTCTGCTAATACTACTTTTTCTCTGGTATAGTTTCTTCAAAGCAAACATTAAGTGTGTTTGATTAACATTCTATGCTAAATAAACTCAGTATACATGTAATTAATAAATATACAGTCGTTTTGTCCATCATGTAGCAACAACTAATCTTTTGTGTTCACTTCATTTCCACGTAAATGGAGTCTGCCTCCCAGTCTTCATCTGGTGGTGTTTGTTCGTGATATTCCACAGTCATTGTATATTGTCCCACCATTCTTTGAATGCTTGCTTTCGCTAGGGGGATAACGCAACATGACAATATGAGCAGAGTTCCTAGTACTATCAAAATAATTGTCCCTAGTTTCACAAGTAGTCCATACCAAGTTGAAGGGTTCAGCCAATCAAACCAGAAAGTCCATGCATTATTTCTCTGTACATCTTGAATGATTTTAACATTTTCGTCTCTCATGTCCCTCATGGCTCTCAAAAGCTTAGTTATGTTACCATCTGGGCCTGTGTGTCTTGGAATGTATGTACAACATTCTTCTCCAATTAAGGCACATACTCCTCGTTGAGGTGCCAGCATCGTGTCCAGGGTGAATCTATTCTGTGTAGTCACTAATGTATTTCTATCCAATTGTTCCTGAACCAGTCCAAAGACTCCTAAAGTGCGATTCCAAAATCTTTGTTGATTGTGATAAAGTAGGTTAATCCACCTTGCATTTTTCGAAATTTGAACCCATGGCAAGAAGATTGTCGTGAATGCTCCTCCTACCCTGTTTATAGCCTCATGCTCAGTTGATACACCAACTGGAATACCATCCCAGGCCACTGATAGTCCTCCATCTCTATCAAACTCTTTCCATGCCGATATTTCCTTTCCAATCGTTTTCACAAACTTGTCTTTACGTTTATTCCGTCTGTGTTTCTTGCCATATAGTCCTACTACAATCAAATCTCCTTCTAATAGTACTGGAGCACAACACCCACCCCAGTTATTTGGTAAGTTTTGTCCTCCACAGTACCAGAATATGTTTGCCAGCGGTGTTGTACCAGCGCTTAAATCTGGTTGTTGTACTTTTATTATCTCACTGCATGTCAGACTGTCTGTTTTATTGTCGCATATCTGGTGCATTTCAATGAAGAATCCTGCTGCTGGCTGTGTTTCATTGCAACTTGGTGATAGATCTCCTATTTCAATGCTTCCATTTGAGTAGATGCATAAAGGATAGCGTTGCTGTGTAGGTGTTATTTCTCTTTGTAGAGCATCTAATGTTCCTACAGGTTGATATGAACATTTGCTTATGTTTTGCATCTATTCAGGGCCATAGTGTATAGCAGCTGAATGCAAAAGACAGCTAATAGGGCACAATTGTTCACTGTATGTTGGGTTGTCTATACATTCTCTTGTTCCATGTGTTATCACCACAGGGGGGGGGGGGGTCTATTGCTTCTATCATGACACACAATGCAGTCTCGCATGGTTACGGACTCAGCTGTAAATTTCAACCATTGGAAGAACATGTCATTTTTCCATGTCTGATCAGATTCGGCTTGATTTTTGGATGATTTCTTTGTTATCGGCGGAATTATTGTTACATATTTTGCTGATTCAATATTTGATATATTGGGCTGGTCGGGTGCTTTTGCATAGCATCCCTTCCATCCTGCAAGTGAAACACATACTCCACTAATTTCGCCTTCTATTGAATTCTCAAATGCGCACCAACCGTTGGATCTTGGAACAGCTTCTATTAGTCCATCTAATGCTGCCATCTGTGCTTTACTCCAATATGCTTTTTTCCTCATTTCTATGTAAATGTGCACTCTTTCTTCTGGGGGTTGTGTATTATCTTCCTCTATTTGGTAGGTTGCTTCCCAAAATCCTGTTCTTTCCCCACTGTCCAATCCAGCTACTATTCTAGCTCTAGTTATGGTAGCTAATGCACAACGTATTTGTCTCTCTTCATTAGTCCATTTCAGTTGGTTTCTCTCGTTCTTAGTAGCACCACTGTTAATTAGACCAATCATGAAAAGGATTCCTATGCCCATAGACCTCCTTCGTTTCAGGAGGCAATAAGAGGGTGGTTTCTCCATTTGGATCACAATGGTGACACGTGGGACTATGGCCAAATAACCTACACAATATTTTTCTTGGAGGGTTTTTCGTTGGGTATGTTCTTTCAACTGTAGTTGGTTTAAATAATTTAATCCCTATTTGAGCCAGCGTTAACTTCTAACTGATTTAATCACTATCCGAGTATTCTACAACTCTAGGTGCGGGATCTTCTTCTCACTGTCTACGTGCTATTTCAATTCTGGCACGTCTGTGCTCTCGCTGTCTAACTTGGGCTTTTGTTCTAAGAGACGGTCCTCCTTGTTCTGCTTCTGCTTCTTCTTCTTCAAGCTCTGCTTCCCAATCTTGTATATCTTCTTGGGGCCACTCCGGCCAGTACCCTTGTTCTCCTTCTTGTTCTTCTACCCACGGTAACTCTTCAGTGTACCCATAAGGATGTGGTGCTTGTTGCCTGGGCCTTGTGTCACTCTCCTGGGAACCTGATTGCAAACCTGAAGGTCCTGCTCGTGGAGACTCTTCAGCGTCTTCCTGAGGTTCCCTGTCCCTTACCTGGTCTGGGTTTGGGGCCTTGCAGCAATGATTTAAATGGTACCATACATCTTTACCTTGGATTTTACTGCAGTTGGAGTTGCCAACACCACCTTGTATGGTCCTTCCCTTCTAGCTTCGTTCCACCTTCTTTTGAATACTCGAATAAACACCCAGTCACCGGGTAGCACAGTTCTCTCCTCTATGTCCTCTTCCTCAGCGTCATCAGCTGGATCAGCTACCCTCGGTCTGATGTTGTCATGTATTGTGGCTCCCTTAACCTGTTGGAAAATAACTTTGTGTATTTCAGATAAGTGTTTCACATAGTGATCAAGCTCACTCTGTAGTTGTTCAAGTGTGGGGCCTTTATAGGGCCCTCGAACAAGGGATGTAAGCATAGGTCTGCCAGTAAGCATTTCATGCGATGTTAGATGTGTGTTGCGGTTAGTTTGCGATCTCATGCCCATCAAGGCTAATGGCAAGGCTTGGAACCAATTCATACCTGTTTCTGCACATTTTTCAGAGTTCCATTTGCTCTCTCTACCATCCCCTGAGATTGGGGGTGGTACACACATCCAAACCTGTGCTTGATGTTTAACCACTGAGTCACTTTCTGTACTATCTTGTTTGTGAAGTTTTTACCATTGTCTGAACTGATTGTGTCTGGGATTCCAAATCTTGGTATCACTTCCCTACACAGGAATTTTGCTACTGCCATTGCATCTTCCTTAGCTGTTGCTACAGCTTCTACCCATCTGCTAAATCTATCCACAATCAGTAGGATGTATCATTTTCCTTGTATTCGGGGTTCCCCCATGTCCACATAGTCAAGCATTATATGTCTAAATGGCCCATCTGGCTCTGGAATTTGTCCTATTGGTGATGTGAAGTGTTTTCTAAGGTTATATCTAGAGCATATGTCACAAAACTGTGACAGTGACCTAGATAAGGCGACCACCATGTCTTTTGAATTATTCTTATCACTTCTCCTCTTGCTACGTGATCGTTACCATGAGCTTGCTTTATGAAGGTTATGAGAAAGTTTTGTGGTGCTACAAAACGCCCATCTGCACTTCGCCACACGTTAGTATCATTATCTTTTGTTGCTCCTCTTGCTAACTATTTACAAATCTCTTCACCTGATGCTGCTGCCTGCATGTCTGCTAGTGAGGATAAGTCTGGTGCTGGGGGTGCGTAATCTTCTGGTATAAGTACTAATCTTTCTTCAGAGTCTGGACTTGAACTTGAGCTTGAACTTGAGCTTGAGCTGGAACTCGAGCTTGAACTTGAACTTGGCCCTTCATCAGGGTTAACACTTGACTCTGGTGAACTTGGTTCATTGTCTGTTTGTGCTGCGAACTCTGGCATCATGTTTGCCTGATTTACTGCTGCTTTCTTAGCTGTTTCATCTGCTGCTTCATTTCCGTCACTAACAAACGTACCATCTTTCTTATGTGCTGCGCATTTTACTATAGCCAATCTGGATGTTAGTTTGATTGCACCTAACAAGTCTGAAATTGCTTCTCCATGTACTACTGGTGTTCCGTCTGCTCTTTTGTAACCTCTTTGTTCCCATATGGGGCCATACAAATGGCATATTCCATACGCATACGCTGGGTCAGTGTAAATTGTACATGCTTTTTCTTCTGCTAGCTTACAAGCGCCTGTCAAAGCGATTAACTCAGCTAGCTGGGCTGAACAGGGTTGTGGCACATGTTCAGCTTGTACTACTTTGAAGGCTTTCCCATCTAAGTCTGGTGTTACTATTGCATAGCCTGCTTTATTGCTATTCCCATCTCTAAAGCATGACCCATCTAAAAAGAATATACAATCTGGGTTTGACAGAGGTTGCTTCTCTTAATCTTGACGAGTCTTCAGATGTTCTGCTGACACTAGATGACAATCATGTGGATCTCCCTCTGCTGGGGTCATCATGCGATCTGCTGGATTTACTGTCTGACACCTTTGTATGGTCAATTCAGGTGCAGAGAGTATTACATCATATCCTGTTCTTCTAGCATTTGTAATTACAAATGATGGGCTAGTCAGGAGTGCATGCAATGCATGGGTGGTGTACATCATAACAGGATGACCCATAGTAATTGATGAGGCTTTTTGATAAGCAAAGGCTGCAGCTGCCACACCTCGGTAGCAGGGCGGCATACCTTTTTCAATATTATCGAGCGCTGTACTATAATAAGCAATTGGTTGCTTACTAGGCCCTTGTTGTTGAGTCAGAACCCCTGTGGCAAAACCTCCACTCTCTGAGACTTACAAATGGAATGGCTTATTATATTCTGGACTAGCAAGTGCTGGTGCTGTACAGAGTTCTCTTTTTAGCTGTTCAAACGCTTCTAGTGCTTCAGATGTCCATTCTAACACTGCACTATTCTTTGTTTGTCCATCTACTTTGATTATTGCTCTCAAGGGTGCTGTTTTTAGTGCAAAGTCACAAATCCAGTCCCTACTAAATCCTACCATGCCTAGAAAAGACAGCATCTCTTTTACAGTTCGTGGTTTAGGAGCTTTCATTATTGCTTGTATATGTTCAGGAGATATATGCCTAGATGTTCCTTCCAATAGTCTGCCTAGATATTCTACTTTCTCTTTACAGAATTGCCATTTTTCTCTGCTAACTTTATGTCCATTTTCAGCTAGTACCGTCAAGACTCTTAACGAATCTGTTTCACATTGTTCTTTCGTTGGGCTACAAATCAGTAGGTCATCACAGTACTGAATCATAGTACTTTCGATATTTAACGAGGCTAGATCTTGAGTTAGTACTCGGTTAAATATTGACGGACTTTCACAGTATCCATGTGGTAAATGATTATAAGTCAGCTGTCTTCCCTTGTACGTAAAGGCAAACAAGTATTGTGATGTTGGATGTAGTGGTATACTAAAGAATGCTGAACATAAGTCTATGACAGTGTACCACTGTGTATCTTCTGGTATGTTGGACAACAATGTGTGTGGATCAGGCACTATAGGCAATTCTGCTTCTACAATTTGATTTATAGCACGTAAATCATGCACAAGTCTCCATTTGGCTGAGTTGGGCTTCCTGACAGGAAATATAGGAGTGTTACAAAGACTTTTAGTAGGAGTTAATACTCCAGCTTCTAATAAGCCATCTATAGTAGGTTTAATCCCTGCTACAGCTTGAGGTGTCAATGAATATTTTCTTTGGTAAGGCAATGTTGCATTTGGTCTTATTTTTATTAAGGATTGTCCTCCAGACTTAACTAATCCTACATCTGTTGAATGTCTTGTCCATAATTTCTCTGGAATTGTTTTCAGCAATTCCTCCTCTAATGTTGATTCCTTTTCATCTATCTGCTCTACCATCTTAACTGACATTTGTGTGTGCGATGACAACGAAGTGTTACACATCCCCCTCTGAGGGTGTGTTGACAACGTCATGTTCCCATCTATTTCTGTGTGTGTTGCCCTCACTCTTTCTATTCCTGAAAAGTTTATTTTCAAAAACTTTTGATCTTGTGAAATGTGTGCAGAAGGATTAGAGGTTTGTTCCCACTTAGTCACTTCAGCTGCTTGCTTGACCATTAGTCCTAGCTCTTTGGATTGTGCTTTTTCCCCCACCAGTAAGGGGATGTGGGGTGCTGTGTTTGGTACTTGATGCCAATGTTCTATTTGTTCAGTCAGATGTACACTGATGGCTGCTCCTGGAGCGCCTACAATTATATCTCCTAGTATCACATCAGAGACTGTGTTCTCCATCACGTCTGACCATAATTGTGCATATTCTTCATCTTGGCTTCCTTGGTCATAGTGCATGGTACAGTGCAATGGCAAGGTCGCTCTTTTACAATCTGGTCGTTGTTGTAGGATCTATTTTTCCCATAAGTTCTGTGCATGTTGAGCTCCCTTGCCTGTGCACAACAGATAATATACTGTATCCAAGCTATTGGGTTTTTCTGCAATCTGTAAGAACTGTTTTATTGTTACATACAGTTCTTTAGCATTAAATTTTTGCTTTAAGTTTGCACAACAAATCTCTTCCCAGTAAATTAACTGGAGTAGTCGGTGAGAGTAATAAAGGTGCTGCTACAGTGGTGTCTTCTAATGTTATTATTTGTGGCTCCGTAAAATGCAATACCTGTGATTGTCCCAAGAAGCCTGTGGTTTTTATCGTATTGCTTGAGAGAGGGAGCTGGGAGCCTTCACGTCCTATACATGAGTAAGTAGCACCTGTGTCAATCATAAATGGAATTGGTTGTGAATTATTTATAGACACCATCACATTTGGTTCTTGTTGTGGATGCAGTGTTGAGACATACTGCATCTGCTCCCCCTCTGGCTCCTCTGGGCCTCGTCAATTCCAATTTTGTGTGGGTCCCATCCAGGGACCTGCCCACTGATTTTGGGGTTGTCCTTGAGTCCATGTTCCAGCAGGTTGTCTTGGACCAGGAGGTCCCACATTCCCTTGAGGTGTCTGTCCTGCTCCATATGGTCCTCGAGGTTGTGGTCCATTTTGCATTCCCCAAGTCATTTGTGGACAGTTTCTTCTAATATGTCCTACTCCTCCGCATTGCCAGCGCTGATTCGGGTCCATTTGCCTTGGGGCATTCATTCTAAATTGCTGTCTTCTTTGTTGCTGTTGAAATGGTCCCCTTTGTCCCCTGCCTCCAATTGGTCCGGGGCCCTGTCTTTGCCACCTCATGGGTTGATTTTGTCCTTGCTGGTTTCCAGATTGCGCATATGTCGGAGGGGCTTGGGTTACTGTTGGTTGTTGCATTTGATGCACTGGTTGCTGCATTTGCTGTGCTGGTCAGTAGGGGACAGTGTTGTCTGATTTTCAGGCACCATTACTGCTGGTTGGATTTTTCCTTTTTCTTTTTCCTTTTTCTTTGCAGCTGCAAATTCCCCTAGCTGTATTTTGTGTAACTGGGTTGCAATTGACTCAGCAGCTTCCTTGGCCTCTTTTTTTTTTCTGTATTGTTCCACATAATGTACAATGTGTGCTTGAAATGTGTCCCATGGTAGTGTATTCAGTCCCACCACGCCTTCTAGGGCTGTCTGGACCTCTTAAGGCATGCATTTTTTCAGCATCATTTGGAACAGGCTCTTACTTGTGTCTGTTTGATCCCAGGAGCCTCCAGTTTCTTCTCTCCACTTGGTCTGGAAATCATTGATGAACTTTACAACATTCTCATTTTCTTTCAGTGTTACTGATTCCAGCTTTCCTGGATCCATTTTAGTTGGGTAGGCTTTTCGCAGAGCGTTCCAAACCTTGTTCCTAAATGCTCCAAACGCTAGGCTATTTCCTGCATTTTGTCCAGTTGCTGCTTGCAGGCCAGCGTCATTCAGAATTTCTGTAGTTTTTACTTTCCCAATTGTCTGTGCCAGAATAGCCTTTACATCTTTTATTGCCAGGAGGTGTCCAGTGGTTATCTCTTCTAGATGTGTTATCCATTTCTGTGCTCCATTGCATAAATCTGGTAATTGGTTAGCCAGACCTGTCATATCCATAAATGACCATGGCACATAATGATACTGATTTCCTTTTGACACAAGTGGGTAGTGTCCAGCCGCAGTATATTCTTCCGGGTCTGACATATGTGGTTCTTCATTAAAATGTATAGGTCCAATGTCTTCTTCATTAGGCCAGGATGAGGTGACATGCCAGCTTGAGGGTTTCTTTGAACGTGTAGATTTTCTTTTCATAGATGGTCTCATTTCAGATACAGCCTTTCTTGCTTCCTTCAGAGAGTCATTCAGACGTCTGTCCAGGTGCTTTTCCAGTCGCCTGAACAATTCATCGAAGGAATCATCGCTGTAACCATCTTCTTCTGCAATGTCGGGAATGTCATGTTGATATTCATTTCTGTACAATTGTTTCCTACTCTTCTGGTGTGTTTGGCTGTTGCTTTTTGAATTGCTTGCCTGTTTCTCTTCTATTCTTTTCCTTGCTTCTCTCTCAGGTTCAATTATCATGTACCCTTTTACTTTGCTCTTTACCTCATTTCCCTCCATCGCTTCAGTTTCTTCTGTTCCAGCTGTATCTTCATCAGCTTCATACAGGGATGATGTGAGTGGTTCTTTATCCATACTGTATGTTCTTTCCAGTTTCTCTCTTCTCCTCCTTTCCATCATCCCTTTTTCAGGTGTGGCTTGTTTCTTGTTTGCAAACCCCTGTACTTCAGACAGAAATTGCGCATTCTGTTCTTTCAGTCTTTCCATACCTCTTCTCCTTGTTTGTGGCTCTTCAGATTCTCTCGATGCATATGGTTCTGTCGCTCTTTCTTCACTCCATTCCCTTCCATCCTCACTGCCACTTCCGGAAGTTATTGATTCTGGTGTTTCTTCCATTTGTCTGTTCATCCACTCAGTATCACATGATGTTACTTTAATTTTTCCCATTACTTGTCCTTCAAATCCAAATGTTCCTTTATCTTGTTCATGCAGCTTCTGTAGTGGGTACATTCCTCCACCCCTCTGTTGCATGTGTTCCTCAGTGTATGGTGGTGGTCGCTCTAATTCTAAGCTTATTTTCTCTTTTCTTCCCTTCTGGGTTTTCTCTTTCCTGTCTTCACTCCCTTCTAATTTCTGATCTTTCTCTCCTGACATTGTTTTTTGTTTGTCTTCTTCAGTTTCTTCCTCCTTCTTTTTTCCTTCATTTTCAAACCATCCTACAATTTCTAGCTTTTGTTTTAATTTAATCCTTCCCTTACTGCCCTTCTCTTTAGTTGTGTGTCTGAGCATTTCTTTTACTTCTTTACAATATTCTTCTTTAAAGGTTCCCTCTTTAGGCCATTGTAATACTCCCGATGTCCTGTCATGCCATTTTACCATGCATTTTCTGATATAATTTTCATCTTCCTTGTGTTTAGCTATAATTATGTCTACAGGTGTCGCTGGCTATGGCCATGTGTTTTTTCCATGGCAGAATAACTTCCCCATCACACACTTTTGTCCTGTTTTATAGTGCGATTTTTTTGTGCCTTTTCTCTCGCTTATTTCTTGTGATTCTCTTAGTGTGCGTTTTATGACTGCTGCTGGTCTTTAACAGTTGTTTTTTCTTTATATGTTTTTTAAGCATTAATTTTGTGATGATATCAGAACCAGAGGCGTGACTATTTTGTCAAGGGTCTGAAAGATTATTCTACTGTCTGGGCCTATAGGTATCAGCGTAAATTCGCTATTATTATTTATCACCCACTCACGATACAGCACTACCGGACCGCTCTCGTGATCAATTAATCTATATCTTTTTACTTTCCGTCCTCCCGTACCTTCCTCTAAACGCAATATGTCAAAAACTGGGTATTGTCGCAGCAGTGAAATGAGCGGAGTTAAACCAGGGGGTCCTCCTAGTCCTCCAAATTCTAGCGTACTATTTATTACTCTTAAACGAACCTCTCTAGGAATTAACCCTAGGAAAGAGCTAATTTCTTCATTCTAAAATATGATGTAAGTATTAGAGTGTGTGTGTTACAGTTGAGGTCTAATACGTCAGGTATTAATGAAAGCCTAAGCGTCCACTCTCCCTTGTCACACTCTATGTTTTTAAGTAGGTCTTTTCCTGGATTATTCAACAACCTTGAAATTTGTTTCACTCTGATCTGACTCTGAAATTCTAAACTCCCGTTCGCACTTAGATGTGACTCCTTCTTCACTTATTTGCTCGTCCCAGTTAATTACTCTAAAACTGATTAACATTTGTTTTTTATCCAATATATATATTTAATATTCATAACCTAGGTGCATTTATTATTTTATGCACTATATTTATTATTATTAGTGTTGTGTCGTCGACTACACTACACGTAAAGGTACCTTTTATATCTTGCTTAAGCTCTAATAACTAAATTGTTTCTGCGCATATGTACACTAATCAAAAGAAATTATTATTTTATAATACTACTAGGCTGGTACATTCAGTACCTGTACCGCTCCCGTGTCACAGAAGAAGCTGATGTCACAGTCAGTTCTATGTCTGGTATCGCATCACTGATTATGTCACAGACAAGACTATGTCACAGTAATCTCTATGTCTAGTAGCATGTATCACAATCACAAATATACTTTAATACTACTAATATTATATCACTTTGCTATTTTCTTATACTCTATTATTTATATTTATTATTAATTTATAGCAAATCAGAAAATCCAATTTTTCGTCTTCTATCTTTTTTTTAGACTATCTCTAATACTATTGTTAGGAACCTCCACTAGAGGTCACTGTTCATGTCTGTCTGTCTTTCTGTGTAGTTCCTGTTGGTTGACTCAGTTTCCCAGAAGGCACCTCAGTCAGGTGATGAGGCTCATCTGAACTGAGGTGGCTCATTAAAACCTTCTATAAATAGCAGTTTGTTCTGGGAAACTGGGTCGAGCATTGTTTGTGTGTTTGTGATTGTCTGTTTGGTTTGTTTGTTTGTATTACCATCATGTGGGCATTCATTTTTGTTACTTTAAGTTTATATTTGGTTTATGTTTTGTAACCTTTGTTTTCAGAGGGCTCTAGTTTTGTTTTCTTGATGTTCCTTGTGTCTGTGGATTCATGGAGCTGCTTTGTTCACTGTGTAGTTAGGCTGTGTCTCCTCCTGTGTCCTGTGTAAGTACTGTTCTGTCTTCTGTTTTTTTCCTTTGTATGTGTACCCACATGAGGGCTTAGCCATTAGCAGGGTTAGCCGCTAGTAGGCCTTGATGGCTAGTAGGGTTAGCCCCTAGTAGGGTTAGCCTCCAGTAGGCTAATCTCTAGTGGGAGTGACTGCTAGTGGTTCTGGTCACTAGTAGGTTAGCCGCTAGTTTGGTATAGCCTCATGTATGCCCTGCCTTTTGTCTTCCGGTCCCCTAGGTCAGTACTAACACCATTAGCCACTAACCCGGTTAGGTCAGCCTCCAGTGTCCCCAGTTCAACATGTAGCTACTAACCTCACTAACCCAGCCAGTCTAGTTCTTGTCCAGCCCTGTCTCCTGTCTCGCCCTGTCTCTCCAGTCTCTGTGCCCCTAGTCCTGTCTCTCCAGTCTCTGTGCCCCTAGTCCTGTCTCTCCATGTCTAGTTCCAGCCACGTCCTGTCCAGTCCAGTCTCTAATTCCCCTCTGTGTCTTTAGTTAGCTTCAGCTCCATGTTTCCTCATCCCTAGTTCTCTGTCGATTCCCTGTGTCAGCTCCTGGTTCCCTGTGTTTAGTTCTTGCCCCTGTGTTTTTCCTGAGCCCTAGTTTTAGTTTGAGTTTGTTGTTTTAGTTCCTTTTGTTCTGTTTTTGAGTTGTTTGTTTAAATAAAAGACTCTCTGTTGAACCCCTCTGCCTTCATGCCTACCTTTTATGCCCACGGCAACATCAGCCGGTCTAGCAACTACAACAAGCTAGACCCATGACAACTATATCCCTCTTAACTAGGCCTTATATTTTTTACACAGATACATGGATTCAATACAGACTTTTCACATAAATATAACACCCGCTCACATTTAAGAGACACACATACAAGACATATGAACAACACATGACACAAGCGCTTTCTACTACAATTTCAAAAATTTGAGTACTCAAAACAATTTCAACAATAAAATATTTTCACACAACCTGGGCCCAGAAAACATCAATTCCACTTGTAGGACTTTTCAAATAGCGCTCACCTACAGGAATTTTCACACTACACCTGGCTGCACACGCGTCTCAGAACGGTGAGTCACCTATATGTTCTATGCCTAACGGCGGACTCAGGAATTTTTCACCTACCACGTCTGGAGCCGCAGCTCCTACTTAGTGTATTGCAGGAATTTTTCGTGGGTCCAGCCCCACTGGTTGGCAAGTTTCCTCGTCAGGCCTTGACCCAACACAGTGGCGTTACCTCACTTATCACACAATGTATAAAATAGTAATAAAGAAAATATAAAACAAATCACAAAACAAATAAAACTTATGGAGATCTCTTAATACTTGGTTATTTCATCCAGTCTTTTACTTGTTAACATAAATTTTACAATCAATTTAAATATAGTAATTAATTTATCAATATTGGCAACTTAAATTTTACTTTGTTCAATATACCATAGGAGTACCTCTCTCCAGCTGGAAACACGCACACTAACACCATGAACTTCTAATGCAGAAATTTGATCAAACAGGTTTTCTGCTTACCTTTTCTTATGCCGGCAAAAGTTGATGGTCTGTAAGCCCGCGCTGGTCCCAGGTCCCCGGAGGAGCCCTCCGTCAAGGCAATCACGTCGGCAGGGTCACCAATAAATGTGGGAGATTTTTCTCCTACACTAGTTACAGTTGCCTCAATTACAAAATGTTACACAAAAACTTTAACTTTAAAAAGAATCAAAGAAAAGACTCCGGACTCCTTGAAGATCTGGATAAAGCAGGATTTATTGCAGCAATAAAACCAGGTGAGCTAGCTTAGCAATGCCTAGGATGTGGTCCCATGCAGGTCCAAAATCTGACTGATTTGACTGTGACATGGTCACTTCTTTTATACAGTTTTCAAGGGCAGGAGCGCTCACCTAGCCCGCTCCCCTGTACATTTTTTTCTTATTCCTTATCAAATTATTAACCCATTGTAATCCAACTTTTCCCAAATATTGTCACCCATTGTAATTACATTTTCTCTTATCTTGTTTGCTTACGTCATATACCTCGTCATCTGACTCCATATTCTTTTCCCATTATAATCTATTTTTCTTACAAATTATTTTCCTGCATTATCTTTGCACTAAGTTTGTTTATTATTAAAAAATATAGGGGTGGCGCTTATTTTACTATATATTCTTAGTTCTTCCGGGTTACTCTACAGTTCTCAACAGACAGGCCATGGGTAAGCATCTCTCTCGCACTCATTTTAATTATTTGTCTAATTTTCCTAATTTGTTGTATTTACATATTTTATTTTATTGTTATAGCTAAGCGCAACTGCCCAAGCACTGAATACATCCCTTTGGACGATTCGGACAGCCAAGACAGTCCAGAGCACAACTCCTTTGAGGATTACACTCCTACTGAACCTGTTGATGACCGGGCCACAGTGAGTTTTTGCCAAAATGAGTCTGATGGATCATTGACACAATTTCTTCATAAGAACGGTCTTACTTATGTCAGGAAGGATGACTCCGGGCCTGGTCCTTCTAAGAGACCGCGTCTGGAGGCACATAGCTCTCCTTTACTTTCTTTCAGGCCTGTGCGACCAGAGTCTAGTACTCCAGCACAGTCTCTCTTAAGGCCTGTTGGTCTAAGAAGTGTCAGTACTCAGACTGATTTTAAAGTGTCTGTTGGTACCCAAACTGATTTTCCTGAAGCGCCTACACCACTTCTGAATCGTGGTATTTCTGTTTTTATTCCTCACACTGATCTTCCCATCAATGTGGTTCTGGGTCAGAGAAGGCTTGATATTTAATTTCTTATGCCTTTTGTTATTTGATGCTTACCCAGGCCGCCTATTTTACTGTACTTTTATATGTTGGGCTCTTATACTTTGTGTTTCTATTTTATTCACTATGTAGGTGCACATGCTATTTTATTTTGTGCCTACTCTTATAAAACTTATTATTCATTACGCTGAATGTGTGTCTTTTGGTTATTTGTCTGTGTCCCTTTAAATTTGACATGCCTGAACACAAATCCAACCCCTGTTACATCACAGTTAAGATCACCCCATGTCTGAGGAGATTACCTCATGTCTGGGGCTATTGGCATTACATAATGTCTAGGGCCACATGATATCAGCTGACATTAGATCATGTCTAGGGACATCAGGTACTTTTGGATGCTCAGGGTACAAAGATTACATTATCTCTAGGGTCTGTTTGGTACACACTGTTCCCTAAGCATCTTACATCCAAGATGGCTACCTGTCTAGAGTTCATTTGATTTCATGCTGCACGTTCTTGCTACTGTGACATCACACTCTCCTTGACTTTACCTCTATGTTCTTTTACTAAGATTAATAGTTTCTATCATATTGTTGCATGCACAAGTATATTTAATTAAAATATGCTCACAAATGTTTAAATCAAAACATCTTACCTTTGAATAAATTCCAGTGTGCATGCAGCTTCTGGTTGGTATTGAAGATTGAAAGTGTAGTAAGTAGAAAAAAGAGCTGCAAGTCCAGACAGGAAAGATGGTTGGATGCCTTCACAAATGATGTGCTCCTCGAGACTAATCATCCAACTCTGGATGCTGCTTCCTGGTGTTTCACCTGAAAGTTTAAAATAAAATAAAATAAAACAACACCATTTTAGCATCGGCATAACATTAATTTGACATTTGCAGATTACAAATTAATGAAAGAAAAACAAAAATATTTTAACAGTGCTGATCAGGACAGACCATTAAGTAAAACTGTGTATAAAATTATAACTCTTAAATGGTTAATTTGTCAAAATTAAGCCATCATTTATTAACCTGTTTTTTTTTGCTAAGTCTCCATAGGTTATTTTCTGACCATACAAGAAAAAAAAATAATATATATATATATATATATATATATATATATATATATATATATATATATATAAACTATGTAAGGGCAGTCAACAGTGACCAGCATCAGGCTTTTGAAAAAGAAAAAAAAAAGCTGTAAACTCAAACCGTACAATCCCTGTGCATAAAAAGAAAATTTCATCCCAACATTTTATCAAAAATATGTCCATACGAATTCAATGCTGATCAAAAACAAAATTGCCAAAAGCAATGCCAAAACTATTTTAGTGAATTCCTTTAAATTAATATGCTATCGCATAAATACAAAACTAACTTGAGCTGATGCAAAAATATAACCAACCTGAAAGTAACGATCAAAGCTTGACAGTCCTAAAATCTACCTCAGAATATATGTACATCATGCGTTTCCAAATATACAATCACAACGACAATGAAAAAAAAAACACCTCAGAATAAAGCCTAACGTTACTGTAATATTAAAACATGCTTACCTAAATTCACAATCGCAATGACACAAATATTTTTTCCTCAACTCTGGAAGTTCCATGGATTAGCTGCACAAAAAAAGGTTTTGTTAATGATATTGCGCAAAACTCACAACAGTGTGGTTAAAAGTCCACATGTGCTCTGTGTAATTTACAAAAAATACTGGCTAGTAATGTTTTTTTTTCCCCTTCCGGTTTTAAATACAGTTAAATGCCGTTATATTTTGTCTATAAAACATACAAAAATGTCTGCTTTGAAAAAATAACAGGAATATAAGAAATTCACAGCAATTAACAGCAATTTCTGATTGATGCAGAAGAAAAAAAAGAAAAATAACATAAAAATAACCAAACAAGCACAACGGTATTAAAACCCACCTCAGAATAAAGATAGCCTACTGTATTTAATATTAAAACATGCTTACGTAAATTCGCAATCGCAGTGACACAAAAATTTTTTCCACAACTCTGGAGGTTCCACGGATTAGCTGCACAAAAGAAAGATAGACTTTTAGTGATCAACTGGATGGTGCATTTTTAAAACAGCAACAGTGTTTGGATAACATAAATCGAAGACTAATTAACGCATGCAACTCACTCTGTAATTGTAAATGACAATCCAAAAAATCCACACCATCAGAGTTGAAAGAGAAAATTTTATATATTTTCAGTTTCAGTATACACAATACAGTCGCTGAAGCAAATTTAATGCATTTTGTTTATGATATTGTGCAAAACTCACCTAATAAAAGTATGAGGACGGTGAAAAATCCACGTATGTTCTGTATTTTACAAAAAATACTGGATGGTAATGTTTTTTCCTTCAGGTTTTAAATACAGTTATATGCCATTATCCTTTGTCGATAAAACGAACGAAAACAGAAATTAACTGCTTTTAAACATATACAGGAATATACTGTTGAAATTCTGCTGTAAGTTAACAGCAGTTTCTTAGAGTGTACTTGTGACCAGTAGCACCATATAGTGTCATATAAATAATAACATACATCAATAAATGTATTTAAATTAAACCGAGGTTTTGTCTGTACATTAATCAGAACGAACCGCTTTCAATTATATCTGTACATTTCATACATTGTCTCAGATAAACTTATGCCCAGACAGATTTTGTCGCAGCATCAGGCAAAACTGGCTGGACACAATGTTTTGGAATTTTGGCTGATGTTAATATATAATTTTGTGCAGTAAATTGCATGTTGAGTAGAAGTAAAGTTTCGAGCAGTTATGTACCAAATTACACAGCATTTAGAGCTTTTTTTTTTTTTTTTACTAATTTAGCAGTTTTTCCCTTGAGGTGGGCGTGGCTATTCGTGTCACTTAACAGAGCCAATTAACACACTAGTTTCCTGTGTATAGACAGAGTGTGCTGAAGACTATAGGAACATACAGTATACAAACATGTGACACAGAATGGCTTATTCCAAAAAAAAAGTAGATGAAAACTGAACCTTCAAAACTGAATAGACGGATAAATGTATGTAAATTTTTTGGGGGATGTTTTAAACCAGTTTGTCTTATATATTCTAAATCCCTGACTCTAATAAAAAGCAGTAATATGAAGCGAATATGAGCAAAACTGCCAACTCTTAAGCATTGAGCATGAGACTCATGTAATCACTCATCTTCACACACTCTCACACCACAACTGTAATTTCTCAAACCTTCGTATTCCAGACAACTGTTTATGTACGAGGCGAGCAACATTACGGCTCTCTAGCCTCTTTCTGATGACTCAGCAATAAATGGCTTTTATATTGAAGTCAAACCTTCTGTCCCTGCATGAATTATCCTCTGCACAGGTATAATGTGGCTGGAGTGCACTGGGACGAGACTCTGCCCCTTTATTTTAATGAAATGAAGATTAATAATACTTGAATAATCCTATTGAAATTAACATTAATTTACAGCTGCATGAGGTTTCAATTAGATGGAAAAGAAAAGATATTAATTGGAACAGTTATGGTGAAAGGACAGATCCTCTGAGACGTGGACACCCAGGAACTTGAAGCGGAGGACACGTCACACTTTAGTTCCACTGATGTAGATGGGAGAGTGTCCACTATTTTCAATTTACAGGAATCCACAATGATCTCAGTTTGCATCACGTTTCCAAGATAGTTTTTAATACATGAAATATAGTTAGCCAACGATGTAACAGATAATATTAGCACGTACATGCTCTTTTTCCAGGGGTCACTACTGTACACACTTATTAGTCTTTTGCAGTAGCAGGAGAAATCAGTTAGTTTATTGTCATGGGCATGAACCTGTACAGCACTACAGAATGGATTCACATGCACGAAGCTAAAACTGGAGCAAAAACAAGTCTCACTGCATAAGGGACTGGATGTGCTGTTGCTGTTCAAAGTTTATTTCCTGTTTTGTTCACTTTAAACACACAACAAGACAAGTGAGAAACTGGCACACTGTGAAGACACTTAATCAGGAAGGCCTTAATGCAGTCACTACACACTCACTACACAGTCATGTGACTACCAGACTCACACTGAGAGGTTTACTGAACATTTTATTAGTATATGGATGACGATTTTAAAATCATTTAATTGGGGCCTCCGAGTGGCGCAGTGGTGAAAGCGCTCGCCCTATCATCCGGAGATCGCTAGTTCGAATCCCTGTAACCTTTCGCAGCCGGAGGTCTAGAGAGAGCTGATTGGCCGAGCTCTCTCAGAGGGGAGGGATGAGAGGTACTTAGTTCCCCCACATTAATCACGGCTCTACAGCCAATCAGGGGCGTCTGTGAGCTCACGCAACGGAGGGAGCGGATAGCGCTGTCCTCCGAGTGTGTTACGCCGCCCCTAACGGTGCATGAGCGAGCAGTTTGAAAAGATGTGGTCGGCTGCCGTCACGTGGTTCGGAGGAAACACGTGATAGTCTTCGGCCCTCCCGGCTGAGTGGTAGTAGTAGCCTTAATGTGGAGCCCCCTAGTGACGGGGAGGAATTGGACACGACTAAATTAGGGAGAAAATCAGGGAAAAATCCCCCCAAAAAATAATTTAATTGATCTGCAGGGATAATTAGTGTAATATAAGTGAAGCAGCTCCATCACACACCTGCCTGCTACATCGTCACATGTTCATTATAGAGAAGGAAAAAAGCCGACTGGTTAGTTAATATTATATATTATATTTATATATTATATTACATTATTGCAATATTGTGCAATAAACATTTCGTGGTTACATTTTGTCAGGAACATTTAAAAACAAATCATGATGCTTAAACCATGGTGCATAAACACTACAGTCTCTGTTCAACAAGATGATACTGTTTTAATATTATTGTACTGCTACTAAGCTGCGGGCCATTTGTATAATAATGTCTGTCTTGTAGTACAGTATGATGTTCTGCTATTTTTAAACACAGGAAGCTACTGCAGCTACACTGTATGTTTAATCAACCAGCAATTGTCTGAGTGTTTACACTTGCTGTAAGTTGTGGCACCAGCTTGGGGAAGTACATGATAGTCAGGGGACCACATACTTTTGGACATATAGTCATTTTAAACAGATCATGGTGGCTTAGTGGTTAGCACTGTCCTCTTGCTCCTCCCGGTTTCGTGTTTGATTCCCAAATTGTTTCTGTGTACATATAGTTTGCATGTTCTTGGGTTCTTGGGTTCCCTGCCTCGTTCCCTAAGACTCCTGGAATAGAATAACAGGATAAAGTAGTGTAGACAATGAGTGAGTGAGTAATTTTAAACTTTCCTAAGGATCATTTATTAGATCTTTTTATATATATTTATTAGATCATTTATAGATATTCCTTGAAGAAGATGTCCTGTCTGTTATGAAGTTTATATCAAGTAAAGGTCCTGTCCCCTTTTCATGCCTGTGTGTGTGTGTGTGTGTGTGTGTGTGTGTGTGTGTGTGTGTGTGTGTGTGTGTGTGTGTGTGTGTGTGTGTGTGTGTGTGTGTGTGTGTGTCTTCTGCGTTTGTTGCTGTGAGCTTTTTTTTCACATACTGATGTGTGATAGAGATCACTGCTTAATGCTGATCTTAGATCAGTGAAACTTGTGTCACAGGCAAAAAATCTTAAAGCTTTGCAACTTTCCATTATATATAAAATGCAAAATATAATGTATTATAGACAATTATAGTATTATTTTGCTATTTATATAACTGCTGTACTTCAACATGCACATCTGGGATATGTGTGAGTCTTCTCACATTGAACACAAAGTGATGCTGCTGCTCTGATGTGTAACTTCCTCTAACTTCATTTACTGATAGCAGGATATTTAATTCTCTATACAGAGTACAGAGTCTCAGTCTGTCAGTCATGTCCACACAGAGACACAGACATTTCATGTTTTAGTGAGACTTTTATAGATTAGAGATGTTTTGGTGTTCTTCTGAGCAGGATGAGATGGTGAAGGTCATCTACAAGATTACAGACAATGTTAAAGGTCACGACTCTGACACAGAGGAGGAAGACGCTGATGCTGAGACACGCCCAGAAGCACGACACACAGGTACAGAATGTTTAACTTTGCTTGGCCAAAGTGTTACTAAATACAGAGTTGCAGTAATTCAGTGAATGGAGATGATGGTGGATATCTGTGAGGATGTACACACTGTGTGAAGTTGTGCAGAAGTTACATGTAACATTATGGGACTCAGAAATGGGGATTTGTGTGTGTGTGTGTGTGTCATGTGTGTATTATAGTTTGTTGTTCTAATAAATCTTTGACAAACCTATCAACCCTATCAATCTATTTCTGTATGTTATATCCTGGCAGGTACTAATTTAATCTTCCACAATCAGTACAGATTATGAAGTGTCTGTAGGGGAAATGTTGTGACTTCATGCCACCTCAGCTCCTGCCTGGGAGTCTTTTTTTCCTTGTCTTTTTTTCTGTTCAAGCCATACGTAATTAGTCAACTACATGTCATGTGTCATGGTGTAGGTCATATTACGGCTGATGTTGTTGCCATGGGCTAAAACGTGCAGGCATAGACGCAGAGGGTTTTTCAACATAAAGAGTCTTTTTAATAATAAAATAAACCAAAACAAAACATAGAACAAAAGGTAGTTCGCGAAACACAGGCTTAGAGCCTTACACAAGAAACGTGGAACTGAAGCTGAACAGAGACGAGACAAAACCAGAGACAAGACTAGAGACAGGACAGACTAATGATTGAATGGGTTAGTACTTAGTCAGGTTAGTATCTAATCTGGTTACTGTTGAAGTGGACGATGACCTAACCAGGTTAGTAACTGAGCTGGTTAGTTACTAAACGTACAAGGGAAACGAACACTCAAGAGGCCAATCCATACTAGAGGCTAAACCTACTAGCAGATAAAAACTAGCGGCTAGGCAGCTAAACCAGAATAACAAATTCAATTTTAGGTGATATCACCCATCCCTTGCATGCAGAGTTCTGTCTTCTTCCTTCCGGTCGCAGGTATTTGGTGTCAAGCTGTAGAACTAAGCGATATAAAAATAGTTTCATTCCAGCAGCGATTAGACAGTTAAATAAGGTATGAATAGATATTTAAGGGAGAATTGGACACTAAAGAATTGTGTGTGTTGTGTGTGTGTGTGTGTGTGTGTGTGTGTGTGTGTGTGTGTGTACTTATGTTTAAATTTTATGGTGCTTGTTTGTTTGTTTGTTTGTTTGTTTTATCATGTGTGGTTTGTTTTGTACTGTATGTTTTGTGAATGAGCACTCTTTGACTGCAAATCAATTTTACCTTTGGTACAAATAAAGATACTTGAACTTGAACTTGAAATTGAAACCTACTAGCGGCTTAACACTCAAGTAGCTAAACATACTATTACATATAACTAAACATACAAGAAACTAAACACGAGGCACAGAGTGCCCTCTAGTGTGTGTGTGTGTGTGTGTGTGTGTGTGTGTGTTATTTTTGTTTTAATATTGAGGAGGTAACATCTTTGTTCAGTGTTATTTGCCTTAACTTGGATAGTGTTAATGAAAAATAATTTTTTGAAAGTGTGATATGAAATGGTCATTTTGTCCCATTGATGTTATGCTTTCTCTATTTTTTAAAATATTAAAGATTTTTTTACACAATTGGACCTACAGTATGGTTTACAAAATTAGAATATTAGGAGTAGACGTGCATTTTTTGTTTCTGGTAACCATAAAAAGAACATAAAATGCTCCGTCATTTCTGATCATATATATAAATAAGTGTAGTACATCATTTAAATTTGTAAATGTTCTACTTGTATTTATGTATACTCACTATATGAACAAAACATTGGGCTTTTGAAAAAGAAAGAAAATAAACAGGGTGCCGTCTCAGTCTCCATGAATATCTGAAACCCGTCACTAAAATTAACTGAAACTCCGCGAATACTTCACACACCGATATGAGAAATATATTTATATGACGCTTAAATGGTTTACTTTTAAATAAAGTTAAATAAAAAATAAATATTGTCAGTTTATCTAATCCATATCAATCCAAGAAGAGGCACAGTCTTTCCGTTGCACTTCATTATCTGATAATGACCGGAGGCAGGACACGCCCACATATATGGAAGCAGATCAGTCTCAAAAATAAAAATAATTTACGGAAAAGACACCATGCACACATGCGTATCCGACTTCACGTGCGTAAAATCAAATTTTCACGTGCACGAAAAAATATATATATATTCACAAAAAAACACTCTCGTGCACAAAATAAATAAATATATAATAGGAAGGTGTGTCAAGGCATGAGTGCAATTTTTGAAAGAGCGAGAGAGTGTGAGGGAGAGATAGAGAAAGAGAGAGCACACGCATACTGCTTTGTCTTGGGGTTAATAGGCAGGGCTTTACATTTCACACTTCTGTTACAAAACACAAAATAAATAAAAAAATGCATTTTACCTCAAAGTACAATGTGTTTTGGTGACAAAGGCACCAAAAAAAAAAAAAAAAAACTTGAAAAAGTTAAGCCCAGTATTCTAATGTAACCCCAGTGTAGCTCACTGCTGAAAGGCTTGATATTAACTTGATGTTAAAACTAAATTGTATATTGTATGTGGAGAGACAAAAAGTGTTTTTGTGTCCATTTACCTCTAGGAGGAGCCACTGCATGGAGCAGGTGTTGTACAGTGACTGCAGTGTGTGCGGTGCTGCTGTGTGTTCTCCTGATGGTTGCTGTCACACTGCTGTGGATCAAATTCAACACCCTGACTAAAGAGAGAGACCAGTTACAGACCAGTAATACCAACTTGACTAAAATGAGAGACTAGTTACAGACCAGTTACGACACCCTGACTAAAGAGAGAGACCAGTTACAGACCAGTAATACCAACTTGACTAAAATGAGAGACCAGTTACAGACCAGTTACGACACCCTGACTAAAGAGAGAGACCAGTTACAGACCAGTAATACCAACTTGACTAAAATGAGAGACCAGTTACAGACCAGTTATGACACCCTGATTATAGAGAAATGCCAGATACAGATGGAGAGGACACTCTGTGATTTGTGTAAGTAGATAGTGTAACAGGTTCTACCCTTTTTTTGCATGGGTGGTACCATAAAGCATGGACACAAGGCGAGAGTCTTACAAGAAAAAGGGTCAATTAATTTAATGCAAGTCTGGTGGGTGGATATACTGTTGAAATTCTGCTGTAAGTTAACAGCAGTTTCTTAGAGTGTACTTGTGACCAGTAGCACCATATAGTGTCATATAAATAATAACATACATCAATAAATGTATTTAAATTAAACCGAGGTTTTGTCTGTACATTAATCAGAACGCACGCTTTCAATTATATCTGTACATTTCATACATTGTCTCAGATAAACTTATGCCCAGACAGATTTTGTCGCAGCATCAGGCAAAACTGGCTGGACACAATGTTTTGGAATTTTGGCTGATGTTAATATATAATTTTGTGCAGTAAATTGCATGTTGAGTAGAAGTAAAGTTTCGAGCAGTTATGTACCAAATTACACAGCATTTAGAGCTTTTTTTTTTTTTTTTACTAATTTAGCAGTTTTTCCCTTGAGGTGGGCGTGGCTATTCGTGTCACTTAACAGAGCCAATTAACACACTAGTTTCCTGTGTATAGACAGAGTGTGCTGAAGACTATAGGAACATACAGTATACAAACATGTGACACAGAATGGCTTATTCCAAAAAAAAAGTAGATGAAAACTGAACCTTCAAAACTGAATAGACGGATAAATGTATGTAAATTTTTTGGGGGACGTTTTAAACCAGTTTGTCTTATATATTCTAAATCCCTGACTCTAATAAAAAGCAGTAATATGAAGCGAATATGAGCAAAACTGCCAACTCTTAAGCATTGAGCATGAGACTCATGTAATCACTCATCTTCACACACTCTCACACCACAACTGTAATTTCTCAAACCTTCGTATTCCAGACAACTGTTTATGTACGAGGCGAGCAACATTACGGCTCTCTAGCCTCTTTCTGATGACTCAGCAATAAATGGCTTTTATATTGAAGTCAAACCTTCTGTCCCTGCATGAATTATCCTCTGCACAGGTATAATGTGGCTGGAGTGCACTGGGACGAGACTCTGCCTCTTTATTTTAATGAAATGAAGATTAATAATACTTGAATAATCCTATTGAAATTAACATTAATTTACAGCTGCATGAGGTTTCAATTAGATGGAAAAGAAAATATATTAATTGGAACAGTTATGGTGAAAGGACAGATCCTCTGAGACGTGGACACCCAGGAACTTGAAGCGGAGGACACGTCACACTTTAGTTCCACTGATGTAGATGGGAGAGTGTCCACTATTTTCAATTTACAGGAATCCACAATGATCTCAGTTTGCATCACGTTTCCAAGATAGTTTTTAATACATGAAATATAGTTAGCCAACGATGTAACAGATAATATTAGCACGTACATGCTCTTTTTCCAGGGGTCACTACTGTACACACTTATTAGTCTTTTGCAGTAGCAGGAGAAATCAGTTAGTTTATTGTCATGGGCATGAACCTGTACAGCACTACAGAATGGATTCACATGCACGAAGCTAAAACTGGAGCAAAAACAAGTCTCACTGCATAAGGGACTGGATGTGCTGTTGCTGTTCAAAGTTTATTTCCTGTTTTGTTCACTTTAAACACACAACAAGACAAGTGAGAAACTGACACACTGTGAAGACACTTAATCAGGAAGGCCTTAATGCAGTCACTACACACTCACTACACAGTCATGTGACTACCAGACTCACACTGAGAGGTTTACTGAACATTTTATTAGTATATGGATGACAATTTTAAAATCATTTAATTGGGGCCTCCGAGTGGCGCAGTGGTGAAAGCGCTCGCCCTATCATCCGGAGATCGCTAGTTCGAATCCCTGTAACCTTTCGCAGCCGGAGGTCTAGAGAGAGCTGATTGGCCGAGCTCTCTCAGAGGGGAGGGATGAGAGGTACTTAGTTCCCCCACATTAAACACGGCTCTACAGCCAATCAGGGGCGTCTGTGAGCTCACGCAACGGAGGGAGCGGATAGCGCTGTCCTCCGAGTGTGTTACGCCGCCCCTAACGGTGCATGAGCGAGCAGTTTGAAAAGATGTGGTCGGCTGCCGTCACGTGGTTAGGAGGAAACACATGATAGTCTTCGGCCCTCCCGGCTGAGTGGTAGTAGTAGCCTTAATGTGGAGCCCCCTAGTGACGGGGAGGAATTGGACACGACTAAATTAGGGAGAAAATCAGGGAAAAATCCCCCCAAAAAATAATTTAATTGATCTGCAGGGATAATTAGTGCAATATAAGTGAAGCAGCTCCATCACACACCTGCCTGCTACATCGTCACATGTTCATTATAGAGAAGGAAAAAAGCCGACTGGTTAGTTAATATTATATATTATATTTATATATTATATTACATTATTGCAATATTGTGCAATAAACATTCGTGGTTACATTTTGTCAGGAACATTTAAAAACAAATCATGATGCTTAAACCATGGTGCATAAACACTACAGTCTCTGTTCAACAAGATGATACTGTTTTAATATTATTGTACTGCTACTAAGCTGCGGGCCATTTGTATAATAATGTCTGTCTTGTAGTACAGTATGATGTTCTGCTATTTTTAAACACAGGAAGCTACTGCAGCTACTCACACTGTATGTTTAAGCAACCAGCAATTGTCTGAGTGTTTACACTTGTTGAAAGTTGTGGCAACAGCTTGGGGACACATGATAGTCAGGGGACCACATACTTTTGGACATATAGTCATTTTAAACAAAGCATGGTGGCTTAGTGGTTTGCACTGTCCTCTTGCTCCTCCCGGTTCCGTGTTTGATTCCCAAATTGTTTCTGTGTACATATAGTTTGCATGTTTTTGGGTTCTTGGGTTCCCTGCCTCGTTCCCTAAGACTCCTGGAATAGAATAACAGGATAAAGTAGTGTAGACAATGAGTGAGTGAGTAATTTTAAACTTTCCTAAGGATCATTTATTAGATCTTTTTATATATATTTATTAGATCATTTATAGATATTCCTTGAAGAAGATGTCCTGTCTGTTATGAAGTTTATATCAAGTAAAGGTCCTGTCCCCTTTTCATGCCTGTGTGTGTGTGTGTGTGTGTGTGTGTGTGTGTGTGTGTGTGTGTGTGTGTGTGTGTGTGTGTGTGTGTGTGTGTGTGTGTGTGTGTGTGTGAGTGTGTGTGCGTGTGTGTGCGTGTGTGTGTGTCTCATGCGTTTGTTACTGTGAGCTTTTTTTTCACATACTGATGTGTGATAGAGATCACTGCTTAATGCTGATCTTAGATCAGTGAATCTTGTGTCACAGGCAAAAAGTACCACAGCTTTGCAGAATTATATTATAAACAAAATGCTAAATATAATGTATTATAGACAATTATAATATTATTTTGGTATTTATATAACTGCTGTACTTTAACATGCACATGTGGGATATGTGTGAGTTTTGCAGCTCAAATGTCTTCACACTTTGAACACAAAGTGATGCTGCTGCTCTGATGTGTAACTTCCTCTAACTTCATTTACTGACATCAGCATTTACACATTTAACACATTTAATTCCCTATACAGAGTACAGAGACTCAGTCTGTCAGTCACGTCCACACAGAGACACAGTCATTTCATGTTTTAGTGAGACTTTTATAGATTAGAGATGTTTTGGTGTTCTTCTGAGCAGGATGAGATGGTGAAGGTCATCTACAAGATTGCAGACAATGTTGAAGGTCACGACTCTGACACAGAGGAGGAAGACGCAGATGCTGAGACACGCCCAGAAGCACAACACACAGGTACAGAATGTTTAAGTTTGCTTGGCCAAAGTGATACTAAATACAGAGTTGCGGTAATGCAGTGTTTTATTACAGTGAGTGGAGATGATGGTGGATAACTGTGAGCACGTAGACACTGTTTCTCAGTGAGAACTTCTCTATGTGAAGTTGTGCAGGAGTTACATGTAACATTATGGGATTCATAAATGGGGATTTGTGTGTGTGTGTGTGTGTGTGTCATGTGTGTCTTATAGTTTGTTGTTCTAATAAATCTTTGACAAACCTATCAACCCTATCAATCTATTTCTGTATGTTATATCCTGGCAGGTACTAATTTATTCTTCCACAATCAGTACAGATTATGAAGTGTCTGTAGGGGAAATGTTGTGACTTCATGCCACCTCAGCTCCTGCCTGGGAGTCACTTTTTTTCCTTGTCTTTTTTTCTGTTCAAGCCATACGTAATTAGTCAACTACATGTCATGTGTCATGGTGTAGGTCGTATTACGGCTGATGTTGTTGCCATGGGCTAAAACGTGCAGGCATAGACGCAGAGGGTTTTTCAACATAAAGAGTCTTTTTAATAATAAAATAAACCAAAACAAAACATAGAACAAAAGGTAGTTCGTGAAACACAGGCTTAGAGCCTTACACAAGAAACGTGGAACTGAAGCTGAACAGAGACGAGACAAAACCAGAGACAAGACTAGAGACAGGACAGACTAATGATTGAATGGGTTAGTAGTTAGTCAGGTTAGTATCTAATCTGGTTACTGTTGAAGTGGACGATGACCTAACCAGGTTAGTAACTGAGCTGGTTAGTTACTAAACGTACAAGGGAAACGAACACTCAAGAGGCCAATCCATACTAGAGGCTAAACCTACTAGCAGATAAAAACTAGCGGCTAGGCAGCTAAACCAGAATAACAAATTAAATTTTAGGTGATATCACCCATCCCTTGCATGCAGAGTTCTGTCTTCTTCCTTCCGTTCGCAGGTATTTGGTGTCAAGCTGTAGAACTAAGCGATATAAAAATAGTTTCATTCCAGCAGCGATTAGACAGTTAAATAAGGTATGAATAGATATTTAAGGGAGAATTGGACACTAAAGAATTGTGTGTGTTGTGTGTGTGTGTGTGTGTGTGTGTTGTGTGTGTGTGTGTGTGTGTGTGTACTTATGTTTAAATTTTATGGTGCTTGTTTGTTTGTTTGTTTGTTTGTTTGTTTTATTATGTGTGGTTTGTTTTGTACTGTATGTTTTGTGAATGAGCACTCTTTGACTGCAAATCAATTTTACCTTTGGTACAAATAAAGATACTTGAACTTGAACTTGAAATTGAAACCTACTAGCGGCTTAACACTCAAGTAGCTAAACATACTATTACATATAACTAAACATACAAGAAACTAAACACGAGGCACAGAGTGCCCTCTAGTGTGTGTGTGTGTGTGTGTGTGTGTGTGTGTGTGTGTGTTATTTTTGTTTCAATATTGAGGAGGTAACATCTTTGTTCAGTGTTATTTGCCTTAACTTGGATAGTGTTAATGAAAAATAATTTTTTGAAAGTGTGATATGAAATGGTCATTTTGTCCCATTGATGTTATGCTTTCTCTATTTTTTTAAATATTAAAGATTTTTTAACACAATTGGACCTACAGTATGGTTTACAAAATTAGAATATTAGGAGTAGACGTGCATTTTTTGTTTCTGGTAACCATAAAAAGAACATAAAATGCTCCGTCATTTCTGATCATATATATAAATAAGTGTAGTACATCATTTAAATTTGTAAATGTTCTACTTGTATTTATGTATACTCACTATATGAACAAAACATTGGGCTTTTGAAAAAGAAAGAAAATAAACAGGGTGCCGTCTCAGTCTCCATGAATATCTGAAACCCGTCACTAAAATTAACTGAAACTCCGCGAATACTTCACACACCGATATGAGAAATATATTTATATGACGCTTAAATGGTTTACTTTTAAATAAAGTTAAATAAAAAATAAATATTCTCAGTTTATCTAATCCATATCAATCCAAGAAGAGGCACAGTCTTTCCGTTGCACTTCATTATCTGATAATGACCGGAGGCAGGACACGCCCACATATATGGAAGCAGATCAGTCTCAAAAATAAAAATAATTTACGGAAAAGACACCATGCACACATGCGTATCCGACTTCACGTGCGTAAAATCAAATTTTCACGTGCACGAAAAAATATATATATATTCACAAAAAAACACTCTCGTGCACAAAATAAATAAATATATAATAGGAAGGTGTGTCAAGGCATGAGTGCAATTTTTGAAAGAGCGAGAGAGTGTGAGGGAGAGATAGAGAAAGAGAGAGCACACGCATACTGCTTTGTCTTGGGGTTAAGGCAAGGCTTTACATTTAACACTTCTGTTACAAAACACAAAATAAATTAAAAAATGCATTTTACCTCAAAGTACAATGTGTTTTGGTGACAAAGGCACCAAAAAAAAAAAAAAAAAACTTGAAAAAGTTAAGCCCAGTATTCTAATGTAACCCCAGTGTAGCTCACTGCTGAAAGGCTTGATATTAACTTGATGTTAAAACTAAATTGTATATTGTATGTGGAGAGACAAAAAGTGTTTTTGTGTCCATTTACCTCTAGGAGGAGCCACTGCATGGAGCAGGTGTTGTACAGTGACTGCAGTGTGTGCGGTGCTGCTGTGTGTTCTCCTGATGGTTGCTGTCACACTGCTGTGGATCAAATTCAACACCCTGACTAAAGAGAGAGACCAGTTACAGACCAGTAATACCAACTTGACTAAAATGAGAGACCAGTTACAGACCAGTTACGACACCCTGACTAAAGAGAGACACCAGTTACAGACCAGTAATACCAACTGGACTAAAATGAGAGACCAGTTACAGACCAGTTATGACACCCTGACTAAAGAGAGAGACCAGTTACAGACCAATTATAACAACCTGATTATAGAGAAATGCCAGATACAGATGGAGAGGACACTCTGTGATTTGTGTAAGTAGATAGTGTAACAGGTTCTACCCTTTTTTTGCATGGGTGGTACCATAAAGCATGGACACAAGGCGAGAGTCTTACAAGAAAAAGGGTCAATTAATTTAATGCAAGTCTGGTGGGTGGAGCGGCTCCTCCCAGCTCTCTCGGCCTCAAACGGGAGTCCTCTGTGACGTCTGGCGACTGGGTGGATTTTCCCAGCTGGGAACAGGGGCCGTGACGTGTACCTTTTCCTCCTTGGCAGGAGGGTTACAAGATCTGGCTCCATTCAAAATTTACAGGCTCACGGGAGCTCCGGCAGTGAGCTCACGACCATCCATGCTGTGGAGATCAAAGGTGCATTCCACTCGCCACTTTGAGATTCCTGGATACAGTGCCCTGCTCGCATGCAGCTCTTCCTCATTTTAATGCATGCATCGCACTCTCCGCTTCATAAATCCAGTAGCCTATATGTTCTTTATTGTGTGGGGAGAAGCCCGGCATCTATTAATGGAGATTGCTCATCAGCCGTGCCTATTCCCGCAGCCCCGCCCCTTCACACACCTGTAGAAGTGGGGGCCGTCTACCTAGTGAGCTTCGGATTAAGCGAGGAGCGATATTAAATTTTGTGACAATAGATTTAGCGTTCATTTTCTGCCCAATAGTTAACTGTCCTCAGTGGAAATCCATGAGCCGTCTTCAAACTGGAGCATCAAGATTTAACTCACATCCTCTCACATGCTCCTCCAAATATTGACATCAAGCTCTTAGAATGAAAGCATCTCATTAATATTGGTGACACTTTACAAAACTTATCTATAGTCAAAGTTCAATATTTTATTGCACCGCCAGGGTCCGAGTTCGATCCCCGGCCAGGCTCGAGTTCCGTCTCTGTGTGCATGAAGTTTGCATGTTCTCCTTGTGCTTGGTGGGTTTCCTCTGGCTAATCCGCTTTCCTCCCACAGTCCAAAGACCTGCAGATTAGGCCTGTTGACGTTCCCAAATTGCCCGTAGTGTGTGAATGAGTGAGTGTATGTGTGTGTGTGCTTGTCGATGGATTGGCACCATGTCCAGGGTGTACCCTGCCATGTGCCCTAAGTCTTCTGGGATAGGCTCCAGGCCCACCATGACCCTGAATACAGGATTAAGCGGTATAGATGATGAGTGAGTGAAATAATAATATAGCTTTTAAACTTTGCAACAAAAAAAAAGCAAATGGTAAGAGCAAGCAAGGTCTATCCATGCATATATTATGAATATTTTTTCATTTTATGGCCTATGTAGTACAAAAAAAAATCATCCCCTTACACAAAAAATAGATTAGAAGCTATGTGTTTTGATCTCTGTAAATACTCTCAATTTATTTTCACAGACAAAGGACATAAGAAGTGTTTTATCTTCAGCTCCAGTCTTTATTTCATATCTAATGAGCAGAAGAGCTGGACTGAGAGCAGAGAGAACTGCAAAGAGAGAGGAGCAGACCTGGTGATCATAAACAGCAGAGAGGAACAGGTGTGTGTGTGTGTGTGTGTGTGTGTGTGTGTGTGTGTGTGTGTGTGTGTGTGTGTGTGTGTGTATGTGTGTGTGTGTGTGTGTGTGTGTGTCTGTGTTTGTGAAAGAGAGAGAGAGAGAGAGAGAGAGAAACTTTTTCATTGTGTTGTTATTTACAGGAGTTCATCAGTAAACAAAAGGGGAATGACAAAGTTCAGGCTTGGATTGGTCTGAGTGACAGAGATACAGAGGGAGAGTGGAAATGGGTGGACGGTACAACACTGACCACTGCGTAAGAAACTGAGATTCTTTCTGTGTCTGTTTATGGTGCAGTACAATCAACAATGTTAAAACTGTTCTCCTGCTGGGAAAACTGCAAAGATTATTCCTTATTATATTTATATTTCTGTCGTGTCCCAATGTACATCTCAGTAAACAGAGGCTGAGAGGATTCAGTTAAATGTGTGGAATTGAAGGAAACTCAACACTGATCGGAGTCTGATTCTGATTCTCTGGGTTTCAGGTTCTGGGCTTCAGGGGAACCAAATAATGCAGGTGATGATGAGGACTGTGCTGAGTTTTATAGTGGTGCAACTGGGAATTTCTGGAATGACAAGAAATGCTCTGAGCAACTAAACTGGATCTGTGAGAAACATCTTTTATAGTGAAGTTTATTATTTTACAGTGAAAAGGTATTTCTATATAAACTGAGTCAGATATATACAGCTTAATATTACCATTAAATTTAGCATTAAATATTTTAATGATGGTTGTGTCTCAGTGTATGTTGTTGTTTTGGCAAAGTGAACTCAGTAATCGGTCACATGGATATATAATTATCTATAGAGATATTGCAGTATACAGTATTAATTATGAATAGAAAAAGAAGATGTCTTTTTCTTATATGTGAATTTGCATTGGATTTGGATTATTATAAATATTTTATGATATTTTATATATTTACATATGATGTATTTTCACTTGAAATAATTGCCATAAGCCATGTATTTTCTGCTTGTGTGTGTGTGTGTGTGTGTTTTCTGGATTTAGAATAACCACATGTGTGGACTAATTTCCCTTTTTGATCACTGATTGAGTCACTTGTGACTAGTGGCGCCCTCTGTGTCATATACATAATAACTTACAGCACTAATTCATTTAAATAAAAAAGGTTTTATCTATACATTGATCACAACTTGCGCTTTCAATGATATCTTTACATTTCATATATTGTAGGGCCCAAAACCAGTCTCAGAAAAACTGTCTATCTGTATGCACGTCTGAATTTATTAACACTTTGGCAGATTTGTCTGATGTTAAACCTGCACCACAAATTGCATCAAAATGTTGAGTGAAAGTAAAGTAATAAATATGTATGTGCCAAATTATAATACAGCTTCTGGAGCTCTTTTAGTAATTTTGTGCTTTTTCCCCATGAGGTAGGTGTGGCTATACATTTCACTCAACAAAGCCAATCAACATTTTAGTTACTGTGTATACACAGAGTATGTGGAAGACACCGAAATGACAGTAATGCAACAGCAACTGCCAAAATTATCAAGAAACATAAACAAAAGACACAGCATGGCTTACTCTAAAAAAGGGAAGTGGACTATAAAAACGGGACCTTCAAAGATGAATAAAAAGAGCAATGTATGTTTATTCCTCGTGTGGAAAGTTTAAAACCAGTTTGTGTTCTGAAACCATGGCATTAATGCATCTCTCTAGACTCTTTCTGACAAATCAGCAATAAATGACTTTTATTTTTAAGTCAAATGTCCAGTCCCTGCATGCATTTCCTCAGTACACAAGTATAATCTGGCTGCCTCCGAGTGGCGCAGTGGTTAAAGCGCTCGCCCTATCATCCGGAGATCGCTAGTTCGAATCCCGGGTGGTGCTGTAACCTGTCGCAGCCGGAGGTCTAGAGAGAGCTGATTGGCCGAGCTCTCTCAGAGGGGAGGGACGAGAGGTACATAGTGCTCCGGCATTAATCACAGCTCTACAGCCAGTCAGGGGCGTCTGTGAGCTCGCGCAGCGGAGGGAGCGGATAGCGCTGTCCTCCGAGTGTGTTACGCCGTCCCCAACGGTGCGCGAGCGAGCAGTTCGAAAAGATGCGGTCGGCTGGCTTCACGTGGTTCGGAGAAAACACGTGATAGTCTTCGGCCCTCCCGGCTGAGTGGTAGTAGTAGCCTTAATGTGGGAGCCCCCTAGTGACGGGGAGGAATTGGACACGACTAAAAATTAGGGAGAAAATCGGGGAAAAATCAAAAAAAAAAAAAAAAGTATAATCTGGCTGAAAGCACTGGGCCGAGGCTCCACCACTTTGTTTTCTCCAAATGAAGAGAGATAATATTTGAGTATTCCATTTATTTTAAAAAATCAGCTCATTGCATCTTTACATCATTACTGGTGGATTCACACACATGGTAGCTAAACTGGAACATACAGTAATACTGTAGAAGCTAACAACTCATAGCCTTTTACTGCATACAAAGCTAATCATATTATTTATTTATAGAAATAAATAATAAATCTGTCTCAGGCACAGGGTTGCTCCAACGTAATGAGCTACAATAAGATGCAATGAGCTACACCTGACCTCCTGTTACTTAAAGGTGGGAGATTAAAAGATCTTGTGCAATGTTTTGTTTACAAGGTGAATTCACACAAAATTGTGGAATAGTAGACCATGGACCGACTCATACTGCAAGACAGCCGACTGAAATGTCTGACAAGCCAAGAATTCATCTAATCATACAGGAGCCAGTTTGCTGGTCATTCAGGAGATTAATCAGGTGCCGGGACGCTGCTCACACTGCATGTTAAATATCAACTGATCACATCTGAAATTAAACTCTCATTCACTTATTCTATATACCACTTATCCTGTACAGGGTTACAGGAGGCCTGGAGTCTAGGTTAGATTTTTGGGGGTCAAAGGGCCAGCACATCAGTGTCCTTCCACTTTCTCTCTCTCTGTGAAAGTGATAAAATGCTTTTCACAGCTACATCCTGCTTTGTGAGTCTCTGAACTTGCAGTTCTTTTTAGAGTGCTAGAAAAACAGAATAATGTTTAAGTAAAGAATAAAGTACATTTGGTCATGATGGCCAGGTGTCCACATAATTTTGGTCATATGTTTTTTTTCAAACAGTAATTTCCTCTGCAGCTTCCTGCATCTCTCTCTCATGACGTTATTAATGAAAGGCTGACACATGTTATGGACCTTTGAAATGACAAAGCACAAACTCGATAATTCCAAACCAACAAAACAGGTCCTGAAGACTCTCCCATGAGGCAAAATGTACTGTTATAAAATTCACATTAAATAAAAGTTTTGCCCCCTTCGCATGCCTGTGATAGAATGTGTTTGTGTATGTTCTTGTTGCTGTGTGGTATTTTTTTGTTAACATACTGACGTGTGAAAGCGAGCGGTGGTTAATGCTGATCTTAGATCAGTGGAACTTCTTAAAGGCATCAGGAAAAAGGTCTAAAAGATTTCTGAAAGTCGTTAAATGGAACAAAATATAATGCATTGGTGCAAAGTATAACAAATTCTAATTAAAATTTTATTTGTCACATAAATAGTCATACACAGTACGAAATGCACTGACATGCTTATACGGCCACCCGTAACCTTTAAAAAAATTACAAGAAAAAAAGAAATAATTTTGAGATCAGTTTGAGACCTTAAAAACAATTTACAAGAAATAAGGACATAAATAGTGAAATAGAATGAAAAAATAATGAAAATAGGGTAAGTTAAGCTATAAAACAAGATGCAAGATACAAAAATTATCTTCTGTTTTTTTATGTATTTTCAAAAATATATAGGAAATATAAAAATATAAAATATAACAACTTATAAAAAAAAACGTATCTGTCTGTACAAATATTGCAGTAATTTTAATGAAAATAAGAATAGAGGGAAATGTGAAAATGTCCTGGAGGTGTGCAAATGTGCAATTGCCATAAGTGTCCATTCGATGAGGTGTGCAAAAATGCAGATGTGTTTTAGTCCAGTGTATTGGTCTACAGCACCGCAACAGAGAGAACAGTCCATTGCTGGGGTGGCTGAGGTCCTTCATGATCTTCCTGGCCTTGGTCCAGCACCGCTTGCTGTAGATTGAGTGCAGGTCAGGGAGCTCAGTTCGGATGATGCACTCAGCTGATCGCACCACCCTCTGTAGGGCTCGTCTGTCCTGCATGGTGCTGTTCCCGAACCAGGTTGCGATGTTTCCCGTCAGGATGCTCTCTATGGAGTAGAAGTTCTTGAGCACCAGTCTAAAGTATCTCAGGCAGTCAACATTAGTACAATAAAAGTCAACATTAGTATGATAAAGATATAATAAAGTATATCGTGTAATTATAACATTGCTTTGGTATTTATATAACCGCTGTACTTTAACAATTACATCTGGAATATGAGTGAATTTTGCAGTTCAAATGTCATCACACATTGAACACAAGAAACCACTGATGCTCCTTTTTCTGTTGTATAACTTTCTTTCACTTATTGACAGCAGCACATTTATTTCCCTATACGAGTACAGAGACTCAGTCTGTCAGTCACGTCCACACAGAGACACAGACATTTCATGTTTTAGTGACACTTTTGAGCAGGATGAAATGGTGAAGGTCATCTACAAGATTGCAGACGATGTTGAAGGTCATGAATCTGACACAGAGAACGAAGATGCTGATGCTGAGACACAGCCAGAAGCCCAACACACAAGTTGTGCAGTGTTTTATTACAGTGAGTGGAGATGATGGTGGATATCTGTGAGAATGTAAACACTGTTAAAGGAACACAGAGAGGGAAAAGAAAACAAATGTAAATTGGTACTTTTTTTCATTGTTTTTGACTCTGAGATCTCAGTACACAAGTGAGCTTCACTCACACACACACACACACACACACACACACACACAGCACTGCTGCTACTGACTCATTGCTCAACACACACCAAAGGCTGCTGCTGTACCTCAGGCTTTAGTTAGGGTTTCTCATTGTCATATTGTGTACATATCACATGTAACTTTATATGACTACAGTATGTGAGAATAATGGGGGTTTGTGTGTTCTGTTAGCCAAAATTGAAGTTGGTGCTTATAAATCATAGATCATACTCTCCACAATCATCCCTATTACACTAAATAAATAAATAAATAAATAAATAAATAAATGAAAATAAAATAAAATAAATCACAGGACTCAATAACCAGTTGCTCTAACATCTGTGGGTATGAAGTCATTTGAAAGACTGGCATTGGCTTATCTAAACAGATCCATGGATGATGCAGTCAACAGGGTCTTGTTTGGACATTTCATCACAATTCCACTATTAAAAAGGCCCATCAGAGGTTGTCTTTCCTTTGCCAGGTAAAGAACTTCAACCTATCACAGGAGCTGTTCACACAATTCTACTTAACCATCATTAACTCTGTCCTGTGCATTTCAATAACTGGCTGGTTTGGCTCAGCCACAAAATCAGACACCAGAAGATTGCGAATGACGGTTCGGACTGCTGAAAGGATTATTGGTGTTCCTCTGCCCACACTGCAAGGACTATATACTGTATATCCAGAGGGAAGAAAAGGGCTCAGAATACAGTGGAACTTGGATTACGAGCATAATTCATTCTCTCAAGTGGGCTTGTATTCCAAAACACTTGTAAACTAAATTGAATTGGAGACACACTCATAGAGAGAGATGTTGATTATACCAGTAAGAGACTAGCACTAAGACCCAGCAAAGGAGACTATTACCCACAATTCCGCAGCGCAAGAGACAGACAAATCATTGGCTCAGTTGTGATCACGTGACGCTCGGTGTCAAAACAAGAGTGCATTTCTTAAAAATCTTTGCTCGTTTTGCGGAACACTCGTAAACCGCGTTACACGCAATCTGAGGTTCCACTGTATCACTTTGGACCCCTCACACCCAAGCCACCTTTTCTTCCAGACTTTCTGTCTGGTCGGTTCCACAGAGCTCTGAATATGAGGACAGTCGGGCACAAAAACAGTTTTTCCCCAGGCAATTTACCTCATGAATAGTTGAAGATTTTTCTCACTGTTTAATAAATATATGTGCAATATACTGTACAATACCACTGATATCTATTTGACTTATTTGATAAAAGCCCACATCCTCCACATGGTCTGTCACCAAAACAAAATCCTTGTATGTGCAAACGTATTTGGCAATAAAGCTCTTTCTGATTCTGAAATCAACCTTTTGAATAATGTGTTTAAGTGCTTGGATAAATATTCGACAAAGATATTTGTTTGTGGATGTTACACACTGACACAAATCAAATCAATTAAAAAATGTTTAATCTTCAACAATAAGTACAGATCATGAAGACTGTGAATGGGGAATGCTGTGACTTGATGAGTGAGGGTCTCTTTAGGGATTCCAACTCAGGTGATAGTGTGGAAATGTGCCACAGAACACTTCCTGTTGAAATCTTGCACAGAAGCACTTCTTTCAGGTATCACATTGGGTCTTTTAAAACTAGCAGAAAATGTTGCCCACATGCAGTTTAAACTTATGACCTGATGAGATCCAGACCAATTTTGTTACAATAGTCCTCGATTAATGTTAACGAGTGCATTGGTGTTTTTGGGATGTCCAGTGGATTCAACACCTCTCGTTCGCTACGTACCACTTGGATACATCACCAAAAATGTCTGCCCATTCGTCAGGTTATACTAAACTGTATATAATAATATTTCCCAGCAGCACCAGTGCATGTGCAGAGCTGTTTTTTTTTTTTTTACAGTAGCGTATAATAGCTGCTTTTCTTTAATTATTATTATTTTAAAAAACGTTAAAACAACATTTTTCTTCACTTACATTTCTCTCTACATAGGATATGATTTATTATAAGATTAGAAGTAGTTCTCTATTCGGCCACTAGATGGAATTTGTGAAAGGATTTTTTTTTTTCAACCAAAGTAAAGATTGGTTATACCAAGACTAGATGAAGTAAAAAAAAACTAAAAAAAAAAAAAACTAGTTATACCAGGGCATATATAAATAATTATATTACTTTGCTGTTAAATACACTATATGTCCAAAAGTATATGCACCTTGGTTAAATGTCTTGTGGCTGAATGAAAACAATTTCCCACAGCCGCACTCTAAAATCTAGTGTAAAGCCCAGCAGAAGAGTGGAGCTTATTATAACAGCACAGAGGAACTGCTTCTGGAGTTGGAATTTTAACTGTGAGTGTGATGGTCAGGTGATGCCCTCTTTTGCACGCCCATGTGTGAGATTGCATCCTATGTGTGTTCTATGTTGTAGTGAGATATCTTTTCACAAACTGATATGTGAAAGCGGCTGGTGTTTAAGGCTAATCTTAGACCAGATGTACTTTTGTCTTGGAACCTTACAGTAAAGCTGCATAAAGCCTCTGAAATAGTAAATCTACAAATAATTCCAGATTTACTGCAGGAACATGTCAACTAATTCATATGACAGAAAATTAGTGTGAAAGCAAATTAATTAATAAAAAAAAGCAGGTGAAAAAACTATTTGTGTAATAATAACAGAAAAATAACAGAAATATGATGAATTTGTCCATCATATACATACAAAAGACTGTATGATTGACCTTCACACTTTGACCACGAGAAGAGTGTTATGTCTCCTTTCTGATGAGCAGAGGTTGACAGTAACGAATTACATTTAGTCGTGTTACTGTAATTGAGTTTTGTTTTTGTTTACTTCTACTTTTTAAAGTAGTTTTTAAAATCTGTAATTTAACTTCCACATAAGTATGTTTTGTTTGAAGTATTGTACTTTGCTACATTTGAAATTATATTTGCTACTGAGTAAAATATACAAATACAAATACAAATAATGCAACGGGGAAGGAAAAAAAATTGCACTCTGCAGAAGACTGCACTGATTGATTGATGGGCGTGGAGAACAAACGCGCTAAACTCACAAGAATGACAGATATGGGCAAAAAATATGCCAGTGATGCAGACCCAGTTGAAAGCGAATTGCCATCAAATTCTTATGAAGCAAACACCTGGCCAACGGACACTGCTATGTTTTATACAAAGTTGTTTTATACAAAGTTGTATGTTTGGAAAGGTGTTCCTTCAATTAAAAACAACTAATTTGAGATTTATATCCCCTTGTCTTTTTTGAACTACACTAGAATCCCCCATCCCACCCTCGCTGTTAAAAAATGTAACTCTGTAACTTTTACTCTAACTTTTTAATGAACTACTTTTTACTTGTACTTGAGTAGATTTTTATGATGGTAACTTTACTTGTTTTTCAGTAAACTTTCACTGAAGTAACAGTACTTTTACTTGAGTACAAAAGTGCTTTTAAAATTAATTAGTTTTCGAACAGATTTTCATATGTCGTATGAATTAGTCAACATGTTCCTGCAGTAGATCTGGAATTATTTGTAGATTTACTATTATTTGTAGAGGCTTTTATGCAGCGTTTGTGTAAGGTTGCAAGACAGAAATGCAACTGGTCTAAGGTTAGCGTTAAACACCAGCTGCTTTCACACATCAGCATGTTAAAAAATATCTCACAACAACATAGACAACACACAGTACTTTTACTTAAGTACAAAAGTGTATTACTTTTTCCACCACTGCTGATGAGTAACTTCCTTTACTGGAAGCAGCATATTGAATTCAGTGTACAACAGGAAGGTAGTGGTTAGCACTCTTGCCTTGCACCTCCAGGGTCTCGGTTCGATTCCCAGTCAGACTCGATTCCTGTCGCTGTGGGCATGGAGTTTGCATGCCCATTCATGAGACTCCACCCATGTGTGACGTACATCCTGTGTGTGCTGTATGTTGCTGTTGTGAGCTATTTTTTCACATACAGATGTGTGAAAGAGTGCAGTGGTTAATGCTGATCTTACACCGGTGGCCTTACAGCCTCACAGTAAAGCAGCATAAAAGCCTCTGAATGAAGTGAATCTACAAATAATTCCAGATCTACTGCAGGAACATATAGATTAATGCATATGACAGAAATCAACAGTGCCGTAAATAAATTCATCTTAAAAGCAGCAGGTAAAATTTCTTATAGTTTTTGCAATTATATTATCATGAACACAAATATGAAATACTGATGCAGTACAGTATATACATCATTAAAACACAACAATATTATTTTGGTATGTGTATAACTGCTGGACTTTGAACAATAGAATGTCATGTATGAGTGAGACGTGCAGCTCAAATGTCTTCACACTTTGACCACAAGAACCCACAGAAGAATGCGCCTCCTCTGATGTGTAAGTTCCTTTACTGACAGTTCATTTAGTGTGCACTATGAAAGACATGCAGCAATTCACTCGTGCTCACACAGAGACACAGTTATTATATATTTTAGTGAATCTTTTATAGATTAGAGATGTTTCAGCATTCTTCTGAGTGAATGGAAAGAGTGGTGGATATCTGCAGAAGAGTGCAGAAGCTTTTAGAGGTCACAACATTGACCCTGAAGGCAGTGACATAAAGAGAGACCCTGACACAGCACAGCACACAGGTAAGTGTTTATGTTTTCAAGGCAAAAAAGTGTTTCTACAGTACATGCAGTAATTCAGGCATTTATACAGTAAATTAATGTGTTTCTTAGTAAGAGGAGATTCTGTCAAATAAGGAATGTCGATAATCCCCTCATTCAATTCAATTCCAGAATTTGGAACACATTGTGAGGTCATCAATGCAGACATCACTTCCCCCTACTGAAATAAATATTAACTATTTACTATTTATTATAATGTTTATGTAAGATGTATAGAGAATTTATTATTTTATCTGGTTTATTACAGATTACTAGTTTATATAATGACAAGAAGTTGCTGATTAAACTTATTTTTAAGGCAGGATTTCAAACAAATTCCTCTTCACTTACACTTCCCATTGCATAGCTTATGATTTAGGTGATTTGAAATTTCTATGTAGTTCACTATTCGGCCAGGAAATGTCATTTGAGATTCAACCAGAGAAAATATGGGTCTTAATTTAAACTGTTTCTCCATCAGCAGGTTGTCTTTTTTCTTTTTCTTTCAAAAGTTTTATAGAAAAAAACAACAACATAGTAATAATGAACTTATGGTTCCAAAGTAAATATGAAGTAAATGTCCTGGTTCCTTTTGCATGACCATGTGTGATGTGTATCCTGGGTGTGTGTGTTTTTTCATATACTGATGTGTGAAAGGGGGCGGAGGTTAATGCTGATTGTAGGCCAGGGGCACTCCTGTCTTACAAACCTCAGAGTAAAGCTGCATAAAATCATCTAAAAAAAAATCTACAAATAATTCCAAATCTACTGGATAAACATGTAAATAAATGTATCTTAAAAGCAGAAGGTGAAATGTCTAATAGATTTTTTGTAATGATATGCAAAAGTTTAGGCATCCCTTGATAAATAACAAATTTTGGTGATTTTTTAATTGAAAAGATGTTAACATACAATAGTCTCTCTTGGAAATGGAAAAAATGCACAATATTTTCAGCAAACATTGATGCATAGTGTCACGCACCAACGAAACACACGGAAGTCACAGATGTGGCCCGGCAGGGCAATTTATTTACAAAATCGGGTGAAAACAAAACACGGGATTTAACCAAAACAATATACTTAACACTGGAAATCAAACACGGGAATAAGCAGAAACCAAAAGCAAAACAGAAATTAATAAATAAACAGAAAATAGCGCGGAGCTGGCAGGGGAGAAAACGGGAGTGCATAAGAATGGGGGTTTTAAACAGACTGGGATCACCGGAGACACAGAGGCACACTAAAACACGGAGACACGGAAACACAGAATACAACAAAGGAAGATAACAGTCTTTTAAAGAAAGCAAGAAAACAAACACGGTCTTATCGTTTTTTAGAAGAGTCCTTTTCTCGAAGAGTTCGGGTCGCGTGGTTAATCTCGGACGGAGTGCTGGTGAAAAGGTGGTGCTTTTATGTGCGTGTGTGCAAATCAGCAGAATATGGAGCAGCTGTGTGTGTGTGTGTGTGTGTGTGTGTGTGTGTGTGTGTGTGTGTGTGTGTGTGTGTGTGAGACGTGCGTGCGACGTGCATGTGTGCTAGAACTCCGGTGACGTAGGACGTTGTGCGGGAGCGGAGCCTGGCGTGCGCGTCACAGAACCCCCCTCTCCACGGACCGCTCCTGAGGGCCGGAGAATACGTCGTCGTGGTGGGCGACCCCTACCCCTGGGAGCCGGCATCTGGGGCTGAGTCTGATGGAACTCGGCGAGAAAGGTCGGGTCTAGGATGTCATCCCGAGGAACCCAGCTTCTCTCCTCGGGACCATACCCCTCCCAGTCCACCAGATACTCCAGACGACCACCTCGACGACGGGACCTCAAGATTTCACGGACGGCGTAGATCGTGCCATCGTCCAGGTCGAGGCTCGGTGGGGGTTCCCCTGGATCGCCAGACTCTGGGGAAGCAGAAAGTGAGGGTGTGTGGTATGGTTTCAATAGTGAGACATGGAATGTGGGGTGTATTCTGTAGGTGCGTGGAAGACTTAACTTAAATGTGACTGGATTGATCTGGGACAGGATGGTGAAGGGACCAATGTATCGAGGTGACAGCTTCTTGCTGGGCAGCCGAAGGCGGACGTCCCGGGTTGACAGCCAAACCCTCTGCCCAGGTCTGTAGGTTGGGGCATTAGATCTCCGGGTGTCGGCTGTGATCCTTTGCCTTCTGACTGCCCTCTGAAGCTGTCGGTGCACTGATGCCCAAACCCTCTCACTCTCCTGGAACCAGTGATTCACAGCAGGGACGGAGGTTTCCCCATTCCAGGGGAATAGCGGGGGTTGATGACCGAGTATGCACTGAAATGATGTTAATCCAGTAACTGTGTTCTTGAGAGAGTTTTGGGCATACTCGGCCCAAACGAGGTACTGGCCCCAGGAGTTCTGGTGGCCGTGGCAGAAGGTACGCAGGTATCGACCTATCTCCTGGATCTTCCTCTCTGTTTGGCCAATAGTTTGCGGGTGGTACCCAGAAGACAGGCTCACTGTCACCCCCAGGAGTTTGAAAAAGGCCTTCCAGAACCGGGAGATGAACTGGGGACCCCGGTCTGAAATGATGTCTTCTGGGATGCCAAAGTTCCGAAAGACCTGTTCGAACAGAGCCTCCGCCGTCTTTTGTGCTGTCGGGAGGCCTGTGAGTGGAATAAGGCGACAAAATTTTAAAAAACAGTCCACTATAACTAGCACACAGGTGTTACCTTGAGACACAGGGAGGTCCGTCATAAAATCTATGCCCAGGTGTGACCAGGGGCGTTGAGGAACAGGTAGAGGCAGCAGTTTTCCTGTGGGTAGTTGTCTGGGTGTTTTAGACACGGCACATGCCCGGCATCCCCGTACGTACCTCTGCACTTGTTCTTTCATCCGAGGCCACCAGAAATGCTCGTGGAGAAGGGAGAGAGTTTGGGTTTGTGGTGGACAACCGGGCGGAGAGGCACCGGGGGAACGGCTCTGGGAATCGGAGCTGCCATCCTCCCATTGTATTGGCAAGATGGATAGAGTCGCCGGAAGGATGTTCTCTGGGTGCTCGGCCATTTCCTCGGGATCATGGACCCTGGAGAGTGCATCGGCCTTGACATTCTTCGTTCCTGGCCTATAAGAAATGGAGAAATGGAATCTCGTGAAGAACAAAGCCCACATTGCCTGTCTGGAGTTCCGCCGGTGACAGCTTCCTGGAAAAGAAGGCACATGGATGGTAAGTTGGATCGTTCCCCTACTGCTGTGACAATACAGCCCCGACGCCGGTTTGGGAAGCATCGACCTCTACTAGAAAGGGATAATTAACGTCGGGAAGGACGAGGATCGGGGCTGTGGTAAAGGACTGTTGCAAGTGGGACATGGCCTGCATGGCCTCAGGTGACCAAATCAGCTTTTTGGGTTTACCCTTTAGGAGGTCAGTGAGCGGGGCGACTTTCATGCTATAACCCTGGATGAATCAACGTTAAAAATTCGCGAAATCCAAAAAGCGTTTGAGCTGTTTAATATTGGTTGGGGTAGGCCACGATCGGACAGCCTCCACCTTCCTCTCATCCATCTGAGTCCCCCTTGGGCTGATGTTATAACCCAAGAAGGAGATGGAGGACTGATGGAAGAGGCACTTTTCCGCCTTGAGGAACAGCTGATGGGATCGGAGTCTCTTAAGTACCTCGGTTACATGGCGGAGGTGTTCTGAGGAATCTCGTGAGTAGATAAGTATGTCATCGATGTAAACGACCACAAATCTACCCACACAATCCCGGAACACCTCGTTCATATATCCCATATACGGTTCATATAAGGCCATACGGCATCACCAAGTACTCATAGTGACCCGTAGGAGTAATGAAAGCAGTTTTCCACTCATCACCTTTGCGAATGCGAATCAGATTATACCCGCTCCGGAGGTCTAGCTTCGTGAAGATGGTCGCTCCACGCAGCTGTTCTAGAGCGGAGGGGACGAGAGGAAGGGGATAACTGAACCTTACCGTGACCTTATTTAGCGCCCGATAATCAATGCACGGCCGAAGGCCCTCGTCTTTTTTAGCCACAAAGATAAGCTGGAAGCAGCAGGGGAAGTCGAGGGTCTAATGAAGCCTTGCCGAAGGGCCTCCTCAACGTACGTCTCCATTGCCTTCTGTTCCGGGAGAGAGAGAGTAGATCTTACCTCTTGGCACCGGTGCACCTGGAAGGAGGTGGATGGTGCAGTCCCATGGCCGGTGTGGAGGCAGTTGTGTGGCTCGGACTGGACAGAAGATGTCCTGAAAGCTGGAGTATGCCTCTGGAATATCGTGATGAGGCACCCCAGCTGGACTCTCCACGGAGGTTGAGTTGAGTGGTAGAGCTGGGACCTGGGAAAGGCAATGAGAGAAACAGTTGCCCCCCCCCCACTTCAGGATCTCCCCATCCTGCCATGAGAGGATCGGCTCATGGAGAGTGAGCCATGGACGCCCCAGAATCAGGTCAGACGTTGACTTCTCCAGAACCAGGAATTGGATCTTTTCCTTGTGCAGCCAGCCGACCTGCATACGTAACGGAGGAGTGATGTAACGAACCAACCCCCCAGCAGGGGGCGCCCCCGTCACGCAGCAGATCTGGATGGGGACGGAGCGGAGTTCAAGGGGAACCTTAAGCTGATGGCAGAGTGTCCTAGATATGAAGTTTCCGGCGGAACCCGAGTCCAGGAGAGCCTTTACTGTGGGAGACATGGTGGCATGGTGGATAGTAACATTCGTGGTGAGTGGTTTTGCATGGGCACATTCATGAATGACATTACTCACCAGAGGTCTCGCTGGGCGCCGAGGGCATGATTCACGTAGGTGCCCCTTTTCGGCGCAGTAAATGCATAACCCCGAGTTCAGCCGGCGTTGTCTTTCCTGAGGAGAAAGTCTGGCTCGCGTTTGGTTAATGTCCATGGGTTCTGGTACTGACCTGGGGTTTGGTGAGAGGCGGGCTGGTTGGAACTGAACCGTTGCAGGAAGTTCGGCAGCGCAATCCTGCAAACGGTTGGCGACTCTGAGGGTGAGCCTCATGAACTGCTCCAACCCAACAGAGTCGTCGTGGGTCGCCATCTGCAGCCTCAGTCGTGGTGCTAGCCCCTACCGGAATTTAGGTAAAAGGGAGGGCTCGTTCCACCCGCTGGCGGCTGCAAGGGTTCTAAAGGAGTTCATGAACTTCATGAATTGAAGAAAGATAACAAATAAAAAAAAAACATTATTGTGGCACTGTGTAAAAGTTTGGGCACCCCACATACAGTACTTAGTATCACCTCCTCTGGCAGATATCACAGCTTGCAAACGCTTTTTATAGCCGCTAAAAGTCTTTCAATTCTTGTACTTGGGATTTTCTCCCATTATTCCTTGCAAAAGGCTTCTAGTTCTGTAATATTCTTTGGTCGTCTTGCATGCACAGCTCTTTTAAGATCTACACACAAATCTTCAATGGTGTTTAAATCAGGAGACTGTGATGGCCGTTCCAAAACCTTCAGCTTGCATCTCTTGAGGTTTTCCATAGTGGATTTCGAGGTACGTTTAGGATCATTGTCCTGTTGTAGAAGTCATCTTTTTTTCAGCTTCAGCTTTTTATAGATGGTGTGATGTTTACATCCAGAATTTGCTGATATTTAGTAGAATCCATTCTTCCCTCCACCTGTGCAATGTTTCCTGTGCCAGTGGCTGCAACACAACCCTGATCGATCCACCTCCATGCTTAATAGTTGGCAAGGTGTTCTTTTCATGATGCTCCTTTTTTTCTCCAAACATGCCTTTGATGATTGTGGTCAAATAGTTCTATTTCAATTTCATCAGTCCACAGCACTTGTTTCCAAAATGCATCAGGCTTCTGTAGATGATCTGTTGCAGACTTCAGACGTTGGATTTTATGATGGGGGCACAGGTAAGGTTTTCTTCTGCTGATTCTTCCATGGCATTTACAAATGACAGCTGTTGCCATGCATAAGATCTCAAAAGCTGATTAAGGTCTGAAACCATAGTCTCTGGAACGTTTAGGGTGCCCAAACTTTTGCACAGTGCCATAATAATGTTTTAATTTTATAATTTTGTTCACTTTATGGCATAAGAAGTAACTATGCATCAATCTTGCCTGAAAATATTGTGCTTTTTTTTTCATTTTCAAGAGAGACTGTGTTAACATCTTTTCAATTAAAATATCACCAAAATCTGTTATCAAGGGATGCCAAAACTTTTGCATAAGTCTGTATGACAAATCAATCTGATGTATACATCATTATAACATAATGTTATTTTGTTAACATTGACAATTCGTATTTCTCCAGCAACAAGTAGATCGATATGTCACTCTGAATCCGTCAGTTGCCATTATTGTCTTCAGAATCACCCACCGGGAATACGTGTCCTGTATCGCTACATATTGGTATAGGAACTGGCCAGTGTTGGCCTTGGGCCTTAATTCTGACTTCATTAGAAAACCATGTAAATAACTAACTAAATAAGAGAGGTACCTGTTGACCTCATAAGGTGGGACGAGTGCGTAGACGGGCGTGTCTGCACTCTGAGCACCCGCGTGTCAAGAATGGTCTTGGTTACCCCGTGAATTCACGACATATGTGATTACTCCAGCTGTGTCTCGTGTGTTGTCTACTAGGGCACCCTCCCCATTGTTATTGGTGTAGAATAAAGTTAGGAGGCGAGTGGGCACCCCTAATTGTGAAACATGAAGCTCATAGTGCTCTTTTGGGTCCTGGGAACCGTGGGACTGTTCAGATAACCACCGTTCTAGAGGAAATGCTATATAGAGGTGTTATGGGTACACAATTCGGTCAATGGGCACAATATCTCTCTCTGGGTGTCCCCATAATCTGTTTCTTTCTGTTAATTTTCTTCTGCGGGCCATGTATCTTGAAATGTTTGCAATCACTCATGTATTGCTTTATGCAAAGTTATATTCCTGTACCCCCAGTCCCACCACCCACTCAGCCTACATATTATAATAATAATACTTCAGTGTAATGTGTTGTTATCTATAAATTGTTGATTTAGGATATGTAAGAGTTTTGTATATTCTGTACTTATGCCATGATGATTGTCTGTCTAGACAAAAACATTTTGTTCCTTTGTGAGACCAACGTGTGTATTTCTGTATTAGCCACTTCTTTAGATGACAAAAAAAAGGAACATGTTTTGAACAGCGTTCAGCTATTTCCTGGAATATTTCTTAGCTCATGTCTGTGTTATACTTGTAACCTATATCTATGTCCATGTCAGCATTTTCAACTATCATATAGCTATTTGAGGATAAAGCCCTCGCATCAGGAGGGGTTGTTAACTGCTATATAAACTGTGTGTTGTATTAATAAAACCAGACTTGTGAAAGAGCAGTCATGTGTGTTTTGGTTGTTCTTTGACTCATTCTCCTGGCCGGGGATCGGTAAAATAAAAGCCCCAACAATATAGCTGCTAGACTGGTCTTCACACTTTGACAACAAGAAGCCAGTTATATCCTTTTATGGCATGTAACTTCATTTACTGAAAGCAGCACATTTTAATTAGCATACAGTGAAAAGGAAGTGCAGCAGTTTGCTTGGGCTCACAGAGAGACACAGTGCATTCATGTTTTAGTTTTAGTTTTCTATAGATTAGAGATGTTTCAGCGTTCTTCTGAGCAAAGAGAAATGGTGCTGGATATCTATGTGTCAGGGGATACCACCAGAGGGCACCAAAGCGCCCACAGACTTCATTTTGTGTGTTGTTTTCATTTGTAGTTTTGGTGGACTCAAATCCCCAGCATGCACCTCAGTCAGGTGATGTGGCGCTCACCTGAACTGAGGTTGCTGATTACTGTTTGTTATAAATGTTCCTGTGTTCAGTTTGTGTTTGTCTTGCATCTGTTCTTCTAGGGTTACTGTTTGTTCTGGTTTGTGGTTCAGTTCTGTGTTCTCCAAGTTCTGTGTTTTCCTAGTTCTGTGTTCTCCCTGGCGCTGTGTTCTCCCTGGCTCTGTGTCCTCCCTGGCTCTGTGTCCTCCCTGGCTCTGTGTTCTCTCTGGTTCTGTGTTCTCCTGGTTTGTCTGTCTCCTAGCCTGTCTGTCTCTATCTGTTGGTAATGTCTAGTCTGTGTAGCTCCATGTTTAATTTGTCCAGTGTTTAAAGTTCATGTTCTGTTCCTTTTGTTCCCATTGTTTCTTGTCCCATTAAAATCCTTTGTTCACATCACCTCTGCTATTATACCTATCTTTCGTCCGGCAAGCAGTAACCGTGACAGAATGCAAGACCCAAAAAAGTGTATAGCAGAGGAGACTCCCCGGGAAAATTTTTTGTGGGGGGCTGTGACTGATCCCGGGGCAAGCGACCTTCCTGGGTAGTTGGCTTGCCATCCGGCAGAACAACTTGGTGCGCGCCGGAACGACTGCCAGTGAAGCGCCTCAGAGAGAAGCTGGAGAGGGGCAAACAAGTGTCTGCTGGCGTTCAGAGGACGGATCACGTGGAGCTTCAACAGCGGAGGCTGGGGCTCGACGAACTAGGCGGGGTGCTGATCCAGCAGATAAACATTTGTCGCTTGACGGGAGATCAGGGGCAAATGCAAACCCTGCTGGAGCTGGGGGCAATGGTGCAGGAACAGCTGGCCAAGGACAACAAAGAGGCAGCTGATGTCAACGCCAGCACCCAGTCTCCAGCCAGCCTCAGTGGAGGCCCAGACCCTCCAGGGTTCCCCGAAATGGACAGCGAGCTGCCTCCGCCTCCGCCTCCGCCCGGGTTCGTGGACGCCGTGCTCCTGCCGCCTCCGCCCAGGTTTGTGGACGCCGTGCTCCCGCCACCTCCGCACGGGTTTGGGGACGCCGTGCTTCCTCCGCCGCCCGACCTCGGAGGCAACCCACCGTTACCCACCCTTCCACCTTGCCCAAAGGATGGGCGTTGCAGCCTCATGGTCAGCAGAGCCGACATAGGACCTTGGGGGGGCTGTCCTGGACCTCCGTTGAGCGCTCCGTTGTCGCGCCGTGGGGAGGGGGGTAATGTCAGGGGATACCACCAGAGGGCACCAAAGCGCCCACAGACTCCATTTTGTGTTTGGTTTTCATTTGTAGTTTTGGTGGACTCAAATCCCCAGCATGCACCTCAGTCAGGTTATGTGGTGCTCACCTGAACTGAGGTTGCTCATTACTGTTTGTTATAAATGTTCCTGTGTTCAGTTTGTGTTTGTCTTGCATCTGTTTGTCTAGGGTTACTGTTTGTTCTGGTTTGTGGTTCAGTTCTGTGTTCTCCAAGTTCTGTGTTCTCCTGGTTTGTCTGTCTACTAGTCTGTCTGTCTCTGTCTGTTGGTAATGTCTAGTCTGTGTAGCTCCATGTTTAGTTTGTCCAGTGTTTAAAGTTCATGTTCTGTTCCTTTTGTTCCCATTGTTTCTAGCAGTAACCGTGACACTATGAGAGTGCAGATGCTTTTAGAGGTCATAACCCCAACCCTAAAAGCAGTGACACAAAGAGAGTCCCAGACAGAGCACCACACACAGGTCAGTGTTTAGGTTTGCAAGGCCAAAGTGTTTCCCCGTGCTGAGATCTCATTTTCAGGTCAAGTTCACAGTGATTAGGTTTTTTTTATTTTATTTATTTTTTTTTTTTATGGCTTGTGGAGCCCATTTTGATGTAATTAAACTGCATGTGCAGAGTGAGCGACACAAAAGCTATGCTAAAACTAGTCAATTATATATTGCTGAATTTTGCTCACTGGTTTTCACAGATAGGTCTACACTGCCTTCTGCCAATTCCCTGCACGTTCACAGCCGTCAGCAGCAACACCTGCAATATCTGATTTCTGTTCTAGCTGTGGTTTGATGCCATCACTAAGAGCAGAGGTCATTCAGAATTACTATATCTATCAAAATATCAGACCAAACATAACCAGAGCCAATTATGGATTTAAAGCAACATTCCCAGATTTGGAGTTCATGCAGACATTTGTTTGCAGAAGAGATGGTAAGATTAGGATTTAAAAATCTTTGCTGCTTCTCAGTACCGTGACAAGCTGCAACTGTTTTGTATTTAAGAGAGATTTCAAGATCCCTGGTGTTTGTTGAATACTGTCACGAACCGGTATGACAGGCGGTTCGGGCGGTTGTTATTGCCATGGGCATAAAGGGCAGGCATATGCGCAGAGAGGTTGTATCAACATAAAGTCTTTATTTAACAACCAAGCACAAACAAAACATAGGGGTCTGAACATACAGACACACTTATCCCATCTCTTTAGACACATATAGGCTTCTTTAAACATAGATTTTGGCATTTCCAATCATTTTAGCATTTCAGACCATCTAGGACTGACACAGAGGCTTTAGGACTGACACGGAGGCTTAGGACTGAACGGGATACTAGAGACCGGATGGGAGACGACTTCTAGAGACCGGACGGGACAGGACTTCTAGAGACCGGATGGGACAGGACTACTAGAGGCAAGAAGGGGAACACAGGAAGCTAAGGCAGCACACAGGAAGCTAAGAGAGCACACAGGAAGCTAAGGGAGCACACAGGAAGCTAAGGCAGCACACAGGAAGCTAAGGGAGCACACAGGAAGCTAAGGGAGCACACTGGACGCTAACAGAACACACTGGAGGTTAACAGAACACACTAGAGGGTAAGGGGACCACACAAAACACTCATAAATCAACAAAATAAACTAAACGGTACACCTACAGATAAGACAGATAACAAGACAAGTCAGAGCCCTTAAACACAAACTTAAGTAAAATAAAACATAATCAAATCAAATCAAAATAAAACCAAACCAAAACTAAATCAAAACACATGCCCACTGACTATTAATGCTCGACCCAGTTTCCCAGAACATCCAGCTATTTATAAAAATACTAATGAGCTACCTCGGTTCAGGTGAGCTCCAGCATCACTTGACTGAGGTGCCTTCTGGGAAACTGAGTCGACTAACAAAAAACTACAAAACAAACACAAACGTGCACAGTGCCCTCTAGAGGTGGAGCCTTACAAATACCTCCAGTTTGTCTATTATTTGTCTCTGTTCTGTATTATTAAGAAGTCTACCTCTCTGCTGTCTCATGACCACCAAACACTTCTTAATGTTCTTCTTGCCACTGAGAATCTGGTAAAACACAACCTGGATCAGTGTGTGTGTTTTGTAGAGATCTTCCTTGTTAAAGATCCTGTTTCTCTCTCTCTGTCAAAAAGCACTGATTGAAGAGGATGAGGGGAAAGAGTCATTCCTCCTCTCATTTTACTTGAGTTTCACACAAACACATACACAAAAACACATTAACGGAAACACTTATCTGTCAGGATTTATTTTATTTTATTTTTACTTGTTTGTTTTGATATATGAGTGTTTTGATATACAAGCACACCTCCCGAAACAAATGATGCTCACAATCCAAGGTTCCACTGTATGGAGGAGTGCAGTTGAGACTAAAATCTTGTCTGGGATCGTGGCCTGAGAAGAATTCCCATGAGAGTTTGGCTGAAAGTAGCCTAGCTGGTGTTTTCTCTGGGATTTTATTGGAGCCTGTTTACAACTGGCTGATATCTGTTGTGGGCCTGGAAGAGGACACCTAAAGTGTCAGGCACCCCTGATGGTTGTGTGGCTAGAATAGCCCTGGTAAACACTAGGTCAATAGTGCATATAGTCCTATTAGTTCTTGAATGACTTCTTCACTTTGCAGGAATTTGACTTTTTATGTATAATTGAGACTTGGTTGAGTGTTGGTGAGTCTAATTTGTTTACAGAAATTTTACTTAAGGATGACACGCATTTCAATTCTCATTTAAGTCACTAAAGGAGTAGTGACTGTTCTTAAGACAAGTACACAGCTGGTTTTTACTTTAGATTTGAACTAAACATGAGTTGAATTATTCATATAAAGTATTATGTGCTATGATACTGTATAAAGACCATCTAAATACGCTGCCCAGGCATCATCATCATCATCATCATCATAATAATAATAATAATGTCACACATTCTAATATTTCATTGGACCGCCTTTTGCTTTCATCATATGTAGCTGTGGCATCATTTTGATAAGCCTATATAATGTCACAACATTTCTGCCCAGAGTCTTCGTATCTAAGATCTTGTATTGATGATGGGAGAGTCAGACCAGTGCATGAAGCATATTCCAAAGATTGTCAAAGGGGTTTAAGGTCTGTTTAAGGTAGTGACCAATCCATGTATTAAAATAATGTCTGATGCTTCTTCAATCACTCTTTCAAATTATGAGCCCAAATAAATTCTGGTATTGTATATGAATGCTCTTACTTTTGAATGCCTTTTCCATCAGAAAGGAATCCAAAAAAAAAAAAAAACATCCCAATCCTGTGATTTTTCATTACATTGCATGTATACAGTATGAATGCTCTTACTTTCAGTATTAAACAAAGCTAGGTTTTTCACTGTTGTTTTTTGTTTAAGTGATCTTCATTCCTGATTTTTTTTCTATCCACATTTCTTTCACAAAGTTGATCGTTTAGCACTGTCCTCCCAAGTTTTGATTAGTTTTTAGAATATAGTACGTACAGTACGAATATAGCAGGTATATAGCACAAATAACACGTTTCATGTTACATTTTCTGCAAATATGCACAGTTCAATAGAATCATTAAACAAACACTAAACAGTATAATTAGGATAATATGAGGGAGGCATTTCATTCTTTTGTTTCTTAAAGAGAGTACAAAATTTTAGGGAGGTCAGTCACAGGGAAGCTGCTCAGGTATGTCAAGGTTCTTTTCAGCAGAAAACCAAAGTCTCATAGAGAAGGTCATGAGCTGAAATATTTTACATCTTTCACTGTCGAGCACAACCACACATTCCAGGTATGTAAGCATGTTTCCCTTTTGTATGATGGATTTGTACTGGTACTGATGAGTTATAGTATTGTACGGTCGTTTTATTGTCTGTCAACTTTGAGCTAGTGCTTGTATGGTGTGAACCTGAACATGCACAACATTGACAAGATCCACCATGGCACAGGCCTGCTATGAACTGGAAGTTGCTGAATCACCAGTGTGGCTGTCTAGAGTCAAGCCAGTTTTAAGTCACCATAAACTGAAAGAGGACCATCAATGAATTATGCCCTCGCTCCCCCCAAAAAAAACATTAGTTTCAACGAAAGTTTCAGGTGACCACATGGACAAAGAAAGTTTTGATCAGAGGTATCTTTTGAAGAGAAAAGGTAAAGCATTCAAACTAAAAGCACTATACTAAATAATAATCTTGGTTGTGGTGGTAGCAATCTGCCTTTGGGCTGTTTAGCTGCCAGTGGAATTGAGGCATTTCACTGCTGATTTCACTGCGGTGGAATCATGAAGAATGGAGAATTATTCAGCAGAACCACAAACTATCAGCTAGATGGATGAAACATGAACACATGAGGGACAATGGCCCCGAACACGAAGCAGCATCAAAGCTATCTGTGCAGTGAACACAGCAGAAATGAAATAAGTAAATAAAAAATAAATATATAATGAATATAACTATGAATATAAACAATTTTTAAATAGTTTTAAAAATGTTATTGCAAGCCTTATCAAAACTTCATTAAGAATCTCATGTTCACGATGAGTGTACTGTATTTCAACTAGACCACAACTTCTATCCAAAACTCCACCTTAAAAATTTCTGTAAAACTTTTAAAAATCTTTAGTTTGGCTTCTGCAGCAATCAAAGCGGACAGCGTGAAGGTTCAAGTTTTTTATTTGTCAACGCCAAATATTTTTAAATATGTCAACATGTATTTGCATTGTCAATGCACAAAAAAATCAGTCTGTGCAATATAAAACAGTATTCTATAAAGGTAACAGCAGTATACTTGTAATAAATAGATATAAATAAACCACGTGTATATCTAGTACACATCTGAATGAATATAAACCGTAAATTATGTTAGTATGCAAATATGGGGGGGGGCGGGGGGGGCGGGGGGGCGAGGGGGATTACTTTTAAAGGCCACTTCTGAAGTCAATCACATTTTCTTTGGTCTTCCCCATGTTTAGGGAGAGATTGTTGTCATTATACTATTGTACAAGGTGGCTCACCTCGCTCCTGTAGTTAGCTTCGTTGTTGGTGATAATGAGGACCATTACAGTTGATTCATCTGCAAATGTGCTTGATACTGTAACACAATCATGGGTCAACAGGGTGAAGATCAGGGGCAGAGTATGCGTCCCTATTTTTCTGCCAACCTGATTGTTCTATGATCGTTTCAATAAGAAGTCCAGCACCCAGTTACAGAGAGAGGAGCTAAGTCCCAGGTATCTTAGTTTGTTTATTAGTTGCACACAGGTAATGTGATCCAGACGTGCAAGTCAGATCCTTTTAACCCAATCTGAAGCCACGCCCATCACTGCATACATTTAATGCATTTAATGTTCTCCAGCTCACTGCTGAAGGGCTTAAATTTGAATGAGCCTGTTGAGACTAAACTAAATGCTAGATGTACATGAGGAAATACAAAAATGGGTATTTATATGTGTATTGTGTACATACATTTATCTCTAGATGGAGCCACTGCATGGGGCAAGTGCAACACAGTGACTGTAGTATGTGTGGTGCTGTTGTGTGTTCTCCTGACGACTGCCGTCATAGTGCTGTGGATCAACTTCAACATCCTGAAGACAGAAGTCAACCAGTTACAGACCAGTAACAACAACCTGACTAAAGAGAGAGACCAGTTACAGGCCAGTAACAGCAACCGGACTAAAGAGAGAGACCAGTTACAGGCCAGTAACAAGAACCTGACTATAGAGAAAGACCAGTTACAGATCAGTTACAACAACCTGACTGTAGAGAGAGACCAGTTACTGAGGGAGAGAGATGGATGCCTGAAGACATATTGTGATTTGAGTAAGTAGAGAGATTTTGCATTACATTTTCTGTCCACCAGTTAAATGTCCTCATTGGAAATCTATTGTCATGATGTCTTAACTACGGAGATGCGGACGCAGATGCAGGGTTGAATCAAAAGTGTTTATTTAGTTAACTCTCTTTCTGAGACAAAAAACAAAAGACAGAAAACCAAAAGGTGACACCCCAGGCTGGGTCTTTTAAACGTCCACACAAGCGGTAGCTCCGACCTGCAGACACCATTCAATCCTGGGGGAAAACAGGCACAAACACGATTACACAACAGACCATGACAAGGATATTCCGAGCAGTAAACGGACGGAGTGCTGTGAACGGGTTCGGCTGGAATAAATAGAGACACACACAGGGGAGACACAGGTGAACTTAATTTAGTGCTAGAGTGAAGACAGGTAACCACATAGACACACTAGGGGGAGACAAAGTGTCGGCTCAGTAATCCGGCGATATATATATATATATATATATATATATATATATATATATATATAAAACTGTATTTCCCGAGACTGTGGTGGTACAGATGTGACATCTATGTGTAACGGGTGCTGCGCGTGGGTATAAGAAGAGGCATATGTGCAAAGGTGACATGCAGGTGAAAAGTCTTTTAATGGACAAAAACACAAGGGAAACAGAAAAGGACCTTAACCAGTAGATAAACCATACGTGACAGACTAGGCTACACAAAGGCTAGGGCTAACAAAGGGCTAGGAGCTAACAAAAAGGCTAGGAATTAACAAAAGGGCTAGGAGCTAACAAAAGGCTAGGAAAAACATGGAACTAGGAAAACCTGGAGCTAGGAGAATATACATAAGGCTAGGAAAATAACCAGAACTTAACAGGGAAACAAACAGACCACTTAACTTTAGACAGCCAAAACCCAAAATGAACAGCAACCCTAATCCAACTGATGCAAGACATAGACTGGTGAAACTCAAGAACATTTATAATCACACTAACGAGCAACCTCGGTTCAGGTGAGCTCTCCCATCACCTGACCGAGGTGCATTCTGGGACATGGAGTTTTACACTGACAAAAAACACAAAGAAAACAGAAAAACAAAGGAAGTCTCTAGGGGTAATCCCTGACACTATGAGCCATTTTAAAACTGGAGCATCAAGATTTAACTCACATCCTCTCATATGTTCATCCATGTAAATATACGAGAGTTCTTGAATGATTTCATTAATATTAGTGATTTTATTTTACAATCCTGATCCATGACTCAACTGCACAACTCAACTGTGTAAGGAGTAAGAAAGAATGAATGAATAGTTTTTAATTGACATTAACTAATCAGTAATCATGCTTGTATTAATTCACTATGCACTGTGCAGTAATTACTGAGTCTTAATCAGTCTTACATTTCTCCTGGAGAACTAATATCTAACTTTGTCTGTATTGTAATAACAGCTGATTAATTACTGATCAGCTCAACATTAATTCCCAATCACTAAACCTCACCTTCCTCCTGGAGATAATATACGTACCGCGGCCGTTTCCACACCCAGTGTCTAAAATGTAAATGTCTATAGAAGTGCTGATTGTCCACACATAGAGTTCTCTTTAGAGTGTGTGTGCTGTTTTTATTTATCCAGTCAGAGTCTAAAGAGAGAAATACAACAATAATCTAGTATCATGTTATACAGAAGTACAAGCTGTAGTGCTGCAGAAATGCCATGTGCTCTTCATATCTGCACTGAGAAACAAAAGGAGAAAATAAATGCTGAACGCAGAACACAAAATGTTTAAACTAGTTATTTATCTAATGCTTTACTTACTGCTGTCTCTCTGCTTGGTGACAGTTACAGTACAGAGGGAGAGAGGAAAGTTGAGTTTATGCATGTATTAAAAATGTTTTTCCTTATATTATATGGGCTATTTACTGGGGAATCCATCTGTATACACAAGCAATAAATCGTGAACTGTGTTTTGATCTCTTTAAATGCTCTCAATGTATCTTCACAGACAAAGAGAAGTGTTTCAGCCTCAACTCCAGTCTTTATTTCATGTCTAATGAGGAGAAGAGCTGGACAGACAGAACTGCAGAAAGAGAAGAGCAGACCTGGTGATCATAAACAGCAAAGAGGAACAGGTGTGTGTGTGTGTGTGTGTGTGTGTGTGTGTGTGTGTGTGTGTGTGTGTGTGTGTGTGTGTGTGTGTGTGTGTGTGAGAGAGAGAGAGAGAGAGAGAGAGAGAAACTAGAGCCTTCTTTCATTGTGTTGTTATTTACAGGAGTTCATCAGTAAACAAAAAGTGAAGAACAGAATTCAGGCTTGGATTGGTCTGAGTGACAGAGATACAGAGGGAGAGTGGAAATGGGTGGACGGTACAACACTGACTACTGTGTAAGAAACTGAGATTCTTTCTGTGTCTATTTATGGTGCAGTACAATCAACAATGTTAAAACTGTTCTCCTGCTGGGAAAACTGCAAAGATTATTCCTTATTATATTTATATTTCTGTCGTGTCCCAATGTACATCTCAGTAAACAGAGGCTGAGAGGATTCAGTTACATGTGTGGAATTGAAGGAAACTCAACACTGATCTGAGTCTGATTCTGATTCTCTGGGTTTCAGGTTCTGGGCTGATAAAGAACCGAATGGAGGTCGTGGTGAGAACTGTGCTGAGTTTTATAATGAAAAGGGGAATGACAAGACCTGCTCTACTACACTACACTGGATCTGTGAGAAACATATTTCATAGTGAAGTTTATTATTATATAGTGAAACGACATTTATATATTAATTCAGTCAAATATAGTGTTTATATAAAGTTTTACCATTAAAATATTTTAATGATGGTTGTGTCTTAGTGTATGTTGTTTCTTTGTCAGAGTGAACTCAGTAATCAGTCACATGACTATGTGTAATTATACAGATATTTCAGCATATAATTATGAATAGAAAAATAATTGATTTGCTTATGCACATATATTTAAACATATGTTAAGGAAAATGTTTGTTTTTCAATTTTGGATTATTGTAAATATTTTATGCATAATATTTTATTATTTAAATGTACTGTAGAGAGTGTGTGTGTGTGTGTGTGTGTGTGTGTGTGTGTGTGTGTGTGTGTGTGTGTGTGTGTGTTTTGGATTTGGTGGAATGTTGTTATGGAATGTTTTGCTGTGCTTTAAATTTGATAGTTGTTTAACCCCATGTGCTGGACTAATGTAACATCCTTCTTTGATCACTGATTGAGTAACTAATCCGTGTGACCAGTAACACCCTCTGTGTCATATACATAATAACATACAGCAATAATTATTCATAAATAAAATAAAGTTCTTTTGTATACAGTATATTGATCAGAATTTTCTCCTTTAATGATATCTTTACATTTCATACATTGGAGGACCAGAAGCCAGTCTCAGATAAATTTCTGTCCAGAAAGATTTGTCCCAGCATCACGCAAAACTCACTGGGTTTTTCACTGGCAAAACTCACTCATTTAAAAACTTTGGCAGATTTGTCTGAAGTTAAACCTGCACCATAAATCACATGTTGAGTAGAAGTAAAGTTATGAGCAGTTATGTACCAAATTATGTCACAGTGTCTAGTGTTTTTTTTATATATATATATATATATATATATATATATATATATATATATATATATTTAGTGCTTTTTCCCTCTAGGTGGGCGGAGCTATACGTGTCACTTAACAGAGGCAGTTAACCCAATAGTTTCCTGTGTATAGACAGAGTATGCTGAACACATATAAACGACAGTACTGCACCTGCAAGCCACCAAGATCCTTAAGGAACAGATACAAAAGTGTGACACAGCATGGCTTGCTCCAAAAATAAATGAAAGTAGACTAAGAAAACTGAATTTTCAAAGATAAATGGACAGATCAATGTTTATCCTTCTTGCAGGAAGTTTAAAACCAGTTTGTCTCATCTGTTCTTAAACTGTGGTGTTAATATAAAGCAGTAATATAAAGCTCCACAATGAGCAAAGCTGGCAACTCTTCTCCTTTGAGCATAAGACTCACGCAATCACGTGCTCTCATGCCACACTCACAATTTCTCATGCTTCAATATTCCAAACAATTTTATGTGGAAGACACGACCAACATCACATCTCTCTAGTCTCTTTCTGACGAGTCAGTGATGAATGTCAAATCTCCTGTCCCTGCATGCATTTCATCAGTACACAGGTATAATTTGGCTGGAGTGCACTGGGACGAGGCTCCACCACTTTGTTTTCACCAAATGAAGAGAAACAATATATGAGTGATAATATTATTCACAGCATGCATGAGGCATCAACCACACATAAAAGAAGGGATAATAACTGGAGCAGTTTTGATGCCAGGACAGATCCTCTGATGGAATTTGAAGCATTTCTGAGTCCTAGGAATCCACAATAATCTCAGTTTCCATCATGTTTCCTGGATAAGTAACTATAGTTGCTGAAGCAACAGATAATTAGCATGGACATTCTGATTTTCCAGAGCTCGCTACAAAATATGCTACTTTACATAAAACATGCCAGTTTTACACAGTAGCAGGAGAAATCAGTTAGTTTATCGCCAAGAACATGAGCCTCTACAGAACTACACATACATAGTAGCTAAAACTGGAGCATAATAGAATTCTAACAGTTTGGCTGTGATGGGTTATGACTGCACTCACTCTGATAGTTTTAGAACTGAAATTTCCACACATTTGTACCAGTATTTAATTGTCTAAAACTACACTCTCTGAAGTCTCACTGCATAAGTGACTGGATGTGCTGCTGCTTTGTGGAAAGTCTATTTCCTGTTTTATTTATTGTAAATATGTTACACTACTTATAATGGTAAGTAGTTACGGAATGAAGTAAATTGTAATGCAGGATTTGAAATAACTTGCTCTTCACTAACACTTCTCTCCACATACAGTATGCTATGATTTACTAGAGTTGAAGACTCTGTGTGGTTCAATATTCAACCTCTAGATGTCATTTTACATTCAAACAGAGAAAAAATTAGACTTTTTATAAGGATAGATATTCACGCTCTTACTTGTACAGTATATGTATTATCTATCAATTTTATAATCAAATATAAAAACAAAAACAATGTGTATTTCCTCAAATTCATATTAACATTTACACTATATGACCAAAAGTATATGCACTCCTGACTTTGCCTAATGCTCTTGTGGCTCAATGAACACAATTCCCCACAGATACAGTCTGAAGTCTAGTGTAAAGCCCTGCAGAAGAGTGGAGCTTATTATAACAGCTCATAGAGACCGCTTCTGCACTGGGATGTTCAACACATACAGTGAGTGTGATTTTTTTTTTACAAATTTCTGTTATGTTTAAATTTAAACTGTTGTTCCATCACCAGGTTTTCTTTTTTATCTCTTTCTTTCAAAGTTAATAGGAACAAAAACAGTAAAGACATTACGGTTACAACGTAAATTAAATAAATGTCCTTCCCCCTTTTTCATGCCCATGTGTGATGTACATCCTGTGTGTCTTGTATGCTGTTGCTATGAGCTTTTTTTTCACATACTGATGTGTGAAAGAGAGCAGGGTTATTTTAGAGCAGTGGCACTTCTATCATGCAACATGAAAAGTAAAGCTGCATAAAGGCTCTGAAAAAGTAAATAATAACCTACTGCAGGAACGTGTGAACTGATTCATATGATAGAATTCAACAGTGCTGTAAATAAACTCACCTTAAAAGCAGAAGATGAAAAGCATTATTTTTCATTAATATATCTTTGCAATTATCTTATAAGGAACACAAATATGATAAACGGGTGCGATATATACATTTCATTATAATACAACAGTGTATTATTTATGTATATAACTGCTGAACTTTAACAAGAGAATATCATGTATGAGTGAATATTAAAGCTCAAATGTGTTTACACTTTGACCACAAGACACCAGTTGTATCCCTCTTGTACGTGCAACTTCCTTTACTAACAGTAGAACATTTTATTTAGTGTACAGTGCACTAGGAAGAAGTGCAGCAGTTCACTCGTGCTCACACACAGTAATTTAGTGTTTTAGTGAGTCTTCTATAGATTCGAGATGTTTCAGCACTCTTCCCAGCGAAGGGAAATGGTGGTGGATATCTATGAGAGTGCAGAGGCTGTTAGAGGTCACAACATCGACCCTGAAGGCAGTGACACAAAGAGAGACACAGACACAGCACCACACACAGGTAAGTGTTTAGGTTTGCAAGGCCAAAATGTTTCCACATGCAGAGATGCCGCAATTCAGGCTTTTATAGATTAGTGTGTTTCATTATGTTTCTGAGTGAGTGGAGATGCTGGTTCATAGTGACAGTGCAGATGATTTTAAATGTAGAACAAAGGAAAGAAAAAAAGGCTATTTATTGTGGTGTATTTAAATGAGATTTACAGATTAATTCACTCAAAAGCTATGCTAAAGCTAGTTTATTTTTCTCTTGCTTGATTATGCTCACCAGCTTACACAGATAGGCCTACATTGCCTTCTGCCAATTCTCTGAATGAACATTCACAGTCAGCAACAGTAGCACAAACAACATCTGACTTTTAGTTGTCAATTGAAGCCATCACTAAGAGCAGAGGTTATTTGGGGTTTAGGAATTGTTACAAACTATCTCCCATACAGTCCAAACCTAACAAAAACCAATTACGATTATATTTAAAGTGTGTTATGCGCCCTCAACGGTACGTGAATGAGCAGTTCGAAAAGATGTGGTCGGCTGGCGTCATGTGGTTTGGAGGAAACGTGTGATAGTCTTCGGCCCTCCTGACTGAGTGGTAGTACAGTATAAGCCTAATGTGGGAGTCCCCCTGGTGAGGGAGAGGTATTGGATATGACTAAATTAGGGAGAAAATTGGGGAAAACATCAAAAAAGAAAAACAAGTGCAAGTTCTGACAAATATACAGACAAAACCTTTTTTTTATTTTATTTAGTATATAGATAGTCGTTTAGTAGGCAGTTTGCGCCATTTTGTTTGTACTTTGTTTCCTTCTGCTTTTCACAGATCTTATTGGTATCTCTTTGGTGTGAACAGTCGGAGTCAGCTCCTGCTTGGGAGCCGTTTTTTTCCCTCTACTTTTTTCTGTTCAAGCCACACGCAATTAGTCAACTACATGTCATGATGTGTGTGTGTGTGTGTGTGTGTGTGTGTGTGTGTGTGTGTGTGTGTGTGTGTCTTTTAGAAGCCTAAGATGGAAATTCCAATAAATTTACCACCTGGCTCCAATTGTTTTACCTCTGTACAGTCTGTAACTATATAAGAATGGCACTAGATCTTGTTTTATCATGAGGGCTTCCAGTCATTAATATTTTTTTTTCTTTTCTAAACATGCCTGAGGTTTTTGAGAGCTTGCTTTCCTGGTAAATGGTTAAACAGGTTGCACCAGCACAGTGCCATCATTTTTTAATGCATATGTACTTTTTAATGACAGTCCAAAATTGATTTTAGATCATTCTTTTTTGTTTTAACATTGAGGAGGTAACATTTTTGCTCATTGTCATTTGCCTTAATTTGGATAGTGTTAATGAAAAATAGCATGTGATATGAAATGTTCATTTTGTCCCATTGATGTTATGCTTTCTCTATTTTTCCTGATTCTAAAATTTCAGTATTATTTTGAAAACTAGTGTTTTCAACTTTAAAGCATGCACTGGTGCAATCACTGATTAAAAAAAACAAAACTGGATGCCTCTATTTTATCTACATAAGAAAGATTTCTAAATTGCCATTTTAAAATTACTGGAGAAAATGTTTTCTGTGCAGCTTTAGTCTTATTTAGATGTACATGGTGTTCCTGAGTACTAAACCTGACATCTTAAACAGCACTGAATCTCACATCATAAACACCTGACTCTTTGAAATCTCACAGCTTATTGATTCCATTCATTATTATTAATGTAGTATTTTAAATGGGGAATCAATGCCAACGCATTCTCCACCATTTATGTAGGGTTTCAGCTCTGTTTCAGAGGTGAATCAAATTTTTAAGGATTCGAATTAATTTTGTTAAACTTAATTCAAATTTATAGCGTACACTTTATCAACTACCCATCCAGTGTTTAGTATGATTTAGTGTATCTTACCAATTCTGTTTATTCCGCGGCCGATGACGATAATACAAAATCTGGTAATTTACCTAATTATGAGCAAAGTAACGTAAGATCTGGGCAAATGTTTTAACTTTAAAATACATGACCAAGACAACAGTTCTTTATAAAGAAACAAGAATTTATTTGAACTAATCTACGATACATGAAACTACACTACTTGAACACACACACACACACATAAACATACCAACAGTTTGCAGGGTGAAAGTTAATGAAGTTCATCTAGTACTGTTTACTAGGCCAAAGTCACAAGAGCAGAGTCTTGGGTTAAATCTTACGGTTTTAGTTATGAAATGAGCACCATATTCAGCAAGGTATGCAGCTTTGTTTTTATACTTGCATTAGGTTTCGCTATCATGGTTCTCCTCCAGTGAAGGGAATCACGGCGTTGCTGATTGGTTGGTGCTCTGTGGTTGAAATGACGTCTTTCAGGAAAGCCCTTCGGTGAGGCTTGGTTGCCTGGTTACCAATGGCGCGCTCTGGAACTTCTTCTGTGGGTTTCTTCGTTGCAGTTCTGACACGAAGTCTCATTGAAAGTTCGCGAAGAGCGGATGACATCAACGAAGGTGGTGTAGCGCTCACAAGGGTGGAAGCTGGAGCGGTGAGCTTGCTTCCTTCAGATGGTCATGACGAAGACGTGGACGACGATGTAGAACGACGTGAACGTGTTTGGACAATTTAAACACTAAGTTTTGACCGTTTGTGTTAGTCCGTCCCACGGATGATTGGTCCAATCGGACGTGGTTGCGGGGCTTAGCCACGCCTCACTTGGTCCCCCCCTTTTCTACATACATTAGGCCGGGTTTACGGCTGTCACGTGGGGCCAAGCCGATTACACTTTTAATTACCTTTTATAAAGTAATTTTACATGAGCTCAATTACATGACCAATTTTCCGTGTACACCACTGTTCTTTGAATAGAATAAGCTCTCAATTGATACCACACATCCCCTATCTTACACACTCATTTATAGCTTTGTTTAATAAACAGCGTTTATATATGCTGATAATACATTTAAAGTTATGTAGAATAATCAAACATAACACACAGATATAAAACATACTGAATATATGTTTCTAGCATTTTGCCCTACTGGCACACTTTAAATATTGCTTAAATAGTGTCCCTGCTGTATTCCTCTTTGTTCATTGAAAGCCATTTGGAGAATGCATGTGTCCTGGGGTCACTGAGATGGTCAAAGTGTGACTTAGTGGTTCCCCCCCAACTCGGGGTGAAGCTGTAAAACTTTCCGCTTTGTTTACAGGATCGCAAATTTACGCCATGGTTTTGGGTCTAGTTTGAGGCATCTGGCTTTAGTGTAGCTTCAGGCACAGCAAACCTCCTGTCTCATGCCTGGTTAAGTTTCCTGAAGCTTAGTTTTACAACCTCTTCTTTATGTTCACGAATGAGAGAAGGTTATTGGGATGGCGCCATGATGTCTGGGGAAGAGGTTCTGGAATGTGATCAATTGTTTGCTCTTTTTGGGGTCTGCTCAACCCTACATTAGTGAATGGAGAAAGCGCAGTCAAAGCCCAGGGATTCTGCATGCTGTCGTACACTAACAAATCCTGGTTTTCTGTAAACACATCATTTTTCGGGTACTTTAATCACACTGGTGGGTTGCTTTTGCTATGAATACTAAAAGTGCTACATAATTAAACTCAATGCAAAAAACAGAAAAAGAAATGTTTCCGTTTCCTCCCTAGACCTTTTGTCTGCATCACAATGAACTGAAGCTCAGAATGTCTTCTTTCCTTGTTTGAATCTGTAACATTCAACCTGTAATGTAATATAGGCCTAAATATTCTTTTTTTATTTATGGACAGGTGTAGTGTGTTTTATCTAGAAGCAGTGCAATATTTTCTGGTTTCAAAAGACAACGTTTTCTGAGATTTGAGCTCCAGACAATCCCCAGGCACTCAGCGCAGCCACATCTCAGAAAAGATTTCTGAAAACTACCACTGATTATCTCTGCAGTGGTTAAAACAGCAGATTCATTTCATTTGGGGTATAAAAATTAAACAGGCAATCTACTAAATAATAATAAATAGATAAAATAACCCAGAACTTTAACATTTAACCTAGTAGTTTCTAGAGTGTAACATAAAAAATATTCCATTTGTAAAATAGCATAAAGAAATCATAGGCTGTGTATAGAGTGATTAAAGACAATACAACAAAGGTTATGGTAAAGAAATTCTCAGACTCTTCCATTGCAGGGATTAAAAAACAGTAACAAGGTCAATTTTAAAATCCATAGAAGCTCAGTGGTCCACGCACAACCTCTCGCGGGGGAACCTTTTTAAGAAACACGCATCTCTGTTTATTCATATAGATGTACATGTTTTACAGTACATGGAAATTTGCAGGGTTGTCACTGAACGATTTACCCTGATGTGGTGCACCCAAATTCGTACCTTTAATGCGGTTGTTGTTTGTTCCCGGGTGCATATACTGGCGGGACCTCTGGTTTCCGGTCAGACGTAATCTGGAGAAAGAATCGCATGGTCCTGTGTTCCTTTCTTCTCAGTCTTTTGATTCATTTCACAGGTCAGTACTGCGTTTACACCATCCAAGGATAAAGTTTTAGACTTTGTTTAACAAGTGTATTTGTTGGAAACCATATAGTGAAGTTTTGAGCAACTTTTGAATAAGTTAAAGCAGAGCCGCAAGCTATTATCGTGAGAGTTTCTTTGCGCACCACCATTCATTCTGTTTGCACAGTAAACTAGATTTAAACACTTTCTTTTGCCTTGAAGTCCAAACAGGCCAACAGTGACATTTCATGTGACCCAAAGACTATACAAGAAGTCTTCCTCCACACAGTCTACCAAGGTTTGGGCGTTAAGTATGCAGACTTGTGGCAAAGACTCAGACCACTTACTTTAAACAACAACGTCACTGATGAAGAAATACTTCGAGAAGTCACCAAAATAATTAGCGACGAGAATGAACATCAGCACAGGTTAAGTCAGGTAATTCGTCAAAAGCCTTCACAAGCCCAGACTGCTGTACTGGAAACAAAGGAAGCAACGACAGCCAAGGAACAGAACACTGCCCAAACAATTCAATACCTCACCGCCCAGGTACAAACTTTAACTGATATGTTAACCAGCTTAATGGAACTGAAAACCGTGAATCAACGCCACTTTTTCCCCATCCTCACCCACTCAGGCTTCTCCCTACCCCAACCCACATCCCTTTCCCCAACCACAGTACAGCGGTCTCTCCCAACCCCTCACAAACCAACAGATGACTCCCTTAAAGAAAACATCCCTTTGTCAAAAGTGCACTGAGCTAATCCTCCAGGACTGTAGCCATTGCTTTGTGTTCGACGAGTCTGGACATCGAGCAGTTGGGTGTCTGAAGTGAACAAAGTTTCAGGGAAACGAGAATCAGTCTCTGTCGAGGGACAGCCAGAGACCAGCGCTGATCCCCAGTCCCAGCCTGTAAACCCTGCCATCATCCAAAGACAACAATCAGACAAGGATGCTAGTGTCGTACTTTACAGCCTTCTATGCAGAGCTTTTGGAATTGATGAGGAGCAAGTGGACAACAATGAGGGTTGGCAAAGATAATGTTACTATTCCAGCTGGAAAAGCGGTTCAAGTATGGTGCAGGGTACCTCAGAACTTTGACATCACTGACCCCCTTGTTCTGTATGAACCTGTTGAAGGTAATGTTGCTTTAAGACATCTGAATATAGGAGAGGGACTACTGAAGGTTAACGACACACAGAGACCTTATGTTAAGATTCCCATATCCAACCACTCAAAAGATGATGTGTTCCTGCCAACACACAGCTCTGGGAACAATACAACATGTTGCCAAACTAATAGAAACAGAAACACCAGCAACCACCTCAAACCAACCTAACCCAATCACAATATCTGTCACAGGGATAGACAAAACCACCCCTCCTTGTGATCCTCTTACTGAGCCTTGGCTGCCACCAGTTGACCTTAGTCACCTCGTTTCAGACTAGCAAAAGTCAGTCAAAAAGGTGTTAGTTGAATAGAGTCAGGCATTCTCTCGTAAAAGTGGCGACATAGGGTGTATTCCCTCACTACAAATGAAAATCGGACTTAAAGATGAAAAACCAGTCTAGAGAGCCTACGCATCCATTTCAAAGCCCCTTTACAGAGAAGTGAAAATGTATATCCAAGAACTGTTAGTTAAAGGGTGGGTTGTAAAATCTCAGTCCCTTATGCAGCCCTTGACATCTGTTAGAAAGAGGGATGGATCTCTACTTTTATTCATCGACTACCGCCTCCTGAATAACAAAACTGTCCCAGATAAACATCCACTTCCATGAATCCATGACCTCACAGACTCACCATTTCCAACGGAGTATGGAGGATATACTTGACATGCTGTGGGATGAGTGCTTTATACCTTACCTTGACAAGGTGCTTTTTTTCTCAGTCATTTGATGAACATGTCCAAGTTTTGCGTAAAGTTCTCAAGGCCTTACAAAGCCATGGAGTCAAACTAAAACCAGAAATGTGTGAGCTGTTCCACAAAGAGGTTTGATATGTCGGTCGCCTTTTAAGTGAACCCTAAAGATATTGAGGCAGTACAGGCACTCAAACACAGGAGATCCAAGACAGTAGGAGATATCAGACAGATCCTGGGATTCCTAAATTATTATCGGACATACGTGCAGGACTTCTCACGTACTGCAAAACCTCTGTACAACTTGCTCAAAGTCAAAACTGACACATCCCACACCAAACCAGCCAGAGGCAAAACAAAGCATCCCCAACAGTTATCTCGAGCTGCAGTACAATGGGAAAGAGAACACCAAGATATCATTGAGAGTTTAATTGACATGTTGACCCAGCCACCAGTGCTAGCCTATCCCGACTTTACCCGCCCCTTTATCCTCCACATGCACGCGTCGCAGAATGGTCTGGGAGCGGTTCTGTATCAGAATTAGGACAGTAAGTAATAGGCTACGGGTCACATACTCTCATATCAGCTGATCAAAACTACCACTTGCACAGCGGAAAACTAGAGTTTTTAGCCCTCAAGTGGATAGTGTGTGACAAATTTAAAGATTATCTGTTCTATGCCCCCTATTTCACCATCTTTACAGATAATAATCCCCTGACACATGTTTTAAGCACAGCTAAGCTAAATGCTATTGGACACGCTGGGTGGGGCAACTCGCAGATTTTCATTTTGACGTAAAGTATTGCCCAGGGAAAGTCAACTTTGATGCAGATGTGCTGTCCCACTGTCGGCTTCACATCAATACGTTCATAAAAGAGTGTTCAGAAGAACTGTCACAGGACGCAGTCAATGCAGTTTGGGAGGGAAACAGGAGAGCTAAGCAAGGAGATGTACCATGGGTTGCAGCCCTCAGCCTGGCTTCCACAGATCAGCCTCTCAAAGAGCCACTGCAGACTATCAGTCATGATGAATTAGTCCAAAAGCAAAGGGCAGATCCTGTGGGAAGTCTTAGAGATGAAGGAAAATGACATCATGCTGTCAGAAGAGGACCAAGATAAAGCTGACATTGACACCAAAATACTTTTAAGAGAATGGAGTCAAATGTATATAGAGAATGGCCTCCTGTACAGGAAGACCACAGAATGGAAACAATTGGTCTTGCCTTCCATTTACAAACAGGTAGCCCTCACACAACTCCATAACAACATGGGCCATGTTGGCGTGGAAAAAGTTTTGAGTCTAGCGAGGGAGCGTTTCTATTGGTCTTTCATGAAACGAGAGATGGAGGAATATATCACAAGGAAATGCCCCTGCATAAAGCAAAAGAAACCAGCAACACATGAGAGAGCACCCATGGGCAGCGTAACATCTAATGCTTCACTTTAACAAGTTTGTATTGACTTCCTCCACTTAGAGTCTTGCAAAGTGGGCTTTGAGTAAATCCTAGTTTTGGTGGACCATTTCACCAGGTTCGCCCAGGCTTCTCCCACCAAAAATAAGACAGCTAAAACAGTAGCTGATTGCTTATTTAATGACTTCATTCCAAAGTTTGGATACCCATCTAAACTTCACCATGACCAGGGTCGGGAATTCGAAAATGAACTGTTCAAATCTCTCAGACAATTTGGCGGTCTGGGCCACTCGAGGACCTCTCCATATGTCTAGCGATTGGATCAGACTGTGTTACAGATGATTCGTACCTTGGGAGAAAAAGAGAAACAAAATTGGAAGGGCCATTTGCCCCATGTCATTCACGCTTATAATTATACCAAGCATGAGGCCACAGGATTTTCATCACATTACGGCATTATGTACAGGAGACATCCTCTTCTTCCAGTAGATCTTCTTTTTGGCCTCCTGATGGAAAATGCTGAAACGCCACAAGGATATGCTAATAAGTGGAAAGGGAAGATGGTGGAGGCATACCGTATCGCAAGCACAAAAACAGTTGACAGTCAAGCTCTAAAGGTAAAATGCACTATGACAAAAGGTGCAAGGGAGTAACACTACAGCATGGAGACAGCATACTGGTGCGCAATCTAAGTGAGAGAGGTGGGCCTGGCAAATTAAGGTCTAACTAGGAAAAAACCATCTATGTCGTGAGAGAGCAGGTCGAAGACAATCCGGTATATAAAGTAAGTCGAGAGACAGGGGGACGTCGACTCCGTACACTAAACAGGAACTTGCTGTTGCAGGTAAATTACTTGCCAGTAGATATAGTACAGAACCCCAAAAAAAGAATCAGGATATCACATGAAATCTGTCAGTATTGAGAGAGAAACCCTGCCCCCTATCAGAACTAATTTATATCAGCTGCTTTAGTCCTAATTGATGGTCTATAAAGCCTTCTCATCACAGAGGCGACACATAGGAAAGACTTCATGATGGGTAAAAGCAAAGAATCTCCCAAAGAATTTCATTGTTGAAAAGCATTCTGATGTGAATGGTTATAGGTGCATTTCCAGAATGCTGAATGTTCCTGTGAGCACTGTGTGGGCCATTATCCAGAAATAGAAAGAGCATCAGTTCACCAAAAACTGGCCACGATCAGGTATTCCACGTAAAATTCCGGTCCAAAGAATAATCAGGAGAGTTCTCCAAGAGCCAAGACCTACTCAGGCAGAACGTCAGGAAGACCTTGCATCAGCAGGTACTGTTGTTTCAAAGAAAACTATAAGCAAGGCATTGAACTGCCATGGCATCCATGCACGCTCACTACGCAAGACTCCATTGCAGAAAAAAAATCATGTTGAGGCTCGGTTAAAGTTTGCAAAATGGCCTGTGGATTTTTGGGAGATTATAGTATGGTTAGATGAAAACAAAATGTAAGTTTTTGGCAGTCATTCTACACACCATGTTTGGAAGAAATGGCACTGCCCACCACCCCAAGAACACCATACCAACAGTTAAGTTTGAGAGTGGAAGCATCATGGCTTGGGGCTGCTTTTCAGCAAGGGGTACTGGCAGACTTCATATTATTAAAGACAGGATGAATGGAGAAATGTACTGGGACATTCTGGATAAAAATCTGCTGCCATTTACCAGAAAGCTGCAAATGAAAAGAGGGTGGACATTTCAGCAAGACAATGATCCCAAACACAAGGCCAAGAAAACAATGAAGTGGTTTCAAAGAATGAAAATCATGTTGTTTGAAGTCAATCACCTGACCAAAATCCCATATAAAATCTATGGAGAGAACTGAATATCAAGGTTCATAAAAAGAAGCCCTAGGAACCTTCAAGAGTTAAAGATTGTTTGTGTGGAAGAATGGGCCAGAATCACTCCTGAGCAATGCAGACAATTGGTCTCTCCATACAAGAGGTGTCTAGAAGCTGTAATCACCAACAAAGGCTTTTCTACAAAGTATTAATTAAAGTGTGTTCAATACTTCTTCCCTGTGTCATTTCACTTTATTTATTATGACTCTTATATGTTCAGATGTTTTTGTATGAATTCAATATTTGGCTTGAAGGCTACATATGGTGGAAATTTTGTGTCAATAGCCCACTTAGAAATCCCCTTAATGATAAAAATTTTGATGTGTCAAATACTTATTTTCCCCACTGTATTTGCCATGTAATTTGTATATTTTTTCTGTGCATAAGAATTGAATTTCAATGAATATTTCATGGTGCTCCAGATGGCCAGTCAACCACTGCCCAAGACTTTCAAGACAATCAGGTTTGTTTATTCTCCAGAGAAAGAATAATACAACTGTCCACACAGTAAATGAAAAGAAAAGTATCAAAATCAAAAAGTATCAAATCCAACTATGAAGTCTGATTTAATTGCTATAATTAATAATTAAAAATATATATATTTTATGTTTTACTGGCAAAATAAAATTTAGTCAGAGACATCCACTCTGTCTTGTTAATTCGTCAAAAAAAAAAACCTACAGTATTTGCCAACAGCGCACCAAGTTTGATAGATTCACATCTATCATGAATGAAAGGTGAGAAGAGATTCAGCAGAATCTTCTGACACCGTGCTTGCTCTGAAGGACTACAGTATATTCGACAAGAATATAGAGAATAGGAATTGTACTTATAATAAGATAATTAATTAAATAATAAAATGATATCAAATAAGGACTTTATCTAAAACCAGACCAAATTTCTCATTCACTGCTGAAGTAGTTAAATATGTTTATACTGTAGATATGTAGGCTACATTTTAAAAGTACAATTGCAAGTAAATTAAAAACTGTATTAGTCACACATATATGATATGGTATACAATGAAAAAACTATTTACACATGAGTGCTCAAATGTAAAGCAAACGCAATTATTAATTTATTGTGTATATTTAACTTCATTCAGCCGTTTAAGTAACATGAAAAAATAACGTGCCTACCAGCCCACTATTATTTTCTGTTCGAATTTAACAATGCCTCGCGTGTGCAAAAAGAGGAAGTACAACAAAGAATATAAAAGTGTATAATCTTTAATAAAGTTAGCCTAAAACAATATTGTCTCCCATGCTGAAGCAAACATAATTTTGTTTTTGTTTTAGTCTACTCGCTGAATACAACGTGACAGCGCGCTGCGTGGGGAACAGCCACAGAACCCCAGTTACTGTAATCCCTCTTCTCACCTTTCATTCACAATAGGTGTGAAGTTATCAAACGGGTTTCGCTGATGGGGGAATTGGCAGAATTGAGGGGTTTAAAACTAATTAACAAGACGAGCAGACGTCTCTGTCTAAAATGTATTTTGCCAGCAAAACATAAACATAAATATTTTGTAAAATAACAAAACCCTTTCCTTCCTAGACCTTTTTTCTGCATTTTAATGAACTGAAGCTCAGCACATCTGCATTTCACGTATATGCCTAAATATTCGTTTTATTTATAGACAGGTGGAGTATGTTTGATCTGCATTATTGCGAGATGCGTTGACTTTCTGGTGTTGTATGTCTGCATTTTTATCGATAAATCACACGAGTTTATCAGCCTTTTGATCAAAACGTTGTCTTTTGTGAAGTGAAAGTACGAGTCAAGGCTTTACACACACCGATGAACAGCTTTATTTAAGTCATAAATTCACAATCAATCACATTCCAGCTATTATTTCCTGCTGTGGTCAAATAATGGATGAAATAATTATTCAATGCTGGACACAAACATTTTACATAGCTTTATATATATATATATATATATATATATATATATATATATATATATATATATATATATATATATATATATATGTCAACGAAAACATGTTGACATATTCACAAATCAGGACATTTGCATAATTAACACTATCAGCCTACTATCAGGAAATTCAATTAATTTCAAGACCATTTAAACCGAGGCATTGCCATGTCTTTCATTGTTTTGTCCCTATTAAGACATTTCAAAAACCATATAAGAAACCTGTTATTATGAATTTCTAATTTAGGGCATCTCATTTCTTCATCATTATGAATAAAAATTAAGCACATATATACACATTCATCTTGAAAGATATATTGTAAAACAAAATAAAATTCATGTTTGCTTCAGCATTGGAAACAATGGTAAGGGACCACCCCTAGAGCACACTGTGTGCATGTTTTTTTCTGTTTGTGTAGTTTTGTTAGTTGACTCAGTTTCCCAGAAGGTACCTCGGTCAAATGATGACGGAGCTCTCCTGAACCGAGGTAGCTGATTTGAACTGTTATAAATAGCTAGTTGTTCTGAGAAACTGGATTGAGCATTAATTATGTTGAGTGGGTTTCTTTTGTTGGGTTTTGTTTTGCTTTGGTTTAGTTTAGTTTAGTTTTATGTTAAGTTGGCTTTGTATTGTTATGTTATGTGCCCATTTAAGTGTACCTGTTAGTGTGTTTTGTGATACATGTGAGTACCGTTCAGTGTGTCTCTAGTGTTTCTCCTGCCTCACGTCTCTATCTTCTCTCCCCTGCCTCTAGTGTCTGCCCTGCCCCTCTAGTGTCTGCCCTGCCCCTAGCATGTGTAAGCCCTTAGCATGTGTGATATGCTTAAAAGGAGCCTGTGTGATATGCTTAAAAGGAGCCTGTGTGATATGCTTAAAAGGAGCCTGTGTGATATGCTTGACAAGCACCTGTGTGTTACATATATTAGAGTTGGTGTGTTAAGTTTAAGAGCTAACGTGTAGTATTCTTCCTGTGTTCAGAGTTTGTGTTTTGATTGTTTCTTGGTTTTGGGATATTGTTTGTTTTGGTTTAAATAAAATACTTTTTATGTTTGAAAACAACCGCTGCGTCTATGCCTGCCCTCTTCAGCCCACGGTAATAGCAACAGCCTCAAAGAACTACCCTCAGTTCGTGACAACAATATTGTTTTTCGCCAACTAATTATACACAATTGATCGTTACACTTGGTCTGGCTTTTAGGCTTTTAGGTCCTTCCATGCGCTATCTGGCGAATATTCAGTGAAGCGCAACACATTTGAAATTTAAATTCCCGAATGTTGCTTGTGAGATTTTGCATCATGACGCGTGATGAATTGTGGCATTTTGCGGGAAAAAGTGTGCATTATTAATGGCCACATCTATATATTATTTTCACTTTATTTACTGCCATTAGGAATCATTATTAGAAAGCACAGCATATATTTTTATTGTTATGCAAATTATTTTTCAGTTATCTTCCTTTGAAACAGAGGGATTCAAACTGTTTAAAACTCTTGTCGGAATGTCTGGAGGATGTGAAGGCATGGATGGCAGTACATGTTTAAAGTTTGAATGAAAATAAAACTGAAGTGCTGGTAGATGGACCCAGGGGAGCCAGTGTCGATCCTTTTATAAAGATGTGTTCCTTTAAATCATAAAATCAACTGTTAGAAACCTAATTTATAAACTGTTAAAAGCCAAGGTGAATTTAAACTGGATAAACCAATCAATTCTGTACTTAAACCTATCTTTTTCTCAAGTCAAGTAATGTATAGCTGTTTTAACAATAAATGAACTAATAAAGGTTATATATGCTTTTATTTAAAGTTGGCTTGTCTACTGTAATACTTTCTATATTGGTGTTGTCCAGGCTGCTCTTGCCCAGTCTCAGGTGTTCCAAATGCTGATCTGTGTTATTTATTGGGAACATGGCATGAGTCCAATTTTTGAAAGCGCGAGAGAGTGTGAGGGAGAGAGAGAGAGAGAGAGAGAGAGAGAGAGAGAGAGAGAGAGATAGCAAACGCACACTGCTTTGTCTTGTGGTTAATAGGCAAGGCTTTACATTTAACACTTCTATTACAAAACACAAAATAAAAATAAAAACATTTTACCTCAAAGTACAATGTGTTTTGGTGACAAAGGCACCAAAAAAAAAAAAAAACCTTGAAAAAATTAAGCCCAGTATTCTAATGTAACCCCAGTGTAGCTCACTGCTGAAAGGCTTGATATTAACTTGATGTTAAAACTAAATTGTATATTGTATGTGGAGAGACAAAAAGTGTTTTTGTGTCCATTTACCTCTAGGAGGAGCCACTGCATGGAGCAGGTGTTGTACAGTGACTGCAGTGTGTGCGGTGCTGCTGTGTGTTCTCCTGATGGTTGCTGTCACACTGCTGTGGATCAAATTCAACACCCTGACTAAAGAGAGAGACCAGTTACAGACCAGTAATACCAACTTGACTAAAATGAGAGACCAGTTACAGACCAGTTACGACACCCTGACTAAAGAGAGACACCAGTTACAGACCAGTAATACCGACTTGACTAAAGAGAGAGACCAGTTACAGACCAGCTATGACACCCTGACTAAAGAGAGAGACCAGTTACAGACCAATTATAACAACCTGATTATAGAGAAATGCCAGATACAGATGGAGAGGACACTCTGTGATTTGTGTAAGTAGATAGTGTAACAGGTTCTACCCTTTTTTTGCATGGGTGGTACCATAAAGCATGGACACAAGGCGAGAGTCTTACAAGAAAAAGGGTCAATTAATTTAATGCAGGTCTGGTGGGTGGAGTGGCTCCTCCCAGCTCTCTCGGCCTCTAACGGGAGTCCTCTGTGACGTCTGGCGACTGGGTGGATTTTCCCAGCTGGGAACAGGGGCCGTGACATGTACCTTTTCCTCCTTGGCAGGAGGGTTACAAGATTTGGCTCCATTCCAAATTTACAGACTCACGGGAGCTCCGGCAGTGAGCTCACGACCATCCATGCTGTGGAGATCAAAGGTGCATTCCACTCGCCACTTTGAGATTCCTGGATACATTGCCCTGCTCGCATGCAGCTCTTCCTCATTTTAATGCATGCATCGCACTCTCCGCTTCATAAATCCAGTAGCCTATATGTTCTTTATTGTGTGGGGAGAAGCCCGGCATCTATTAATGGAGATTGCTCATCAGCCGTGCCTATTCCCGCAGCCCCGCCCCTTCACACACCTGTAGAAGTGGGGGCCGTCTACCTAGTGAGCTTCGGATTAAGCGAGGAGCGATATTAAATTTTGTGACAATAGATTTAGCGTTCATTTTCTGCCCAATAGTTAACTGTCCTCAGTGGAAATCCATGAGCCGTCTTCAAACTGGAGCATCAAGATTTAACTCACATCCTCTCACATGCTCCTCCAAATATTGACATCAAGCTCTTAGAATGAAAGCATCTCATTAATATTGGTGACACTTTACAAAACTTATCTATAGTCAAAGTTCAATATTTTATTGCACCGCCAGGGTCCGAGTTCGATCCCCGGCCAGGCTCGAGTTCCGTCTCTGTGTATGAAGTTTGCATGTTCTCCTTGTGCTTGGTGGGTTTCCTCTGGCTAATCCGCTTTCCTCCCACAGTCCAAAGACCTGCAGATTAGGCCTGTTGACATTCCCAAATTGCCCGTAGTGTGTGAATGAGTGAGTGTATGTGTGTGTGTGCTTGTCGATGGATTGGCACCATGTCCAGGGTGTACCCTGCCATGTGCCCTAAGTCTTCTGGGATAGGCTCCAGGCCCACCATGACCCTGAATACAGGATTAAGCGGTATAGATGATGAGTGAGTGAAATAATAATATAACTTTTAAACTTTGCAACAAAAAAAAAGCAAATGGTAAGAGCAAGCAAGGTCTATCCATGCATATATTATGAATATTTTCTCATTTTATGGCCTATGTAGTACAAAAAAAAATCATCCCCTTACACAAAAAATAGATTAGAAGCTATGTGTTTTGATCTCTGTAAATACTCTCAATTTATTTTCACAGACAAAGGACATAAGAAGTGTTTTATCTTCAGCTCCAGTCTTTATTTCATATCTAATGAGGGGAAGAGCTGGACTGAGAGCAGAGAGAACTGCAAAGAGGGAGGAGCAGACCTGGTGATCATAAACAGCAGAGAGGAACAGGTGTGTGTGTGTGTGTGTGTGTGTGTGTGTGTGTGTGTGTGTGTGTGTGTGTGTGTGTGTGTGTTTGTGTGTGTGTGTGTGTGTGTGTGTGTCTGTGTTTGTGAAAGAGAGAGAGAGAGAGAGAGAGAGAAACTTTTTCATTGTGTTGTTATTTACAGGAGTTCATCAGTAAACAAAAGGGGAATGACAAAGTTCAGGCTTGGATTGGTCTGAGTGACAGAGATACAGAGGGAGAGTGGAAATGGGTGGACAATACAACACTGACCACTGCGTAAGAAACTGAGATTCTTTCTGTGTCTATTTATGGTGCAGTACAATCAACAATGTTAAAACTGTTCTCCTGCTGGGAAAACTGCAAAGATTATTCCTTATTATATTTATATTTCTGTCGTGTCCCAATGTACATCTCAGTAAACAGAGGCTGAGAGGATTCAGTTAAATGTGTGGAATTGAAGGAAACTCAACACTGATCTGAGTCTGATTCTGATTCTCTGGGTTTCAGGTTCTGGGCTTCAGGGGAACCGAATAATGCAGGTGGTGATGAGGACTGTGTTGAGTTTTATAGTGGTGACACTGGGCATTTCTGGAATGACAAGAAATGCTCTGAGCAACTAAACTGGATCTGTGAGAAACATCTTTTATAGTGAAGTTTATTATTTTACAGTGAAAAGGTATTTCTATATAAACTGAGTCAGATATATACAGCTTAATATTACCATTAAATTTAGCATTAAATATTTTTATGAGGGTTGTGTCTCAGTGTATGTTGTTGTTTTGGCAAAGTGAACTCAGTAATCGGTCACATGGATATATAATTATCTATAGAGATATTGCAGTATACAGTATTAATTATGAATAGAAAAAGAAGATGTCTTTTTCTTATATGTGAATTTGCATTGGATTTGGATTATTATAAATATTTTATGATATTTTATATATTTACATATGATGTATTTTCACTTGAAATAATTGCCATAAGCCATGTATTTTCTGCTTGTGTGTGTGTGTGTGTGTGTTTTCTGGATTTAGAATAACCACATGTGTGGACTAATTTCCCTTTTTGATCACTGATTGAGTCACTTGTGACTAGTGGCGCCCTCTGTGTCATATACATAATAACTTACAGCACTAATTCATTTAAATAAAAAAGGTTTTATCTATACATTGATCACAACTTGCGCTTTCAATGATATCTTTACATTTCATATATTGTAGGGCCCAAAACCAGTCTCAGAAAAACTGTCCATCTGTATGCACGTCTGAATTTATTAACACTTTGGCAGATTTGTCTGATGTTAAACCTGCACCACAAATTGCATCAAAATGTTGAGTGAAAGTAAAGTAATAAATATGTATGTGCCAAATTATAATACAGCTTCTGGAGCTCTTTTAGTAATTTTGTGCTTTTTCCCCATGAGGTAGGTGTGGCTATACATTTCACTCAACAAAGCCAATCAACATTTTAGTTACTGTGTATACACAGAGTATGTGGAAGACACCGAAATGACAGTAATGCAACAGCAACTGCCAAAATTATCAAGAAACATAAACAAAAGACACAGCATGGCTTACTCTATAAAAGGGAAGTGGACTATAAAAACTGGACCTTCAAAGATGAATAAAAAGAGCAATGTATGTTTATTCCTCGTGTGGAAAGTTTAAAACCAGTTTGTGTTCTGAAACCATGGCATTAATGCATCTCTCTAGACTCTTTCTGACAAATCAGCAATAAATGGCTTTTATTTTTAAGTCAAATGTCCAGTCCCTGCATGGATTTCCTCAGTACAGAAGTATAATCTGGCTGCCTCCGAGTGGCGCAGTGGTTAAAGCGCTCGCCCTATCATCCGGAGATCGCTAGTTCGAATCCCGGGTGGTGCTGTAACCTCTCGCAGCCGGAGGTCTAGAGAGAGCTGATTGGCCGAGCTCTCTCAGAGGGGAGGGACGAGAGGTACATAGTGCTCCGGCATTAATCACAGCTCTACAGCCAGTCAGGGGCGTCTGTGAGCTCGCGCAGCGGAGGGAGCGGATAGCGCTGTCCTCCGAGTGTGTTACGCCGTCCCCAACGTTGCGCGAGCGAGCAGTTCGAAAAGATGCGGTCGGCTGGCGTCACGTGGTTCGGAGGAAACACGTGATAGTCTTCGGCTCTCCCGGCTGAGTGGTAGTAGTAGCCTTAATGTGGGAGCCCCCTAGTGACGGGGAGGAATTGGACACGACTAAAAATTAGGGAGAAAATCAGGGAAAAATCAAAAAAAAAAAAAAAAGTATAATCTGGCTGAAAGCACTGGGCCGAGGCTCCACCACTTTGTTTTCTCCAAATGAAGAGAAATAATATTTGAGTATTCCATTTATTTTAAAAAATCAGCTCATTGCATCTTTACATCATTACTGGTGGATTCACACACATGGTAGCTAAACTGGAACATACAGTAATACTGTAGAAGCTAACAACTCATAGCCTTTTACTGCATACAAAGCTAATCATATTATTTATTTATAGAAATAAATAATAAATCTGTCTCAGGCACAGGGTTGCTCCAACATAATGAGCTACAGTAAGATGCAATGAGCTACACCTGACCTCCTGTTACTTAAAGGTGGGAGATTAAAAGATCTTGTGCAATGTGTTGTTTACAAGGTGAATTCACACAAAATTGTGGAATAGTAGACGATGGACCGACTCATACTGCAAGACAGCCGACTGAAATGTCTGACAAGCCAAGAATTCATCCAATCATACAGGAGCCAGTTTGCTGGTCATTCAGGAGATTAATCAGGTGCCGGGACGCTGCTCACACTGCATGTTAAATATCAACTGATCACATCTGAAATTAAACTCTCATTCACTTATTCTATATACCACTTATCCTGTACAGAGTTACAGGAGGCCTGGAGTCTAGGTTAGATTTTTGGGGGTCAAAGGGCCAGCACATCAGTGTCCTTCCACTTTCTCTCTCTCTGTGAAAGTGATAAAATGCTTTTCACAGCTACATCCTGCTTTGTGAGTCTCTGAACTTGCAGTTCTTTTTAGAGTGCTAGAAAAACAGAATAATGTTTAAGTAAAGAATAAAGTACATTTGGTCATGATGGCCAGGTGTCCACATAATTTTGGTCATATGTTTTTTTTTTCAAACAGTAATTTCCTCTGCAGCTTCCTGCATCTCTCTCTCATGACGTTAATAATGAAAGACCGACACATGTTATGGACCTTTGAAATGACAAAGCACAAACTCGATAATTCCAAACCAACAAAACAGGTCCTGAAGACTCTCCCATGAGGCAAAATGTACTGTTATAAAATTCACATTAAATAAAAGTTTTGCCCCCTTCGCATGCCTGTGATAGAATGTGTTTGTGTATGTTCTTGTTGCTGTGTGGTATTTTTTTGTTAACATACTGACGTGTGAAAGCGAGCGGTGGTTAATGCTGATCTTAGATCAGTGGAACTTCTTAAAGGCATCAGGAAAAAGGTCTAAAAGATTTCTGAAAGTCGTTAAATGGAACAAAATATAATGCATTGGTGCAAAGTATAACAAATTCTAATTAAAATTTTATTTGTCACATAAATAGTCATACACAGTACGAAATGCACTGACATGCTTATACAGCCACCCGTAACCTTTAAAAAAATTACAAGAAAAAAAGAAATAATTTTGAGATCAGTTTGAGACCTTAAAAACAATTTACAAGAAATAAGGACATAAATAGTGAAATAGAATGAAAAAATAATGAAAATAGGGTAAGTTAAGCAATAAAACAAGATGCAAGATACAAAAATTATCTTCTGTTTTTTTATGTATTTTCAAAAATATATAGGAAATATAAAAATATAAAATATAACAATTTATAAAAAAAAACGTATCTGTCTGTACAAATATTGCAGTAATTTTAATGAAAATAAGAATAGAGGGAAATGTGAAAATGTCCTGGAGGTGTGCAAATGTGCAATTGCCATAAGTGTCCATTCGATGAGGTGTGCAAAAATGCAGATGTGTTTTAGTCCAGTGTATTGGTCTACAGCACCGCAACAGAGAGAACAGTCCATTGCTGGGGTGGCTGAGGTCCTTCATGATCTTCCTGGCCTTGGTCCAGCACCGCTTGCTGTAGATTGAGTGCAGGTCAGGGAGCTCAGTTCGGATGATGCACTCAGCTGATCGCACCACCCTCTGTAGGGCTCGTCTGTCCTGCATGGTGCTGTTTCTGAACCAGGTTGCGATGTTTCCCGTCATGATGCTCTCTATGGAGTAGAAGTTCTTGAGCACCAGTCTAAAGTCTCTCAGGCAGTCAACATTAGTACAATAAAAGTCAACATTAATATGATAAAGATATAATAAAGTATATCGTGTAATTATAACATTGCTTTGGTATTTATATAACCGCTGTACTTTAACAATTACATCTGGAATATGAGTGAATTTTGCAGTTCAAATGTCATCACACATTGAACACAAGAAACCACTGATGCTCCTTTTTCTGTTGTATAACTTTCTTTCACTTATTGACAGCAGCACATTTATTTCCCTATACAGAGTACAGAGACTCAGTCTGTCAGTCACGTCCACACAGAGACACAGACATTTCATTGTGGATATCTGTGAGAATGTAAACACTGTTAAAGGAACACAGAGAGGGAAAAGAAAACAAATGTAAATTGGTACTTTTTTTCATTGTTTTTGACTCTGAGATCTCAGTACACAAGTGAGCTTCACTCACACACACACACACACACACACACAGCACCGCTGCTACTGACTCATTGCTCAACACACACCAAAGGCTGCTGCTGTACCTCAGGCTTTAGTAAGGGCTTCTCTTTGTCATATTGTGTACATATCACATGTAACTTTATATGACTACAGTATGTGACAATAATGGGGGGTTGTGTGTTCTGTTAGCCAAAATTGAAGTTGGTGCTTATAAATCATAGATCATACTCTCCACAATCATCCCTATTCCACTAAATAAATAAATAAATAAATAAAGGAATAAAGGAATAAATGAAAATAAAATAAAATAAATCACAGGACTCAATAACCAGTTGCTCTAACATCTGTGGGTATGAAGTCATTTGAAAGACTGGCATTGGCTTATCTAAACAGATCCATGGATGATGCAGTCAACAGGGTCTTGTTTGGACATTTCATCACAATTCCACTATTAAAAAGGCCCATCAGAGGTTGTCTTTCCTTTGCCAGGTAAAGAACTTCAACCTACCACAGGAGCTGTTCACACAATTCTACTTAACCATCATTAACTCTGTCCTGTGCATTTCAATAACTGGCTGGTTTGGCTCAGCCACAAAATCAGACACCAGAAGATTGCGAATGACGGTTCGGACTGCTGAAAGGATTATTGGTGTTCCTCTGCCCACACTGCAAGGACTATATACTGTATATCCAGAGGGAAGAAAAGGGCTCAGAATACAGTGGAACTTGGATTACGAGCATAATTCATTCTCTCAAGTGGGCTTGTATTCCAAAACACTTGTAAACTAAATTGAATTGGAGACACACTCATAGAGAGAGATGTTGATTATACCAGTAAGAGACTAGCACTAAGACCCAGCAAAGGAGACTATTACCCACAATTCCGCAGCGCAAGAGACAGACAAATCATTGGCTCAGTTGTGATCACGTGACGCTCGGTGTCAAAACAAGAGTGCATTTCTTAAAAATCTTTGCTCGTTTTGCGGAACACTCGTAAACCGCGTTACACGCAATCTGAGGTTCCACTGTATCACTTTGGACCCCTCACACCCAAGCCACCTTTTCTTCCAGACTTTCTGTCTGGTCGGTTCCACAGAGCTCTGAATATGAGGACAGTCGGGCACAAAACAGTTTTTCCCCAGGCAATTTACCTCATGAATAGTTGAAGATTTTTCTCACTGTTTAATAAATATATGTGCAATATACTGTACAATACCACTGATATCTATTTGACTTATTTGATAAAAGCCCACATCCTCCACATGGTCTGTCACCAAAACAAAATCCTTGTATGTGCAAACGTATTTGGCAATAAAGCTCTTTCTGATTCTGAAATCAACCTTTTGAATAATGTGTTTAAGTGCTTGGATAAATATTCGACAAAGATATTTGTTTGTGGATGTTACACACTGACACAAATCAAATCAATTAAAAAATGTTTAATCTTCAACAATAAGTACAGATCATGAAGACTGTGAATGGGGAATGCTGTGACTTGATGAGTGAGGGTCTCTTTAGGGATTCCAACTCAGGTGATAGTGTGGAAATGTGCCACAGAACACGTCCTGTTGAAATGTTGCACAGAAGCACTTCTTTCAGGTATCACATTGGGTCTTTTAAAACTAGCAGAAAATGTTGCCCACATGCAGTTTAAACTTATGACCTGATGAGATCCAGACCAATTTTGTTACAATAGTCCTCGATTAATGTTAACGAGTGCATTGGTGTTTTTGGGATGTCCAGTGGATTCAACACCTCTCGTTCGCTACGTACCACTTGGATACATCACCAAAAATGTCTGCCCATTCGTCAGGTTATACTAAACTGTATATAATAATATTTCCCAGCAGCACCAGTGCATGTGCAGAGCTGTTTTTTTTTTTTTTACAGTAGCGTATAATAGCTGCTTTTCTTTAATTATTATTATTTTAAAAAACGTTAAAACAACATTTTTCTTCACTTACATTTCTCTCTACATAGGATATGATTTATTATAAGATTAGAAGTAGTTCTCTATTCGGCCACTAGATGGAATTTGTGAAAGGATTTTTTTTTTTCAACCAAAGTAAAGATTGGTTATACCAAGACTAGATGAAGTAAAAAAAAACTAAAAAAAAAAAAAACTAGTTATACCAGGGCATATATAAATAATTATATTACTTTGCTGTTAAATACACTATATGTCCAAAAGTATATGCACCTTGGTTAAATGTCTTGTGGCTGAATGAAAACAATTTCCCACAGCCGCACTCTAAAATCTAGTGTAAAGCCCAGCAGAAGAGTGGAGCTTATTATAACAGCACAGAGGAACTGCTTCTGGAGTTGGAATTTTAACTGTGAGTGTGATGGTCAGGTGATGCCCTCTTTTGCACGCCCATGTGTGAGATTGCATCCTATGTGTGTTCTATGTTGTAGTGAGATATCTTTTCACAAACTGATATGTGAAAGCGGCTGGTGTTTAAGGCTAATCTTAGACCAGATGTACTTTTGTCTTGGAACCTTACAGTAAAGCTGCATAAAGCCTCTGAAATAGTAAATCTACAAATAATTCCAGATTTACTGCAGGAACATGTCAACTAATTCATATGACAGAAAATTAGTGTGAAAGCAAATTAATTAATAAAAAAAAGCAGGTGAAAAAACTATTTGTGTAATAATAACAGAAAAATAACAGAAATATGATGAATTTGTCCATCATATACATACAAAAGACTGTATGATTGACCTTCACACTTTGACCACGAGAAGAGTGTTATGTCTCCTTTCTGATGAGCAGAGGTTGACAGTAACGAATTACATTTAGTCGTGTTACTGTAATTGAGTTTTGTTTTTGTTTACTTCTACTTTTTAAAGTAGTTTTTAAAATCTGTAATTTAACTTCCACATAAGTATGTTTTGTTTGAAGTATTGTACTTTGCTACATTTGAAATTATATTTGCTACTGAGTAAAATATACAAATACAAATACAAATAATGCAACGGGGAAGGAAAAAAAATTGCACTCTGCAGAAGACTGCACTGATTGATTGATGGGCGTGGAGAACAAACGCGCTAAACTCACAAGAATGACAGATATGGGCAAAAAATATGCCAGTGATGCAGACCCAGTTGAAAGCGAATTGCCATCAAATTCTTATGAAGCAAACACCTGGCCAACGGACACTGCTATGTTTTATACAAAGTTGTTTTATACAAAGTTGTATGTTTGGAAAGGTGTTCCTTCAATTAAAAACAACTAATTTGAGATTTATATCCCCTTGTCTTTTTTGAACTACACTAGAATCCCCCATCCCACCCTCGCTGTTAAAAAATATAACTCTGTAACTTTTACTCAAACTTTTTAATGAACTACTTTTTACTTGTACTTGAGTAGATTTTTATAATGGTAACTTTACTTGTTTTTCAGTAAACTTTCACTGAAGTAACAGTACTTTTACTTGAGTACAAAGGTACTTTTAAAATTAATTAGTTTTCGCACTGATTTTCATATGTCGTATGAATTAGTCAACATGTTCCTGCAGTAGATCTGGAATTATTTGTAGATTTACTACTATTTGTAGAGGCTTTTATGCAGCATTTGTGTAAGGTTGCAAGACAGAAATGCAACTGGTCTAAGGTTAGCGTTAAACACCAGCTGCTTTTACACATCAGCATGTTAAAAAAATATCTCACAACAACATAGACAACACACAGTACTTTTACTTAACTACAAAAGTGTATTACTTTTTCCCACCTCTGCTGATGAGTAACCTTTCCTGGAAGCAGCATATTTAATTTGGTGTACACCAGGAAGGTAGTGGTTAGCACTCTCGCCTTGCACCTCCAGGGTCTCGGTTCGATTCCCAGTAAGACTCGATTCCTGTCTTTGTGTGCATGGAGTGTGCATATTCTCCCCGTGCTTGGGGGGTTTCCTCTGGGTACTCCGGTTTCCTCCCACAGTCCAAAGACATGCATATTAGACTGACTGGTGTTCCGAAATTGCCCATAGTGTGGGAACGAGTGTGTGAGTGCATGTAAATGTGTGTGCCCTGCGATGGATTGGCACCCTGTCCAGACTGTACTCTGCCTCGTGCCATAAGCCTCCTGGGATAGGGTCCAAGCCCCTCGTGACCCTGAATACAGGATAAAGCGATATAAATGATGAGTGAGTGAGTGAGTGGTTGAGGTGCAGTGAGGAACAGAGGTGCTCTTTAATATTCTTGATGTGGCACATGCTTGTGCATACTTAATGGGCCTCATCTATGCCCTGGAATTTAACTACCCTAAGAAACAGCAAATACACATTTGAGGTTTTTCAGCAGATCTCCTTGGAGCTTGAGGATACAAACGGAAAAAAAAATGTTCTCCAAGTTACATAATCTCAAGGTCACATTGCATCCATAAATTTCACATAGATACCATGGAAGGTATCCATCCAAAGAGGGTTTGAGTTTCCTCTTGAACATTTTACAGTTTTACAGTTTGTTTTAAACTACACTCCCAATGACTTGATCAAGTAGCTCTACTGTTTTTATATGCAATGTTGGTATATGCAATATTTTAGCATAGTTGCTAACTAGATAATGTGATTATATATCTTAAAAATGAGACTAGGGCATATTTGAAACTCTTAAAGTTAAGTAGAGCATGGACACAACACAGTGACTAAGTAGGGTTTACTTGAGAAATTAAATAGACTTAACTAGCAAAAAAATTTTTTTAATGTAGTAAATACAAAGAATAGTCTTGCTTGAATTACATAATAATTTGATGCAAAAAGTTACCTTACTTTTTTAAGTAGATCAGGCTGGATATTTTTATCAGTGTATAAGAGACTGTGAAAGAGCATGTATGTATGTGGTTGTTGCTGTCAGCTATTTATTTATAGATTTTATTTATTTTTTTACACATACTGATGTGTGAAAGAGAGCGGTGATTAATGCTGACCTTAGATCAGTGGAACTTGTGTCTATTTTAATGTCTTTATGTGTATTTCCTAAAACGTCTGTGGAAACTCATTATATGGAACAAAATCGGTGCAAAGTATAACATTAGTATAACAAAGTATATTTGTTTATTTATTAATAATTGGAACATCTGGAATATGAGTGGGTTTTGCAGTTCAAATGGTTTCACACTTTGAACACAAACCACTGATCCTAATCACTAATCCTCCTCTGATGAGTAACTTCCTCGAACATACTGACAGCAGCACATTTAATTCCCTATACAGAGTACAGAGACTCAATCTGTCAGTCAAGTCCATACAGAGACACAGACATTTCATGTTTTAGTGACACTTTTGTAGATTAAAGATGCTTTAGTGTTTTTCTGAGCACGATGAGATGGTGGAAGGTTATCTACAAATATATTGTGTAGGATCACATCAGTTACACTCAGTCACATGTAACATTATGTGACTATGTGACAATAATGGGGTTTTTGTGTTGTTAGCCAAAATGAATGAAATATTAAATATAATTAATATTTTAAATTGCTTATAAACAGAGCAAACAGCTCTGTGGATGATGCAATCAACATGGGACTGCACTTCATCCTGCAGCATCTAGACAATGTAAGGACTTATGCAAGGTTCTTGTTTGTAGATTTCATGTCAGCTTTTAATACAGTCATCCCAGCACTTCTCCAGACCAAACTGTCTGTCAATGTATCGCAATCTGTCTGACAGACAGGCAAAAGCTAGTGAGACTGGAGAAATTGATGTCCAACAGCCACACCACCAAGACTGGAGCCCCCCAGGGATGCGTTCTCTCCCTATTGCTCTTCTCTCTCTACACAAACCACTGCACCTCTACAGACCCCTCTGTCAAGCTCCTGAAATTTGCAGATCACACTACAATAATCGGTCTCATCCAGGATGATGACGACTCTGCATATTGAAGGGAGGTTGAGCAGCTGGCTTTCTGATGCAGTCAAAAAAACTGGAGCTGAACACACTTAAAACACTGGAGATGATTGTGGACTTCAGGAGAAATTCCCTTGCACTTCCTCTACTCACCATCATGAACAGCACTGTGCAAGGTGGAGTCATTCCAGTTCCTGAGCACCATCATCTCTCAGGACCTGAAGTGGGACAGTCAGATTGACTCCATTGTTAAAAAGGCCAATCAGAGGTTGTATTTTCTTCACCAGTTAAAGAAGTTCAACATGCAACAGAAGCTGCTCACACAGTTCTACTCAGTCGTCATTGAATCTGTCCTGAGCACTTCAATAACTTTCTGGTTTGGCACAACTCCAAAATCAGACACCAGAAAACTACAAATATTCGTTCGGACTGCTGAATGGATGATTGGTGCTTTGCTGGCCACTCTGCAAGAACTATATATACCCAGAGTGAAGAAAAGGGCTCAGAATATTACTTTGGACCCCTCACACCCAAGCCACCTTTTCTTTGAACTTTTGCCATCTGGTCGGCGCTACAGAGCTCTGAACACCAGGACAGTGTGGCACAAGAACAAGTTTTCCCCAGAGGCACTTTACCGCATGAACAGTTTAATGATCTCACTGTGCAATAAATATATATGTGCAATATTGTGTGCAATACTACTGTGCAATATACTGTACAATACCACTGATATTTATACGACTTATTTGATAAAATCTCACGTTCTACTCCATTTGTTGTTGTTTTTTACCCTTGTTTCTTGTCTTGCACTTTTTACACTTTTTATTGTGTATGCACATAATAAAAAGTGTTCTTACTTCAAGTTTTGTGATGGGTGTTTTTTCGTCTCTGGACGGCCTGAAACCAAAACAAATTCCGTGTACGTGCAAATGTACTTGGCACCTTGGCAATTCAAACTTTTGAATAATGTGTGTGTTTAAGCGTTTGAATAAATCTTTGACAAAGATATCTGTTTGTGGATGTTACTCGCTGACACAACTTAATTTAATCTCCAACAATTAGTACAGATCATGAAGAGTGTGTAAGGGGAATGCTGTGACTTGATAAATGAAAATCGCTTCAGGGATTCCAACTTGGGTGATGGTGTGGAAAAGTCTTTAAAACTTGTTCAATCTAATGGCCTGATGAGGTCCACACCAATTCTGTTACAATAGTTCTTGATTAATGTTAATGAGTGCAATGGTGCTTTTGGGATGTACAGGGATTACCCACCCCTTGCTCGCTACATACCACCTGCATACAGTACATCAATACGATGGCCCAGAAGGGCACAGCATCTTTCCTGTATATGTAAATGATTTTTCCCTTGTAAGTGTAGGATTTTTCCCATGTATGCGCATTTTCTTCCATGTATACGCAACTACTTTTTCCTGTGTGAGAACTCTCTTTCTAGCTTAAGTTTCAAGCTAAATGCTAAAGCAAATGAGCAAAGCACTATGGGATTTCGAGGCTGACGAGGACACAGTGAACACAAGTCGTTTTTTGAGTCAATATAATAAAATGTTCCATTTTCAATAAACAGACCCCCAATACGTCTACATACACAAATTTTGGCTATAATTCCAATAATTAAAATATTACAATACAGCTAGGGACATATTATGATAACCAGAATGAGCAGCTCACCTCTCTTATCTTCTAGTCTTAGTCATTCATTCTTTTCAATCTATTGCACTGCATAGCGTCTTTGGGAGTCACGTGACAAAAGAACGAACAGCTCGGGACTTGAAGACTCATTGAGAATTGACAACCATTCAATTCTGTTTCCTGTGTACTGCACTGCATAGCGTCTATGGGAGTCAAAGGACAAACGACTTGGACCAAAAGGACTCAAAGGGAACTACTCATTTCTGTTTCCTGTAACATAACTTACGGACGGACAAACGATTTTTTGCGCATGAAAAAATGAACAAATCACTCTAAAAGACTACTCGTTCTTCTGGGTCACGTTAAAAATAAATAACCCATCACTAGCCAGTGCAGCTCCAGGACTTATTATGGTGGAATATACAGTGGATAATGTTATAATTTTCACTAAACTGGACACACTTACCGGGTACTGTTTAATATATAAAATGAATCGGATGTTACTGTTTAGGGCAGTAAACAGTAGCTTTATAGCTTTGTAGCAGTACTAAAACTATTGGAGTGTTTGGGGAAAGTGCCGAGCCGAGTGTAAATGGCAGTCATTAAAAAGGAATAGCAGTCTCATTTATACCATTAAACACACTGATGTAAACCATCAGCTCCATGACATCTCCGTAATATGTACATCCACATATGGATTTATAAGCAAGCTATGCTAATCACTAAACTAGCTTGTTTATTCATTCATATTTGAATGCATAGCTTAACTTCTTGGAGCTTCTCAGTGCCATATAATGTAGTGGCATTTTCATAGATCTTCTGAATAGTTATCTACGCTCTTACGCAATGTATGTCAAAAAAGGGGCTTTTTTGGGGGGGGTTCTATTGTAAAGTCAATAAATGTCTGTCCATACTGCTTAAAACACATATGCTGGTGTGTTTTCCTTCTCACAGTGAGCTGTATGTAAATCAAAAAAAAAAAGGAAGGAGCCGGATGCCTGTCCAGGTCCACGGCTGATGACAAACATCTGCGCAATTCTGTCTACACTGTCAATACTCTGAAAATCTTTATTTTTAGGTGTTAAATCATCCATCCTACACCTATCAGCAATGATGATTGGGCCCAAGCACCTGTGTCATTGCCACCTGGGAGCATTAGAAAGATACGTCCAGCCATGACAATGCCTTAAACTAATGCCATATTCAGTGACATCCATGGCTACTCAAAAGGCACAGAGATTGTGAGGACCACATGGACAGCACTGTCTTTTGAGAGATCTTTTCAAAAGGCAGTCAGGTTGTATGGTGCACCTGGGTGGCGATTGCACAGGTGCTTGGGCCCACTCGTCATTGCTTGCAACTATTATTAGTGGTGCTTTACAAAGAGAAGGACTACTGTTATAATCTTACAGTCTTATTATTTTTCTTTTTTTTCTTCCGTGTGAAAGTTTGGCGCGTAACTAGTCCCGCACTGTTTGTCGTAGACCCATGAATGAGGTGTCAAATCGTGCGACCTGGTCGGGAAAGGGGTGCTATGACTTTTCTAAGGGGTGGGTCTACGCCCCAAAATGTCCCATAGACATTGAGACCAACATCAGCTGTGACATCCGCTACATCTATGACTATGACATGGGAAGCTCTATGAGGTCACGGCAAGCACCACTCACATTTTCTTCAGGAAATGTACTTCTCTGTAAAGTCACAGTTTCCTTACGTATGATGTCTCGTCTTGCAACATTTAAATCCTCCCTTCATTGCACGCCTGAGCATTACCCACCTCCCCATTCCCCACTCATCAGCTTTTATATAACTAATGTTATTCTGTACCAGAATGCACTTGAGCATCTACACACTTCAATACTGTAGGTGGCAGTATGTAGCTTGTCGGTTTTTGAACAGTCTATAAACAAAAATAAGTAATGTACTGTAGTGTTGACCTTTGCACTATGCTTACCAATATTAATATTTTGCAGAAGGGGTCAAGAATAGTCCTTTTATCTGTGTTATGTCCTGATCTGCTTTGGCAGTTCAGAGGATGAGATCAGAATATACAGCACAAAGACTTTGGAACTGATGATGTCACTTTCTATGTACTACATCAGCAGCTCATCTCGGTCCCTTATTTACTGCTGTTCTCTCTGTAGTATAAGACATTAAATAGCCACTGAATTCTTTATGTTAAATCAAACTGCAAACTTATTACATTACAAAAAATGTTTTTATTCTCTTGATTTCATATGTCTCTCGATTGAGTCCCTTTACCCATATGTCTTCGATTAGGACACTTCATCTTGTTTTAGGGAAATGTGAATAACCCTAAAGATAAAAAATAAAATTTAGTCAGTATGTTAACGTCATTGAGATAAAGTGTGTGTGTGTGTGTGTGTGTGTGTGTGTGTGTGTGTGAGAGAGAGAGAGAGAGAGAAAGTGTTTATGTCAAATCAAGTAGACTTTTATTGTCATTTCCACCGTATTCACCTCAGCACACAGTGAAACGAAACAACATTCTCCAGGACCAAGCTGCTACATGTATATAACATGAATTAACAGAACAAACAAGTTAATTAAGACATCTAATAAGCTGACTAGCTAAGACAAACTAAACTGTCACCATTAAATTTAAATTAAAGAAGTACTACACTAAAAGGCAACAAAAAGACAACATGAAGTGCATGTGCAAATGTGCAAACAAGAGACGCAACATTACAACATGACTCAATGCAATGTATTGTGATACAGTATACGGTGATAGTGACTTGACGGAGTGCAGGTAAATGACCTGATAGATGAAAAACAGTAAACATTTATTATAAAAGTCGCAGCAGAGACAGGAAAGGCGGAGTACTTGTGCAGATTTTGTGGCTTTGAGCTTAACTTCCTGTCCTGCCAGCAGCGCAGAGATGTACAGTATATATTTAACTATAGCTCATGCACGGAGGCACTGTAAGTGCTGCAGCAGAGACAGAATAGACATTACACAGACTGAAGGCTGAAGAAACAGAGATGGGTGAAAATGCTTATGCAGACCCAAGAATTTCAGCTGCCCCAAAGGGCTCTTCTGAAGACAGCTATGTGATAGAAGGACTCCCTGAGTCCCAGGTGACCAGAAGGCACGGACGAACTATGACCTCAGGTACACACACACACACAAAACATTTACAACATCATAATGTTAAGTATTTTTTTATATCATGAGGTCTGTGATATGGAAGATGGAAGAGGAAGATAAGATTAATGAGATAAAAAGCACAATGAACACTATAGTAATTTCTGGTGGGTTTTCAAATAATAGGTTTGCAAAATGAGTATTGTACAGTATGTTTATTAATTCTATTTTCATTTGGGCCTGGAACAGGACGGTAACTATGTGGGAAGAGTGACTGATGTGAACACGCCTTTCTTTTGATGTTTGCTTGTTCTTTTTAAGCGGATCAATAGGCATCTTACCTAGAGGGCATTTACAAATAAAACATACAGTATCACAGACCAATAAAGCACAACAGATTAATTTGCTGGAGTTGCTGATTATATCAATAAAATAAACACAAGTATGCACGCACGCACGCACACACAAACGCATGCATGCAGAGCTTTTTTTTGGTGAAGTCAGCTTCCTCTTCTGAGTTTTCTTATTGCTCTCAGTTCCTTCTTTTCAACTTAATAGTGCGACACCAACTATAGACAGGACAAGAGGATCAAGGTTTACTGACTGTGGATTATTAGCAAAACAGTCCTTTAAATTGGACACATACATTTTTGGGGGCACATAACATTGCTGAACCTAAGCATGACCAACAAAGTAACCCCAGATCATATCAAACTTACCCCCACATTATTGTGCACTGTAAACCTTGCTAAGTTGATTGTACTTAAACCATTTAACACAAGTGATTGCCTCAAACGCTTTAAGTAATCGGCAGTAGAAATAGTTCATTTGTTTAAGTCAACATGAATGTAAAACAGTCAAAGTCATGTAACATTTAAAGTCATACACATTTAATTGCCTTAAATAATTAAGAGTAGAAAAAAAATCATTTGTTTAAGTAGAGTCAACTTAAATGTAAAATAGTCAGAACTTAATATTTTTAAGTCAAATTCATTTAATACCATATTTTTACTGAAATAGTTGTGATTGGAAAATTCCTATTCAGTTTGCACTTTTTTTGTGAATGACCACACAATGCAGTCATTTTTGTTCTTGTATTTTATTGAAACATATTACAAAGCAATACATATCATTGATGATGATACCTTTTATGAACTACAAAACACCATAATCTACAATCACTTTTACACATGCATTAAAAGAAGAACCATAAACACATATTACAAAATAAACAACTGCAAGACGATTTGCAATTGTGCCATGGCCATGAATGTGTTTTCCACTGCAAGATCATTCAACAGCTTTTGAACCTTTGGTGGTAGCTCTCTTTGACGTAAGATTAGCGTTGCGTGCTGAATGAAGATAAAAGTGGACTTTGGGTATTTAAAGTTAAGTGCATCAGTAAAGCCAAGATTCACATAACTTGAGGCAGGTTGGTGAGTGAGTCCATTACGAGGCTGCCCTCTCGGATAATCCCCACTCTTGAGGGGTTCAGTTGTGGTGATGCTGAGCTAGTGGCTCTGTTGTCCTCATAGCACAGAATTCCCACTGCAATGTCCACGGATTCTCCATAATTAAGATAGACAAGACAGAGAGACAAGACAAATAAAATAAAAAAAATTGGTAAATATCATTCACTGTGGTTTTATTTTTTGTAATATTGTGTTATTCTCAAAACTTTTGGCAATGGCTGTAGAGTTAAACAGAATGGTGAGATATAACCGAGTATGTTTCTGTTCTGTGTATATAAGTCCATCAGAGAGACAACTCATGTAAAATGTTTTTGAGATAAAGTTAAAGAGGCCAGATTGAGGTGGTTTAGACATGTTCAGAGGAGAGATTGTTGAGGACATGAAGTTAGTTGGTTTAAGAGAAGAGAATGCAGAGGATAGGATTAGATGCGGTTTTGTGTATGGAAATGCCTTAATAATGCGAGAGAGGAAAATGACCAAACTGGTTAAAAATGACAGGAAATTGGTAATTCATATACAGTGGAACCTCGGATTGCAAGTAACCTGGTTTGCGCAAGATGAAAATTTTAACTTGAAAAACAAGCAATTCTTGATTTACGAGTACCGTGTATCATACATTATGCATGCACTTCTTGTTTTGACGCCGAGCATCAGATGATCACAACTAAGCCAATGGGTTTTCTCTCTCTAGCCCTGCAGAATTGTGGGTAATTGTCTCCACTGCTTGGTCTTAGTGCTCGTCTCTCACTGGTATAATCAAGATCCGTGTGCACATGTACTGTTTACTACAACACTTAGTGTGTATAAAAGTCATCCTTTCAAACGAACGTGTACTGTGTAAAGCAAAATCACGTCTCATTAGAGAGGTTAAAAGACCCATTTTCTCTCTCTCTCTTAGCCTGCACTGTTTGTGTGTATGTGCAAGTCATTAGACTCTGTGTTCCTCCCCTCCTCTTCTCGCTTTCAAACACACACACACACACATACACACACACACACACACACACACACACACACACTTTTACAGAAACTTTTACGGTGTGTATGTGTGTGTGTGTGTGTGAAGATGAGAAGAGGAGGGGAGGGGCATGGTGTCTAATGACACATACAAACAGTGCAGGTTGAGAGAGAGAGAGAGATATAGAGAGAGAATGGATCTTTAACCTCTCTAACACACACACATACACAGCGCATGCGCGCACAAACACTAACGGAAACACTTATCTGTCTGGATTTATTTTTACTTTTTTCTTTACAAGGTAAAGTGCAGGTTATTTTTATTTTTTTACTTTATAATGTTGTATTGATTATTTTTAGATATTTATTTTTTGAGTTGTGGAAAGAATAGTCTGAGTTTTCATTTTTCTTATGGGGAAATTAGTGTTTTGAGATACGATCATGTTTCCGGAATGAATTATGCTCGTAATCCAAGGTTCCACTGTTCTAGCTGGTAATTTAAATAATATGGTAATTCACACAACTGCACTTTACAACTTTTCTCGAGGCAAAGACCAACTTAAGCTCTTGTCCTATACCTGAATGATTTTATACATTGCTTTGCTGCTCCATGAGGCAATAACTGCATGTACAGGTGTTCCTAATAAAGTAACCAGTAAGGGTATATCACAAAGCTTATTTAGGTGATTATGTTGCAATATAAAAAGACATAAAATACATATATAATTTTGACTTTTTGTATTTTAGGAGCAATTGCACTGGCTGGAGTGTGCATTGGTCTAATATGTATCATTCAGGGAACTCTCAACATCGTCCTGAGGCTCTACTGTAAGTTGTCAAAATTACACTGTCACAATTACTGTAAATTGCTGTGATAGTAAAGGGGTAAATACTTAAGTAAGGTTCAAAGTCAGAAGGGTTTAAAACAGGGTTTACTCTACATGTGGGATGCTTGTGTATATTGTATGCTATATCGTTATCATTTTAATTCTGATTTGAACACACAGTCACCTCTCAGGTGGTAATGGAACCGTTAGCAATGAGCTGTGACAATCACACGCTGTCTGAAGTCACAGAGCAGCACCAGAGCAGGTACAATAATCTTGTTAAGGAGAAAGAGCAGTTAGAGACCAATTACATCACCCTGGATAAAGCGAGAGATCAGCTGCAGGTGGAGAAAGATGAACTACAGAAAAGACTTTCCAGCCTGGGTCAGTAATTTATTATTTATTTTATTGTTGATAGAAACATTTATACTTGGGTAAAAACAAAAATGTATATCACAAATCTACTGTATGAGTATGATGCAAAACTAAGGTGGCAGAGAAGTGCAAAACAAAATTACATAAATGAATTAACAAAACTGAAAAACAAATAACAAAATTAAAAACTAAATAAAAAACCAAAAACAACATAACAAATAAGAAAACACAACAACATATCCAGAAATAAAATACCAAATGAAAAAAACACAACAACAACACTTTCAAACCGAAAGATGTCGGTATAGTTTGGGGAATGAACTTCTTATCACTGATTGGAAGAGACACCGGTCACTCAAGATATACAGTCGTGGCCAAAAGTTTTGAGAATTACATAAATATTGGAAATTGTAAAAGTTGCTGCTTAAGTTTTTATAATAGCAATTTGCATATACTCCAGAATGTTATGAAGAGTGATCAGATGAATTGCATAGTCCTTCTTTGCCATGAAAATTAACTTAATCCCGAAAAAAACTTTCCACTGCATTTCATTGCTGTCATTAAAGGACCTGCTGAGATCATTTCAGTAATTGTCTTGTTAACTCAGGTGAGAATGTTGACGAGCACAAGGCTGGAGATCATTATGTCAGGCTGATTGGGATAGAATGGCAGACTTGACATGTTAAAAAGAGGGTGATGCTTGAAATCATTGTTCTTTCATTGTTAACCATGGTGACCTGCAAAGAAACGTGTGCGGCCATCATTGCATTGCATAAAAATGGCTTCACAGGCAAGGATATTGCGGCTACTAAGATTGCACCAAATCAACAATTTATAGGAACATCAAGAAATTCAAGAAAGGAAAGAGGTTCAATTCTTGTTAAGAAGGCTTCAGGGCATCCAAGAAAGTCCAGCAAGCGACAGGATTGTCTCCTAAAGAGGATTCAGCTACGAGATCGGAGTGCCACCAGCGCAGAGCTTGCCCAGGAATGGCAGCAGGCAGGTGTGAGCGCATCTGCACGCACAGTGAGGCCAAGACTTTTGGAAGATGGCCTGGTGTCAAGAAGGGCAGCAAAGAAGCCACTTCTCTCCAAAAAAAACATCAGGGACAGATTGATCTTCTGCAAAAAGTATGGCGAATGGACTGCTGAGGACTGGGGCATATTCTTGGATGAAGCCTCTTTCCGATTGTTTGGGGCATCTGGAAAAAGGCTTGTCCGGAGAAGAAAAGGTGAGCGCTACCATCAGTCATGTGTCATGCCAACAGTAAAGCATCCTAAGACCATTCATGTGTGGGGTTGCTTCAAATCCAATGGAGTGGGCTCACTCACAATTTCGCCCAAAAACACAGCCATGAATAAAGAATGGTACCAAAACACCCTCCAACAGCAACTTCTTCCAACAATCCAACAACAGTTTGGTGAAGAACAATGCATTTTCCAGCACGATGGAGCACCGTGCCATAAGGCAAAAGTGAGAACTAAGTGGCTTGGGGACCAAAACGTTGAAATTTTGTGGTCAATCCTCAAGAGGCGGGTGGACAAACAAAACCTCACTAATTTCTGCAAACTCCAAGAAATGATTATGAAAGAATGGGTTGCTATCAGTCAGGATTTGGCCCAGAAGTTGATTGAGAGCAGCCCAGTCGAATTGCAGAGGTCCTGAAAAAGAAGGGCCAACACTGCAAATACTGACTCTTTGCATAAATATCACGTAATTGTCAATAAAAGCCTGTGAAACGTATGAAGTGCTTGTAATTATATTTCAGTACATCACAGAAACAACTAAAACAAAGATCTAAAAGCAGTTTAGCAGCAAACTTTGTGAAAACTAATATTTGTGTCATTCTCAAAACTTTTGGCCACGACTGTACATGTAACGCGGAGTCAGCGTGATGGGGATCCATATGCAACTTTATTGTCAACTTAATCATAAACTAACAGATCAGGGTCAAACTGGAGCAATAAGAACAGTGTAGGCAAACCAGAGTCAGAATCAAAGTCCAGGCAATAGGGTCGTGGCAGGCGGCAATCCTGTAGAGTAAATCCATTAAACAAAGCATGGGTCAAAAAGGCAGGTGGCAGACAGACAGCGTACAACAGCAAGCGGGTTGGTAACATCAAAACAGGAATAAATCGCTCAGAAATGTCAGCAACAGCAAAACAAGACTTCGCGAGGTGGTGAGAGAGAGCGTGCACTTTGAAGACTTAGTAATTGCTGACACCTGTGTGGGAAATGGAGTTCGAATGAGACTAGTACTGCGATGATGGCTCCCTCTGGTGGTGATTGGAGGGAGTCACAGAAGCTGAGTTCATGACAGCGCCCCCACCGCCCGTCCCCACCCCCCGCCACCCCCCCACCCCTGCGAGCGGCTCCTCACGTGGAGGCACACGACGCCGAGGATTTCCACAAGGTCTCGGGGCAGGCCGGTTCGGATGGGAGTGTTATGGAAGTCATTTACCAGACTGGGGTCGTGAAAGTCCTCCGCGTTCACCCATGAGCATTTCTCCAGACCATAGCCCTCCCAGTCCACCAGGTACTGAAGGCCTCGGGTCCGGCGCCGTGAATCCAGGATTTCGTGGACCCGCTAGGCCTCCTTGCCATTGATAATGAGTGGAGGGGTACTCTGGTCACTAGCCCCCTCCCGGTCCTCCACTCCTCTCGGTCCACCAGCGGGCTTGAGCAAAGAGACATGAAATGTGGGTGAGATGCGGTAATTTCAGGGTAAAGCCAATCTAAATGAAACTGGGGTTATTTCTTTAATTATTTTGAATGGACCCACGTACCTGGGACTGAGTTTCTTGCACAGGAGCCGGAGGCGAAGATCTCGGGTAGACAGCCATACCCACTGACCAAGACGATAGGCCGGGTTAGGACGTCGCTCCCTGGTGTGACAAACGGCTCTCTGGAGTTGTACATGAGCCTGTTCCCAAGTCTCCTCACTCCGATGGAGCCAGGAGTCAATGGCCGGGAGTTCAGAGGGTTCTCCAGACCAGGGGAAGAGTGGTGGTTGAAATCCCAGAATGCATTGAAATGGGGTGAGATTGGTTGGGGGCTTAAGGAGAGAGTTCTGAATGTATTCAGCCCAAAGAAGGTAATGGCTCCAATCTGTCTGGTTCTGTTGGCAGTATGATCTGAGGAGGCAAGTAAGTTCTTGGTTTAATCTTTCAGCCTGGCCATTGGATTGTGGATGATAACCAGATGTGAGGCTGACATTGATGTTCAAAAGTTTACAGAATGAGGCCCAGACTTGGGAGGTAAATTGGGGACCACGGTTGAAGAGGATCTCTTCGGGTAGGCCGTAGAATCTGAATACTTGGTTGCTCAAGGCCTCAGCTGTCTCGAGTGCAGAAATTAATTTGGGTAGAGTGGATGAATCGACAGGCCTTTGAGAAGCGGTCGACGACAGTGAGGATGGTGGTATACCCTGAGGAAGGTGGCAGATCCGTGACAAGTCAATAGCAATGTGAGACCAGGGAGGTCGAGGTATGGGGCAGCGGTTGGAGGAGGCCGGTGGGGAGTTGGTGAGTGGATTTGGAGGTATTGCAAATGGAACAATCCTTTACAAATGAGATGGTGTCAATCTAGAGTGAGGGCCACCAGTAGTGGTTGGCAAGGAGTTCAGTGGTTGCAGTGATGCCAGGGTGACCTGAACTGGGCGTCAAGTGAACCAACTGGAGGAGTCGTTGTCTCAGTGTTCTCGGTACATAGGTGCGGTTAGGTGGGCATTCAGGTGGTGGAGGGTCAGTCAGATGGGCCTCAGAAATCTCTGTTGTGATGTCCCACCGTACAGGGGCCACGATGACGTTGGGAGAGAGAATGGGTTCATCGGTGGAAGGAGACGTGAGTGAATCGTGGAGGCGTGATAGAGCATCAGCTTTAGTGTTCTGGGAGCCTGGGCGGTAGGTGACTGAGAAATTGTATCGAGTGAAAAACAAAGCCCATCTGGCCTGCCTGTGGTTGAGTCGTTTGGCTGATCGAAGATACTCCAGGTTGCGGGGGTCCGTGAGAACGGTGAACGGATGTTTTGCCCCCCTCCAACCAATGGCGCCATTCCTCAAAGACGACCTTCATGGCGAGTAACTCCCGATTGCCGACATCATAATTCTGTTCAGTGGGGGGTGAGTTTGTGAGAAAAGAAGGCACAGGCGTACATTTTGGGAGGGTTGCTCTGTCTTTGTGAAAGTACCATGCCAATGCCAGTGTGTGATGCATCCACCTCCACTATGAACTCCAGGTCGGGGTCAGGGTGATGTAGAATAGGAGCCGAAGTAAACCTGTTCTCGGAACGCTGTGATGGCCGGAGGTATCCAGGAGAGGTGCAGTTTACCTCCCTTGATCATTGCCGTTAAGGGTGCGGAGATGGAGCTGAAGTTGCGAATGAAGCGGCGGTAAAAGTTAGCGAATCCTAGGAAGCGCTGAAGTTCCTTGATCGTGGTGGGTTGGGGCCAGTTAATAACGGCGCGTACCTTCCTCCGGACTGATGATGTAGCCTAGGAAGATACCTTGGTTTGGTGAAACTCACACTTCTCGTGCTTGGCATATAGTTGATACCGTCTGAGACGTTGAAGGACTGACCGGACCTGATTCACATGATCATGGAAGGAGTCTGAATAGATAAGAATATCATCAATGTAGACGATGACCCAGTGGTTGAGCATGTCTCTGAAGACGTCATTAATGAAGGCCTGAAACACAGACAGACTATTGACCAGTCTGAAGGGCATGACGAGGTACTTATAATGACCAGTGGTGGTTGAAAATCCCGTTTTCCATTCGTCACCCTCCTTTATGCAAATGAGATTGTAGGCACTGCGCAAGTCCAGCTTGGTGAATAACTTGGCGATGCGCAGTTGTTATAGTGCAGCAGGAACAAGTGGGAGTGGGTAGCGAAACTTGATGGTCATTTCGTTAAGTCCTCGGTAGTCTATGCAAGGACGGAGACCACCATCTTTTTTTTTTTTACAAAGAAGAAGCCAGCCGAGGTGGGAGATGTGGATGGGCAAATAAAGCCCATTCTCAGTTCTTCCTCGATGTAGGCCTTCATGGCGACAGATTCAGGTTGAGAAAGGGGAAATACACGACCCTTGGGGGGATGAGAGCCTGGCAGTAGGTCAATGGCAAAGTCTTCTGTAACGCGGAGTCAGCGTGATGGGGATCCATATGCAACTTTATTGTCAATGTAATCATAAACTAACAGATCAGGGTCAAACTGGAGCAATAAGAACAGTGTAGGCAAACCAGAGTTAGAATCAAAGTCCAGGCAATACGGTCGTAACAGGCGGCAATCCAGTAGAGTAAATCCAATAAACAAAGCATGGGTCAAAAAGGCAGGCGGCAGACAGACAGAGTACAATGGCAATCGGGTTGGCAATGAGAGCTCAAAACAGGAATAAATCGCTCAGAAATGTCAGCAACAGCAAAACAAGTCTTCGCGGGTAATTGCTGACACCTGTGCCGGTGATCAACCCCAGGCACGGGCTTGTGGGAAATGGAGTTGGAATGAGATGCCGGTGATGGCTCCCTCTGGTGGTGATCGGAGGGAGTCACAGAAGCTGAGTTCATGACAGTACAAGAAGTACTCCAGTCTTGGGCTACCAGCTAGTGCTGCTCCAGTGATAATTTAGTAAAAAAAAAAAATCTCAGATCCTAGGGTTAATAATAATTATGAATTATTATTATTATTATTATTAGTATTATTATTATTATTATTATTATTATTATTATTATATACAATTAATAAGAATAATAACTCAATTGGGAAATTAAAGTGCAAGTTAATTTAAAAATATATATTTTTTTATTTGTATTAAATCCCTGTTCATTCACAGTGGAATAAGTAATTTGTTGCTTATGTGATTACGATTACTCTAATGTATTTTTTGGTAACTAGTAATACAGCTTTTCAATATAGTAACAAGTAATAATATACAGTTACACCTTAGATTGTGAGCATAATTTGTTCTGGAAGCACACTTGTATATCAAATCACTCAAATATCAAAGTGAATTTCCCCCATAAGAAATAATGGAAACTCATTCCACAACCCAAAAATGGAGAAAAAAAAATCTTTATTCTGTGGCCGTTTCCCCAAACGGCAGCCTGCAAAATTTTAGAAATATTATTGTTATTGTGTTACATATGATTTGTTTAGGCGAGAATGCATTTGTGTACAGCTCAAAATCTCCATAAAGATAGCATCTATTTATAAAGTTAGCACAATGTTTTTGGAGATTTTGAGCTTGAAGCAATCCGCAGGATGTGATGTCTCTGTAGTGGTTAAAACGACGGATGTATTTTATTTTGGGTATTTCTAACTGCCATTCTTTGGTACAGTATAATATGGTGATAGTACAATACATCACGGCTATGTAATGCATGCTGTACTCTGCATTCAAGACTCTTTGCTGTAGGCTGATTATGTTTGTTTTAAAGTTTTTTATGTTTTTTTTTTGTATTTGATGTTAACTACACAAAGCAGTAGCTTCCCACCTGCGGATTGATGGACATGAGTCCTCATCTGTTAAATTTTTGAGGACAATAGTTATTTCAGCCCACATTTAATCAATGATATTTTAAAAAGTTTTATTTTTCTTAATGTTATTTTGAAGTACAGTGGAACCTTGGATTATGAACATAATTTGTTCTGGAAGCCAGCTCATATTACATAACACTCATAAATCAAAGCAAATTTCCCCAGCAAACGCACATCCCTAATGATGTTGCCACAGGACGTCAGTACAACCATTATTCTGGTTGAGTACCATCTGTATAGTGGAGATCAAAATGAGAGAACACCTTCAATTTCTTACATTTCAATGTCACTGCTTAGTCCTATTTAAAATAATATAAACAGTAGTAACAGAATTTTTAAAAGCATATTTAATAAAGAATACAGAATAAAAAATATTTAATGAGCTTTGAAAAAGAACACTGATCAAAATTAGACAACACTTTTAGGAACCTCCCAATTATTGGTATTATTCTGGCAGTTCTTCTAAAATTCTTTAATTATCTGACAACCTATTTAACTGGCAGCCTAAACATTTCAGTATTTACTGACTTTGCAAGATGGTGAACTATTCTAAAGTGACTAAACGTCTCCCGCAGCAGGTTGTCCAGATAAAGGCTAAAGGGATGACTCATACAACACTGCAGAAATCAAAAATCAAGACTAAACTCTGCTGAGGAGCATGCTGTGTGGACCAGCAGAACTGGTCCAATGTTCACTTTGGTGATGAAAGGAAGTTTATGAAAAGTGGAGGGGGAAGAGTTATGGGTTTGGCTAATATTTTCTGCAGCAGGAGTTGGGCCTCTTATACAGCTAAACAACATTTGTTTCCTTCCTTGCATTCTTCCCCTAATCAGCCAGCATTTTTCATGCATGACAATGCCCCCTGAAACACAGCAAAATGGGTAAAGCAGTTCCTTGAAATGAAATGGCCAGCCCAGAGTCCTGATCTAAATCCAAAAGAAAACCTCTGGAAAAATCCTTGGTGACAAACTTATAGCATAAAAACCCTCTACAGTCACTGAACTGTAGAAGATACTGAAAGAAGTGTGGACCAAAATCATATCAGAGCAGTGTGAGAGACTAGAGGTGTCCTGTGGTCATAGATGTGCTGAAGTCTTTCAAAGCAAGGGCCTGTACACTTTCTACTAGTTGTTGACTGTTGTAAATGTCAGAATTTTTTTTATAATCTTTCTCCATGTTACAGCCAAAAAATACACTCCTTTTCCCTTTTTGCCAGCAGGATCACAAAAGCCAGCTCTGTGCTAGAGTGAAAGTGCTGTGGGAGCTTGTGCAGTCATCTCATGGTTGTCCTTAATGCGGCAATTAACAGGCAATATTCTATTCAGGCCCTTGAAGTCCATGGGCTGCATGACATCACCCTGTCTGCGTTCTACTCATCCGTATTTAACATCTGCTGCATGACTATATGCTGAAGACTTCCAGATTTCGAGCTACACTCTCTGCCTTGTTTTTATAGCACAGGGGAAAGCCCGAGATCCATTAACAATGATAATTCATCAGGTGTGCCTTTTCCTGCAGCCCCGCCCCTTTGCACACCTGTAGAAGGGGAGGCCGTCTACCTAGTAAACCCATGGAGTGAGCGAGGAGCAACAAAAGATTTAGGGGCATGCCCATCACTCGTGCACGCTTTGACAATATAAACACACAGTACTAGTCAAAAGTTTTGACAAAACTCCTAATGCATTGTTTTTTTTGTGTGTGTGTTTCATTTATCTATTCTAGAGCAGAAGTTCTAGATAAGTTCATTTAGAGTTATGAACCTTAGAAATGCACCTCAGATTGGAGATTAGAGGGTTATAAATGTTTTACAGAGCAGAAAAAAACATCTCAATATCAACTGTTTTGTTGTTTGTTTTCTAATTTTGGCAGTTTTGGTCCTTAATATTAAAGGGTGTCTGGCTTTCCTTAGTATGATCCTTCTTACATGATAGCCTCATGTAATTAATTCTTAAATTTTTCCACCAAGGGAAGCCAATTTCACATTGACTTCGCCTGGGATAGTTCAACAATGTTATGAAAATCGCCCCATCTAAATAATCTCTAAATGATCTTAGTTAATTGATTGATTTAGCAAAAGGAATCAAACCTGGCTTCCTTTCAGGCTTATTTACTTATTTATTTATTATTAAAATGACAAATAAAAAACTTTTTATACTTGTTTTTTTATTTGTCTGAAATTAGAAAATGCCACTGAGCACAACCTAACTTGATTGCAAACCTAATAGAATGCTAATGTAAAGGTTATATTACAGTAGTTCAACCAAACTACCTGTTTTTACTGGTAAAAGTTGTCCAGATATCCATCACATCTAAATAACATTTTTTTATTTATTCTAAGAACAGCAGTAGATATTAGGGATTCGGGGTGGATCTCCTTCAGGTCCAGTATTTACTACATGTCTACTCAGCAGAGGAGCTGGGATGAGAGCAGACAGGACTGCAGGCAGAGAGGAGCCGACCTGGTGATCATAAATAGTCTAGAGGAACAGGTGAGATTTAAAGTGCAACTCATTATTACTGTCCTTGTAGTTCTTATTAAGTTGTTCCTGATTTGTTTAGATGAACAATAATGTTAATTTGCAACATTATGGACAATCTAACTTAACAGGATTTCACAGAGATGTTAAGAAGGGGAAAGAGCGCTTGGATCGGTTTAAATGACCAAGATATGGATGGTGTGTGGAAATGGGTGGACGGTACACCTCTAGCCACTGGGTAAGAACTGCTGATGAGTCACTTTTAATCTGAAGATCTAGATGTGCTCATCCTCTGCGTGTGTGTGCTTTCAGCTACTGGTTGACTCGGGAGCCCAACAATAAGAATGGAAATGAGCAATGTGCTGAGACTGGTTATGATCCTAAAGATGGGCGACCTGTAATAGATATCCGTAACACATGGAATGATTTCCCATGCCATCTCAGTACTTACTGGATATGTGAGAAAACTATTTCCTTTTAAGTCTTTGTGAAGGGAAGATTTTTAGATGTCATCACACAAACACATAAAAAAAAAAAAACTTCAAAGCTGAGGTTTCACTAGAAAGTTTATGATTTCATTAGTTATATTATTATAATATCTGTGCATTATTACATATTTCCATCACCATTGTAATGAAATATTTACTTTTTTCATATGTGATGCTGTATCATGGACATATTTACTGTAATTAAAATTCTTGCTGGAAAATCAATGCATTTTATATCTTATTTAGTGACAAGAAAATAACCATGATGTAAATTACAACCTATTCACTTCATTTAAAGCAGTGTTTCTCTAAAGTACTATATATTATTAAATTCAGCACACAACTGTTCATATCATCGCTTTTTCTCAACATTTTGCTTTCACTTGTGGTGCAGGTTAAACCAGACATCGCAGATATCTGAGTATTGCAAAAGTTTCAATACATTTTGTCCAGCCAGTTTTGCATGATGCTCTGATAAAATTGGGCCGAACATACAGTACATACATAGAGACATACAGGCAGAAAAAGTGCTGAGACTTTGGTAAACTAACACATGCAGCTAAATTCTGCCCCGGAAGGCTCAATAATCAGCTACAGTGAGGGCATCTCACTGAACATCTCACTGAAAGTCAGAATTCCTCCTTTATTCCTCACTATATGCATCTCAGTTTATCAATGTTTTAGTTGGTGCTTTAATAGTAGTTTAGTGAGAAAAGGCTCTTCATTTGTTTTATTTATTTATTTTTTTACTAAAAAATTTCAGATTTTTATCCCCACAACTGCACTTTCTAATAATGATATTAATAGTGATATTGAAACTAATAGTGATGTTTAAGAACATCTATTGGTGACCCCTGGCATTGTCCTGACAGACCACAGATGGTCAATGATATGACAGTAACCATATCTGATTGATAATCATTTTGTTTTTCACCAACGTCACACAACTTCATACTGGCTTTCCTTGGCATGGTTCTGTCAAATTACACTTTGACTGCGATCTCATTAATTCCTTAATTTTTATATTGATCTTTTAAGCAAAGGGGAAAAAAGTGTTTCACCACACATTCATTAAATAACATTTAGCGGTTTCACACATACTCACAGAAGCTAGAACATTATGTTTTGTTTTGCACGAGGTGAGCCCACCTCTTTAATATTGACTTACAACTCAAAAGGGGGTTTGTTTTCTATTGTCACGAGGGGCACACTTATGTCCGCACATACCACTTTAATTATGTTTTTTTCCCCCTGACTAAAATCGTTTTTTTCTTCTTCTGTGTATATGGAAAAATATTTATGTATTTATTTATTTATTTTTAATTTTACTTTTCTTTTCTCAGTTTCCTCTTTTCTCTTTTTACCTATAGAACAGAGACAGAAGGACCATCATGTGATGCTCGATAAGCGCAATGCATAGTACTTGTTCATCAAGCCCTCGCTCGTTTATTAAGTTAAAATAATTTTTTTCAATTTTGCTAATTTTGCAAAACACTTACAGACTAAGTTACTCGGAATCCACAGTTACACTGTATTGTCTATGAACAGTAACCATTTTCTTCTTTTTGTAATAATAATAATAATAATAGGAGGAGGTTGTTGCAGTGATGTGTAAAGAGTAGCCACTTAAAATCACAGAGTTCGTGCAACCTCCGTGTGAATGGCGCACAGCTGCCCTTTGGATGACGTAATCCCCCTCCCCCCCTTTCCTGCCAGAAAGGCGTGTCAAGATTTCACAGTAAACACGCCCATTTAAGACCTATTTACCTATTTTCTCTCAAGAACACGGCAATTTAGCTGCCCTGAGTTAAAATCACATGATTTTAAGGAGTGCTTTAGGAATAGTTTGGTCAGGTCTATATTGTGAACATAGAATTGCAAAACGTCTGACACTTTGGGGGAAGACTTAAATTGTTCCATCCTTTAATAGTTTTTTAAAATAGATACTTTAATATAAAAGAACCAGATAGAGACTGATAAGCAGCTGGGGTTATCCAGATATTCTACTGACCTTTAATAAAAATACAACATGTATTCACCTGTTTAATACAAATTACTGTTTTAACTATGACTAGTTTTGGAAGAATAAATGTTTTAAGTCATGTTTGTTTGTGTTGTTGGGAAATTGTTTGGCTTAAATTTTTTTTTACTTGAACCAACTACTTCAATGGGCAAAAATGGGAGACAACTTTATTTTAAATAGTCAAAGAGTTGGTCTAACAATAATAATAGTAATAATAATAATAATAATTATTATTATTATTATTGGTCATAGAAACCAACGAAAGCAACAGTTAAAAACTTATATGTACACATATGTACTACATATGTACATATATACATATATGAATTACATATGTACTGTGCTAGTTTGTGCTTATGTGACCCATATTTTTTACAGACTTAGAGGAACTGTAAGAAGAGTGGAATGTAAGAAACCTCAATGCAGAATGTACTGACTATGACATGGTGCTAATTGCTCTGTGTTTTTTGGGGGGATTTTTTTTTACTTGTCTGTACGCAAATGTGTTTGTGTTAACGCCAAATGAGAAATGTGGGAGCACACACAGACACAACTCTCCATCCCAAAACATACACTCACATGTGGCACTTTAACTTGTAAATATTTTAGTCTTGTAAATAGTTGATTAAACCTATGAACACTGCTGTCCAGAAGCAGTCCTAAACACAAGCGCATGGTTTATTTTTGTCCTTTTTTGTAATACATCAATAGGTTAATAATTTACACAATGATAATAACCCTGTACTTTTGTGCCCAGTAGGTCCATCATTAAGTGCTTTTTTTGTTTTAAAGTTCTCAAAAAGTTCTTTGTTTCCTGTGGACTCAGTTAAGGTCTGGAGTTCCACTATTTCTACCTCCAGCTCCTGTAATAATTTGGCGATGTCCTTCGTGACTATTGACAGAGCTGCTGGATTAGAACCTTCCCATGGTCCCACAATTGTCTGCAGGAGGAGAACTTCTCATTTCTAAAAGAAGTCCAGAAAAAAAAATCAATAAAATTGTTATTGTTCAGTAAGGAAAAATTAAAATGCCAGTATGTAGTTCTGGTTTTGAGATTTGCAATAAAACTTCGGCATCTGACAAAAGAATGGTCTGAAAAACTGACAGGTGTTATTTCGCTAGCTTTAAAGACATTAAAATTATGTTTAAAATAATAAAATCTGTCTAATCTAGCTCGCGAAATAAAGTGATCTCTACAATGTGCCCATGTGTATTGTCTCTCAGTGTCATGCAGTCTTCTCCACACATCTACCAAGTTGTGAGTTTTTATAACCCGTGTTAATACAGACTTAGATGCTGCCTGGGATTCCATATGATTCCTATCTATTGACTCATTTTGCGTACAGTTAAGTCTGTTCTGTGCACTTCAATAACTGTTTGGTTTGGCTCAGCCTGAAAATCAGACACCAGAAGACTACGAAGGATGGTTCGGACTGCTGAAAGGATTATTGGTGTATTATTGTTGCCCATGCTGCAAGAAAGAAAGGGCTCAGAATATCACTTTGGACTCCTCACACCCAAGCGACCTTTTCTTTAAACTTTTGCTGTCTGGTCGGTGCTACGGAGCTCTGAACACAAGGACAGTCAGGCACAATAACAATGTTTCCCACAGTTAGATGTTCTTCTCACTTTGCAATAAATATATGTGCAATATTGTGTGCAATACTACTGTGCAATATACTGTCTAATACCACTGATATTTATTTGACTTATTTGATAAAACCCCACAACCTACTCCAGTTGTTGTTAACTGTTTTTGTTATGTTGTTGTTTTGTCGTCTCTGGAAGGTCTGTCACCAAAACAAATTCCTCGTACATGCAAACGTATTTGGCAATAAAGCTCTTTCTGATATTGAAATTAAACTTTTGAACAATGTGTTTAAGCGTTTGAATAAATCTTCGATGATATAGAAAATTATATTACTTTGCTGTTAAATAGACTATATGCCCAAAACTATATACTCCTTGGCTTCAGCTGTTATAGCTGAATGAACACAAGTTCTCACAGCCACATTCTAAAATCTGGTGTAAGGCCGAGCAGAAGAGTGGAGCTTATTATAAAACCACAGAGGAACTGCTTCTGGAGTTGGATGTTTAATTGTGAGTCTGATGCAGTCTGATGGTCAGGTGATGCCCCTTTTTGCATGCCCATGGGTGGAATCCTTTGTGTTCTATGTTGTTGACATATTTTTTCACATATTGATGTGTGGACGACGCTGGTGTTTAAAGATAATTTTAGACCAGTTGCACTTCTGTCTTGCAACCTCACAGTCTGGTTTGGAAATGGTACCATATCAGACCGCAAGACTCTACAGCGGATAGTGAGGACAGCTGAGAAGATCATCGGGGTCTCTCTTCCCTCTATTGAAGACAGTTACACCATACGCTCCATCCGTAAAGCCACCAGCTTTAACATCTGAACTGAACTGATAAACACACATGCACAATCACACTGATATACATCCATTTCAATTTGTTCATACCTACCTACCTGTGCTGCTCTTTGCAATTTTTGCACAATATTTATTTCACTCGCTATTTGCACATGATATTCTTGTCACAATGTCAATTGTTTACTGCTGCTCTTCCCACTACCACAACTCATACTTCATCAAAAAAAAAGTATGTGTTACATTGTTGTGTTTGTCATGTAGCTCTTTGTTTGCACATTTGCATGTGCACTTTGTTGTCTATTGTGTATTTCTTTTTTTATTTAATTTAATTTTTGTTTTTTAGGTTAACTTAAAAATGTAAAAATTTGTGTTGTTAATTTATGTTGTTGTATGTATGTAGCAACGTTGTTTCACTGTGTACTAACTGTATATGGGTGGAATGACAATAAAAGCCTATTTGACTTGACTTGACTAAAGCTGCATAAAACCCTCTACAAATAATAGTAAACCTACAAATAATTACAGATCTACTGCAGGAACATGTCGAGTAATTCATATGACAGTGCGAAAATAAAAACAATTTGAAAAGAAGCAGGTGAAAAACAAAATGTATGAGTGAAATGTGCAGCTCAAATGCCTTCTCATTTTGACCACAAGAAGACAGCTATGTCTCTTTTCTGATGAGTAACTTCCTTTCCTGGAAGCAGCATATTTAATTCATTGTACACCAGGAAGAAGTGCAGCATGTACCTCATGCTCACACAGAGACACAGTAATTAATTGTTTTAGTGAGTCTTCTAGGTGGCATGGTGGTGTGGTGGTTAGTATTGTTGCCTTGCACCAAGGTCCAGGTTAGATTCCCAGCCAGGATGGATTCCCAGAGTTTGCATGTTCTCCCGTGTTTAGTGGGTTTCCTCTGTGTAATAGTATGCCGCAGAGCCATGATTATATGTTAAGTCTGTGCAACACAGTCGAAGTCTTGTGACAAAATAATTCGGCCAACATGGACCCAGCAGGTCTAAGACAACTTAAGACCACCCTGGAGGCACAGGCTCCCTAATTGCTGAACAGCAAGGAGAGATTCAGCAGGTTGATCAAAGCCTGAGATCTATGGCAAACACCTTCACTGCTCTCACTTCCTGCATTGAGCAGCTTCAGGCCCCATGTGTAAATATTAGGCAAAAAAAATCAGAAAAACTTTAAAACCAGACCATTTAAATGATACCAATGGTAAACTAACCATATCACATCAGAACCTAGAATACATTACCCCCTTGAAGAGAATCAACTAATTTCACTCATCTCTTCTGCAAAATCATGAACCTGTGAATTAGATCAGTAGCTCACAGCACAGAGACAGCACTTGTTGAAGTAGTAAATGACCTCCTGTTGGCCTCTGATCAGTGTTGTGTCACTATACTTGTGTTATTCGACCTTAGGACAGCTTTTGACATCACTGATCAGAGTATTATCTTTTACAGATTAGAAAATGTAGTAGGAATTAAGGGAATGGTCCTCTCCTGGCTCAGATCCTATTTGACTGATCGTTATCAGGTTGTAGATTTAAATGGTGACAATTTTGCATGTTCTTTAGTGGAGTTTGGTGTTCCACAGGGTTCAGTTTTAGGCCCACTGCTTTTTTTTTATCTGTACATGCTTCCTGTGATCAACATAATTCATTGTTATGCTGATGACACACAGTTACTGTACATGCCTCAGCAAAAAAAAAGATGAGATAAACAAGCTTACTAACATTAAGAATTGTGTGCAGGACATAAGAGACTGGATGCTAATTAACTTTCTTCTGCTTAATCCTGATAAGACAGAAGTTCTTGTCATAGAACCACATGCAGCTAAAAGCAAGCTTTTAGATCACACTGTAACTTCCATCAAGTGCAACAGTAAAAGACCTTGGTGTGATTATAGATTACAGCCTTACATTTGAGGCTCATGTAGATATTACATACTTTCACCTCAGAAATATTGCCAAAATAAGGAATATATTGTGACTAAAAAATGGAAAAAAAATTACTTCATGCCTTAATCACCTCTAGGTTGGACTATTGTAACACCTTACTGTCTGGTTGTTCAACTAGGTGCATAAACACCTTCAGTTAGTCCAGAATGCAGCAGCCAGAGTACTCACTAAAACCAGAAAATACAAGCACATCACCCCTATCATATCGACACTGCGTTGGCTCCTTGTAAAATACTACTTTTACTTTTACTTTAAAATACTACTTACTTGACCATGTGCCGGGTTAGTGGAGATTTTGCTCACCCTCAAGTGTGTTAAGGGCAGAAAGAAATATGATTTGTCCATTGACTTTCATGAGCTGCTGGTGATGGCTCATGGTGATAGCCGTGAGCTGAGGAAGGGGCAGGCATAAACGCAGAGGGTGGAGTGAACCAACGTTTCCATTTTATTTAAACAAAACAGAACAGAACATGAGCAAAGGATGTTGGCTAACTAATTGGGGCATGACACACACACACACACACACACACACACACACACACACACACACACACACACACAACATAAACCAAATAACTTGGACAGACTAATAAATAAGACAGACAAAAGGACTAGCTGAGCCTAACAGAGACCTAGTATAATAGCTATTACACACACTAGCTGCTAGGCTGAATGATAGCTAATCAGACCTGTTGCTAACAGACTAGTAGCCAAAGGTCTAAGTGATGAACAGACTGGGTACACAGCAGACTAGGTAGGGGACAGACTAAGTAGTAACAGAGTAAAATCTAGTGGACCTGGAGAGGAGTGGAGCTTATTATAAAAGCACAGGCGGACTCCTTCTTGGGTAGAATAGTCTAAACATATTGTGAGTGTCATTTTCACAATTTTTCCTAAACCCTTTATTAAATTTACTACTGTTGCTCTATTAGCAGGCTTTCTTTTACCCTTTTTTCCCCAAAGTTAATAAGAGAAAACGACACAACAGCAGCAAAAAAATCTTACATTTACAAAGTAAATATTAAATAAATGTCCTGCACCGTTTTGCATGCCCATTCATGAGACTATACCCATGTGTGACGTACATCCTGTGTGTCTTGTATGTTGCTGTTGTGAGCTATTTTTTCACATACAGATGTGTGAAAGAGTGCGGTGGTTAATGCTGATCTTACACCAGAGGTCTTACAGCCTCACAGTAAAGCTGCATAAAAGCTCTGAATAAAGTGAATCTACAAATAATTCCAGATCTACTGCATGAACATATAGATTAATGCATATGACAGAAATCAACAGTGCCGTAAATAAATTCATCTTAAAAGCAGCAGGTAAAATTTCTTATAGTTTTTGCAATTATATTATCACGAGCACAAATATGAAATATTGATGCAGTACAGTATATGCATCATTAAAACACAACAATATTATTTTGGTATGTGTATAACTGCTGGACTTTGAACAATAGAATGTCATGTATGAGTGAGAGGTGCAGCTCAAATGTCTTCACACTTTGACCACATGAACCCACAGAAGAATGCACCTCCTCTGATGTGCAAGTTCCTTTACTGACAGTTCATTTAGTGTGCACTATGAAAGACATGCAGCAATTCACTCGTGCTCACACAGAGACACAGTTATTATATATTTTAGTGAGTCTTTTATAGATTAGAGATGTTTCAGCATTCTTCTGAGCGAATGGAAATGGTGGTGGATATTTATGAGAGTGCAGAGGCTTTTAGAGGTTACGACCCTGACCCTGAAGGCAGTAACATAAAGAGAGACCCTGACACAGCACCACACACAGGTAAGTGTTTAGGTTTTCAGGGCAAAAAAAGTGTTTCTACAGTACATGCAGTAATTCAGGCTTTTATACAGTAAATTAATGTGTTTCTAAGTGAGAGGAGATTCTGTCAAATGAGGAATGTCGACAATGCCCTCAACAAAATTTCAGAATTTGAACACCTTGTGAGGTCATCAATGCAGACATCACTTCCCCCTACTGAAATAAATAGTAACTATTTACAGAAACACGAACATTACAAAACATATCTATTATAATGTTTATGTAAGGTGTATAGAGAATTTATTATTTTATCCGGTTTATTACAGATTACTAGTTTATATAATGACAAGGAGTCTTATTTTTAAGGCAGGATTTCAAACAAATTCCTCTTCACTTACACTTCCCATTGCATAGCTTATGATTTAGGTGATTTAAAATTTCTATGTAGTTCACTATTCGGCCAGGAAATGTCATTTGAGATTCAACCAGACAAAATATGGGTTTTGATTTAAACTGTTTCTCCATCAGCAGGTTGTCTTTTTTCTTTTTCTTTCAAAAGGTTTATAGAAAAAAAAAACATAATAATAATGAACTTATGGTTACAAGGTAAATATGAAGTAAATGTCCTGCCCCCTTTTGCATGCCCATGAATGAGACTGCATCCCCCTCTGTGATGTACATCCTGTATGTGTTTTTTTCACATACTGATGTGTGAAAGAGGGCGGAGGTTAATGCTGATTGCAGGCCAGGGGCACTCCTGTCTTACAACCGCAGAGTAAAGCTGCATAAAATCATCTAAAAAAAAGTAAATCTACAAATAATTTCAAATCTACTGGATAAACATGTCAACTAATTAATATTTGTAATGATATTACATTTTTTTGTAATGATATTATAAGAAACACAAATAAAGTCTTATGCAAAAGTTTAAGCACCCCTTGATAAATAATGGTGATTTTTTAATTCAAAAGATGTTAACAGAGTATCTCTTGGAAATGGAAAAAAATGCACAATATTTTCAGCAAACAGTGGTGCATACTTACTTTTTAGTCATGAATTGGAGAAAGATAAAAAATAACAATAAATATATTATTGGGGCACCCCATATACTTAGTATCACCTCCTCTGGCAGATATCACAGCTTGCAAACGCTTTTTATAGTCGCTAAAATCTTTCAATTCTTGAATTTGGGATTTTCTCCCAACCTTCCATGCAAAAGGCTTCTAGTTCTGTAATATTCTTTGGTCTTCTTGCATGCACAGCTCAGATCTACACACAAATTTTCAATGATGTTTAAATCAGGGTGTAACAGGCGGTTGCCTAGTTACGGGCTCCCGGCCAGTGGGGGCGCTGTGGGAGCCATTTACCTTAATTCAATAAAAGAAGAAGAAAGGCTGGGTTAGGTAACAGCAGCCATTACCCCAGCTGAAGCTAAAGCCGAAAGCTAAAAGCTAAAAGCTAAAGCCAAAGCTAAAGCCGCTAATTGTAAACCCGAGTGTGGGATAGCCTTGTGCGACACGCATGAGGGTTTTTTTTCTTGTGTTTTGTGTCTGTGTGTTTTCCTGAGTGTTGAGGAGTGTGTCAGCTGGTCCTCCAGGGAAAACACATCAGCAGCAGTGTGTGCACGGGACCGGTTCATCAGTGACCACCGCGTCGCCTTAAAGGAGACGTCGCTCATGAAGGACATCGTGTACGGAGCGGGACGTTCTCTGAGTGTATTTATTGTATTTATGGACTTGCGTGGGAACGGGAAAAAAGAGCTCATGGACTCTGTGAGTGAGAAGGCACGGGGAGTGAATGGTGTGACACTGTAAATAAATTTATATACACTTTTGATTACATAAAAATTGCTTTCTGGTGGTCCTTATCCAACCCTGATTCTGTTAACGGCAAGTTATTATTTTCAATAATAGTAGCGTGTTTGTTACAGTGGCGCCCAACGTGGGGCCATCAGAGTTTTCTTTTTTGTGTATTGTGTGTATTATACAACGCTACATAGTTGGTGTTAGCTGTTAACTACCTAGCCATTCTCTTATACCATTTTACACTCCGCAAAACACACACTCAAAGGTTTGGTTAATCACTCTGTTTATTAAAGGTAAATTGGGGCAAGTTATGGCCGAGTCCGATGCACGAGCTGAGGAAGGGAAGGGAGCACACGTCTTCACTGCAGGCCCCTTCGTGACGCATCATAAGCTCATGCAATATGAAGGCCCACAAGGTGATGATGGGAGCCATTGCTCACTGATGAACCGCTGCCTCCACCTCCTCCTCCCGTCGATGCTGAAGATGACCCAAGCCTCATCTCAATGGTGCTAGCAGCCCGCCTCAGCCAGCTAGAAACGGCTCTGCAGGCGCTGGAAGACAATCTCACCCGGCGAATGGATGAGCTGTCGGATCAGGTGGGTGAGCTGCAACGCATCCACAACACCGAGGTATTAACCTACCAATGTAAACTGGAGAATGCTCAGGAGGAGATGCAACAACTGTGTCAGACAGTGAAGAGGCAGTGTGAGGAGCAACTGAACAATGTAGGCCGCACCATGGTGGAGTGCATGAAGAGGCGAGACTCACAGTTAAAAGCCATGATGAGTACACAACCGGTCACTGCCGCCACTCCTCATCCTCCCTCTCGTAACAGCTGTTCACAGCCTCCTACTTTCAAACCACCTGTAAAGAAAGTCTCCCTGTATGTGGCCAATCCACTTCCCCCAGTGTCTGATGCATCCAAATCCACCATCTCTAGCTTGGTCAGCAGCGCTTCCCTGTCAGAGGAACACAAGTATCAGTTGCAGGAGCTGTTGTTAGAGTGGCCGAAAGTGTGCACTGACTGGATTGGCCATACAAGGCAATAACCCACCACATCTACACCACCGACGAAAGACCAGTGAGAAAAAAGGCTTACCCTGTCCCTGTCCACAAACAGCAAATCGTGGAGGAAGAGGTCGCCAATATGCTGGAAGCCGGTATCATTGGACCGTCCACCTCGCCCTGGACCGCCCCGCTTGTGCTGGTGGGAAAAAAAGATAGTGGGACACGTTTTTGTGTGGACTTTAGAGCCCTCAACAGCAAAACACCACTGGATGGCTTCCCTATGCCCCAAGTCCACGAGATCTTGGAAGCTTCCTACGGGGCTACTGTGTTCAGCTCATTGGATCTGCGTAGTGGATATTGGCAGGTGGCAATGCATCCAGACAGTATCCCAAAAACAGCATTCGTCACAAAGAACAACCAATACGAGTTCCTTCGTCTGCCCTTTGGCCTGAAAAATGCAGGAGCAACTTTCCAGAGACTTATGACTTTGGTTTTGGCAGAAGCCATAGGAAAGTATTGCTTTGTCTACATTGATGACATCGTTGTTTACTCAAAGGACACCACTTCTCACCTTAACAACCTCCAACAAATATTTACCCTGCTTGAAGCTGCTGGTCTCACAGTCAACCTGAAAAAATGCAACCTCTGTTAGACATCCATCTCCTTTCTGCGACACATCATGACGGCTGAAGGCATAAAAACCGAAGAAGCCAAGGTGGCCGCGATACAAACTTACCCAATTCCCTGCAACCTGAAGGAGCTACAGCGTTTCCTAGGTCTGGCTGGTTGGTACCATCGGTTCATTCCCCACTTCTCAGAGCATGCAGCTCCTTTACACGCTCTAAAGAAGAAAGGAGCCAGGTGGGTGTGGACCCCCGAATGCCAGTCAGCCTTTGAAGATCTGAGAGAGGCTCTGCAAAACACACCGGTTTTAACAGCTCCAGACTTCAGCCGCCCCTTCAAGGTGCAGACAGACGCCAGCAACATCGGCCTGGGTGCAGTACTCACCCAAGATCACGAAGATGGGGAGCATGTGATCGCCTACGCCTCCCGGTTGTTACATGGAGCTGAAAGCAGGTATTCAGCATCAGAGAAGGAGTGTCTCGCTGTGGTATGGGCAGTGGAGAAATGGCGTCAGTATCTGGAGGGCAAAGCTTTTACCATCATCACCGACCATGCTGCTTTGACGTGGGTTTTTAATCAGCCAAACCCCTCCTCACACCTAACTCGATGGGTACTTAGGTTACAAGCATTCGAATTCTTAGTTCAGTACCGTAAGGGGCAATGCAACATCGTTCCTGATTCCCTGTCACTGCGCTGGGTGGGGGAAACCACGAACGCCCATCTGGCAGTGCACCGAGGCAACGATCTACAGTGGGGTCTGCCCTGCGACTGGAAGGAGCTGGAGAAGGCCCATAAGATGGATGAGACGCTTCATACACTGTGGAAAGAGGCAAGGTTAGATCCTGACGCTAAAAAAATACATTATTGCATAATAAATCAATTTCTCTATCGTCAGATCCCCAAACAGGACGGGTGTAGTCTCCTCCAGCTGGTCATCCCAACATCTGTGCGACCTCAATATCTGCAGTACGCCCACGACAACCCTCTCAGCGGTCATCTGGGGCGGATGAAGACCCTGCTTTGGCTGCTGGAGGTCGCCTACTGGCCAGAGATATGCCGAGATGTCTGGGAATATTGTAAGAACTGTGTTACCTGTCAAAAATACAAACCTCGCATTAGTAAGCTGGCGGGATTACTACAAAGCACACCTGTGGTGGAACCTGGTTTTATGTTGGGGGTGGACCTCATGGGTCCTTTTCCACGTTCATCCCGGCTCAACGAACATCTACTGGTGGTCGTGGATTACTGCAGTAAGTTGTTTGAGATGTTTCCTTTAAGGACAGCAAAGGCTCACAACATAGCCAACATTTTAAGTAGGGAAATTTTCACACGGTGGGGCACTCCACCTTACCTGGTTTCTGATAGGGATCCGCAGTTCACGTCCCAGCTACTCAACTCCATCTGTCGGCAATGGGGCGTCACCCAGAAGCTCACCACCGCATACCATCCCCAGACCAACATCACAGAACGGACTAACCGGACATTAAAATTCATGATCGCAGCATTCGTCAAAGAAAACCACAAGCAGTGGGACCAATGGCTTCCTGAGTTCCGATTTGCTATCAATACACCCTGGCAGGAAAGCACTGGTTTCACCCCGGCAGAAATAGCACTGGGACGCAAGCTAAAGGGACCACTGGAGAGAATGCTGCATCGCACCACCTCACCTGACCATCCTGCCTATTCCACAGTGGAGCGTCAGGAAGCTCTGTTCCAGGTTGTACAGAGCAACATGGCCTGTGCCCAGGAACGCCAGGGGAAATACTACAACCTCAGACGACGAGCTGCCACATACAAAGTGGGCGACCTTGTGTGGGTCCGTGCTTTTTCTCAGTCTCGGGCAGAGGACTCGCACATGGCCAAATTGGCTCCGAAATGGAAGGGCCAGCTAGAATCATCCAGGTTCTTAATAAGGTTAACTACCAGGTGGAACTGATTAGGCAAGCCGGACCATTCACGGTCCACGTAGTTAATTTAAAGCCTTTTTTCGGCGAAATCACACCTTCCTCCGAGGGGGAGGGGGTGTAACAGGCGGTTGTTACGGGCTCCTGGCCAGTGGAGGCGCTGTGGGAGCCATTTACCTTAATTCAATACAAGAAGAAGAAAGGCTGGGTTAGGTAACAGCAGCCATTACCCCAGCCGAAGCTAAAGCTAAAAGCTAAAGCTGAAGCTAAAGCCGCTAATTGTAAACGCCAGTGCGGGATAGCCTTGTCCGACACGCATGAGGGTTTTTTTTTCTTGTGTTTTGTGTCTGTGTGTTTTCCTGTCTGTGTGTTTTCCTGAGTGTTGAGGAGTGTGTCAGCTGGTCCTCCAGGGAAAACACATCAGCAGCAGTGTGCGCGCGGGACTGGTTCATCGGTGACCACCGCGTCGCCTTAAAGGAGACGTCGCTCACGGAGGACATTGTGTATGGAGCGGGACGTTCTCTGAGTATATTTATTGTATTTATGGACTTGCGTGGGAACGGGAAAAAAGAGCTCATGGACTGTGTGTGTGAGTGTGAGTGAGAAGGCACGGGGAGTGAATGGTGTGACACTGTAAATAAATGTATATACACTTTTGATTACATAAAAATTGCTTTCTGGTGGTCCTTATCCAACCCTGATTCTGTTAACGGCAAGTTATTATTTTCAATAACAGTAGCGTGTTTGTTACAAGGGGACTGTGATGGCCATTCGAAAACCTTCAGCTTCCGTCTCTTGAGGTTTTCCATAGTGGATTCTGAGGTATGTTTAGGATCATTGTCCTGTTGTAGAAGTCGTCTTCTTTTCAGCTTCAGCTTTTTTACAGATGGCGTGATGTTTGCTTCCAGAATTTGCTGGTATTTAGTATAATCCATTCTTCCCACCACCCGTGCAATGTTTCCTTTGCCACTGGCTGCAACACAACCCCAAAGCATGATAAATCCACCCGCATATTTAATAGTTGGCAACGTGTTCTTTTCATGAAATGCTGCTCCCTTTTTTCTCCAAACATGCCTTTGCTGATTGTGGGCAAAGAGTTCTGTTTTAACTTCATCAGTCTACAGCACTTGTTTCCAAAATGCATCAGGCTTCTGTAGATGTTCTGTTGCATTCTGTTGCATACTTGTTGCATACGTTGGATTTTATGATGGGGACACAGGTGAGGTTTTCTTCTGCTGACTCTTCCATGAAGGCCTTGTGGAATGCTGCACCACCACCCCTGAGTCTAAATCTTCCTGCAGTTTTTTTGCAGTCAAATGGATGTTTTGATGTGTCTTTCTTACCAGCATATGAGCAGTTCTCTCTGAGAGTTCCAGATGTCATCCTGACCTCCACAGTTCCCCTGAACTGCCATCTCTTAATCACATTTCTCACTGTGGAAACTGCAAGCTGACAATGCTTTGCTATCTTCTTGTAGCCTTCTCCTGCATTGTGGGCATCAATAACTTTCAGTTTCAGAATCTTACACAGCTGCTTAGAGGAACCCATGGTTATTGAGTGTCCACAAGTGTGTGCACAAAGTCTGAAGAGTTAAAGTATTTGTAAAGCTTTGAAATTGGCATTTACTATTGAGAGCTGTTGCTATGCATCAGATCTCAAAAGCTGATTAAGGTCTGAAACCTTGTAAAAAGAATTTGAGTCTCTTGAACGCTTAGGATGCCTAAACTTTTGCACAGTGCCATAATAATGTTTTTATTTTACAATTTTGTTCAATTTATGGCATAAGAAGTAACTATGCATCAATGTTGCCTGAAATATTGTGATGTTTTCATTTTCAAGAGAGATGTGGTAACATCTTTTCAATTAAAATATCACCAAAATCTGTTATCAAGAGGTGCCAAAACTTTTGCATAAGTCTGTATGACAAATTAGTCTGATGTATACATCATTATAACACAATGTTATTTTGGTATGCATATAACTGCTAGACTTGTCTTCACACTTTGACAACAAGAAGCCAGTTATATCCTTTTTCTGACGTGTAACTTCATTTACTGAAAGCAGCATTAGTGTGCAGTGAAAAGGAAGTGCAGTGGTTTGCTTGGGCTCACAGAGAGACACAGTGCATTCATGTTTAAATTTTAGTGTTCTATAGATTAGAGAGCAAAGAGAAATTGTGCTGGATATCTATGAGAGTGCAGATGCTTTTAGAGGTTATCACCCCAACCCTAAAAGCAGTGACACAAAGAGAGTCCCAGACACAGCACCACACAGAGGTCAGTGCTTAGGTTTGCAAGGCCAACGTGTTTCCTTGTGCTGAGATCTCATTTTCAGGTCAAGTTCACAGTGTTTAGGTTTTTTTTGTTTTGTTTTGTTTTGTTATGCAGAGTGAGCGACACAAAAGCTATGCTAAAACTAGTCAATTTTATATTGCTGAATTTTGCTCACCGGTTTTTACAGATAGGACTACATTGCCTTCTGCCAATTCCCTTCACGTTCACAGCTGTCAGCACCAACACCTGCAATATCTGATTTCTGTTCTAGCTGTGGCTTGATGCCATCACTAAGAGCAGAGGTCATTCAGGATTTAAGAATGGTGACAAACTATCTCTATCAAACTATCAGCCCAAACATAACAAGAACCAATTATGGATTTAAAGCAACATTGCCAGATTTGGTGTTCATGCAGACATTTGTTTGCAGAAGAGATGGTAAGATTAGGATTTAATCTTCTCAGTACTGTGACAAGCTGCAACTGTTTTGTCTTTAAGAGAGATTTCAAGATCCCTGGTGTTTGTTGAATACTGTCACGAACCAGTATGACAGGCGGTTCGGGCGGTTGTTATTGCCATGGGCATAAAGGGCAGGTATATGCGCAGAGGGGTTGTATCAACATGAAGTCTTTATTTAACAACCAAACACAAACAAAACATAGGCCTCTGGACATACAGACATACTTATCCCATGTCTTTAGACACATATAGGCTTCTTTAAACATAGACAGGCTTCTTTTAACATATACAGACTTCTCTAGACCTTAGCAGACCCATTCAGCATTTCAGAACATTTTAGCATTTCAGAACATTTTAGCATTTCAGACCATCTAAGCATTTCAGACCATCTAGGACTGACACGGAGGCTTTCGGACTGACTGGGATACTAGAGACTGGACGGGATACTAGAGACTGGACGGGACAGGACTACTAGAGACCGGACGGGACAGGACTACTAGAGACTGGGGGACAGGAATGCCAGAGGTGAGAAGGGGAACACAGGAAGCTAAGGCAGCACACAGGAAGCTAAGGCAGCACACTGGCGGCTAAGGCAGCACACTGGCGGATAAGGGAGCACACTGGCGGCTAAGGGAGCACACTGGAGGCTAACAGAACACACTAGGAGCTAACAGAACACACTGGATGTTAACAGAACACACTGGATGTTAACAGAACACACTACAGGGTAAGGGGAACACACAAAACACTCATAAATCAACAAAATAAACTAAATGGTACACTTACACATCAGACAGATAACAAGACAAGTCAGAGCCCTTAAACACAAACAACTTAAGTAAAATAAAACATAATCAAAACAAAACAAAACCAAACTAAACCTAAATCAAAACACATGCCCACTGACAGTATTAATGCTCTACCCAGTTTCCCAGAACATCCAGCTATTTACACATGTGGACAAAATTATTGGTACCCTTCTGTCAATGAAAGAAAAACTCATAATGGTCACAGAAATAACTTTAATTTGACAAAAGTAATAATAAATAAGAATTCTATGAATGTTAACCAACTCACAGACATTGCTTTTCATCCATGCTTCAACAGAATTATTTTAAAAAATAAACTCATGGAACAGGTCTGGACAAAAATTATGGTACCCCTAGAAAATACTGAAAATAATGTGACCAAAGGGACATGTTAATTCAAGGTGTGTCCACTAATTAGCATCACAGGTGTCTACAATCTTGTAATCAGTCAGCGGGCCTATATATAGGGCTCCAGGTCGTCACTGTGTTGTTTGGTGACATGGTATGTTCCTTCATGCTCAAGGAACATCAGTGTCAGATCGCACCATCCATCGTTGTTTGAGCCAAAGTGGACTACATGGGAGACGACCAAGGAGGAGAAAAAAAGCCAGACTGGAATATGCCAAACTACATGTTGACAAGCCACAAAGCTTCTGGGAGAATGTCCTATGGACAGATGAGACAAAAGTGGAACTCTTTGCCAAGGCACATCAGCTCTATGTTCACAGACGGAAAAATTAAGCATATCAAGAAAAGAACACTGTCCCTACTGTGAAACATGGAGGAGGCTCTGTTATGTTCTGGGGCTGCTTTGCTGCATCTGGCACAGGGTGTCTTGAATCTGTGCAGGGTACAATGAAATCTCAAGACTATCAAGGGATTCTAGAGAGAAATGTGCTGGCCAGTGTCAGAAAGCTGGGTCTCAGTCGCAGGTCATGGGTCTTGCAACAGGACAATGACCCAAAACACACAGCTAAAAACACCCAAGAATGGCTAAGAGGAAAACATTGGACTATTCTAAAGTGGCCTTCTATGAGCCCTGACCTCAATCCTATTGAGCATCTTTGGAAGGAGCTGAAACATGCTGTCTGGAAAAGACGCCCTTCAAACCGGAAACAACTGGAGCAGCTTGCTGATGAGGAGTGGGCCAAAATACCTGCAGAGAGGTGCAGAAGTCTCATTGACAGTTACAGGAATCATTTGATTGCAGTGATTGCCTCAAAAGGTTGTGCAACAAACTATTAAGTTAGGGGTACCATCATTTTTGTCCAGGCCTGTTCCATGAGTTCATTTATTTTTTTTATAATTCCGTTGAAGCATGGTTGAAAAGCAATGTCTGACTTTCATTGGTTAACATTCATAGAATTCTTGTTTATTATTACTTTTGTCAAATTAAAGTTATTTCTGTGACCATTGTGAGTTTTTCTTTCATTGACCGAAGGGTACCAACAATTTTGTCCACGTGTGTATAACAATACTAATGAGCTACCTCGGTTCAGGTGAACTCCAGCATCACCTGACCGAGATGCCTTCTGGAAATTGAGTTGACTAACAAAAAACTACAAAACAAACACAAACGTGCACAGTGCCCTATAGGGGTGGACCCTTGCAAATACCTCCAGTTTGTCTACTATTTGTCTCTGTTTTGTATTATTAAGAAGTCTACCTCTCTGCTGTCTCATGACCACCAAACACCTTTTAATGTTCTTCTTGCCACTGAGAATCTGGTAAAACAACCTGGATCAGTGTGTGTGTTTTGTAGATATCTTCCTTGTTAACGATCCTGTTTGTCTCTCTCTGTCAAAAAGCACTGATTGAGGAGGGTGGGGGGAAAGAGTCATTCCAGAGTCAGAGTCAGTCTCTATAATGGCCGATATAGAAAAGCCGATCAGATGACGCGGGGCAATTTTTTTTGCGAGCTGCTAAAATGGCTTCACCAGTCTGGCAATTGTACAGTTTCATCATGATTCACAGTGAGTTTTGGCGCTGTGATTACATTTCCATGTTTCCGAAAAATGAAACATGTTTGTCAAACGTTAATTTTTTAAACAAGTTTTTAAACATGAAAAATTACACGTTTAATTTTTTTTGGCGGTCCTCGCGGATGCTTGCGGACCTTGCAGAACTTCCGGTGTTATGCTCTAAAATGCCCCCCTTCCACAGATTGCCCCCCCTATATAATCAACAGAAATTTATAGGTTTATGAATTACAAATTACGAATTAGACAAAATACATGCTGAATAGGAATTTTTTTCCTAAATATTTTTTTCATATACAAAATGGATTTTTTATATAGCTTATTTTATAATAAAAAAAATTTTCACGCAAGTCTTGATAAGAAATATGTTTTTAGTGCAAACATTATACATGACATTATACATTTACATGACAAATCCCTGCAAAATTAATGTGTCAGAAAATAAACATTATATGAGAATTTGTATTAATGGTCATGACTCCTGTGACGTGCCTGGGATAAATTATAATAGTGATATCATATTTGATAATAATAAACCTATTAATTTCTGTTCTGATATAATAGTTGATAGAGATTAAATTGCGGGGGGGGGGGTCCTACTGTCTGTTATTTTATCTACAAGAAAAGTTGTATTTGTCAAGCTCTAAGCTGATCCCAATTACTAACCAAACACAGACTATGTTTTAATTGCCGTGTTGCACACGTTGTTGGCCAATGAATACAGTTGTCAATTCATGATATTCCTCTTCTTGTAACTTCAATACTTGATTTACATTGTTGTTAAATATAGTCTAATAAATAATGCCACATGATAAGGCTTCGAGTAGACCCTTTAATCGGTGATCGATATCGGAAGATACAGGTTCTAGTGATCGGCCCCAAAAATCTTGATCAGAGCACCCCTACCAGACATAATAATAAAATAAATAAATAAATAATAATAATAATAATAATGTCACACATTCTAATATTTCATTGGACCGCTTTTTGATTTCATTATATGTAGCTGTGGCATCATTTTGATAAGCCTATATAATGTCACAACATTTCTGTCCAGAGTCTTTGTATCTAAGATCTTGTATTGATGATGAGAGAGTCAGACCAGTGTATGAAGCATATTCCAAAGATTGTCAATGGGGTTTAAAGTCTTTTTTTATTAAAAAAGAAATCTCTCTGACACTGGCATGAGCGCATACTACCGGAATCACTTTTTAAGCTGCACAACAAACAGACACACGGACACAAAGGAAACACTGTTTTAACAGGAAAAAAAGAAATCTCTGAGACTGGCGTGAGCGCATACTAATGGAATCACTGTGGTAAAGTAAATAAAAAACAAAACAAATGAACCAGCACCTTACCTTTGAAAAGAATCGCGACAGAGCAGAGTTTCTGTGTGTTTGTGAAGCCGGGGGGTGAAAAAGTGAGAGAGCGTCTGTGCATGTGTGTGTGTGTGTGTGTCGGTGTCAAATTACGCGCACGCACACACATAGACACTGAAACAGAGAGTGAGATGTTGATTATGCAAGTAAGAGACGAGCACTAAGACCTAGCAGGGGAGACGATTACACACATTTTCGCAGCGCAAGAGTGACCCTTGGCGTCCAAATAATAGTCGCATGTGTGATACTGTCATGGGTCTAGCTGGTTGTAGTGCTAGACCGGCTGATGGTGTTGCCGTGGGCATGAAGGTAGGCATGAAGGCAGAGGGGTGTGTGAACAGAAAGTCTTTTATTTAAACAAACACACAACTCAAAACAGAACAAAGGAACTAAAACAACAAACTCAAACTAGGGCTCAGGAAAAACACAGGAACAGGAAGGGATCTGAACACAGGAGACCAGGAGCCGACACAGGGAACCAGGAGCTGACACAGGGAACCAGGGATTAGGAAACATGGAGCCGGAGCTAACTAAGACACAGAGGGGAACTAAAGACAAGGACTGGAGACTGGAGAGACAGGACTGGAGGCACAGAGACTGGAGAGACAGGACTGGAGGCACAGAGACAGGACTGGAGAGACAGGGCTAGACAGGAGACAGGGCTAGACAGGAGACAGGGCTAGGGGCACAGAGACAGGGCTAGGGGCATAGAGACAGGGCTAGACAGGAGACAGGGCTAGGGGCACAGAGACTGACAGGAACTAGACTAGCTGGGTTAGTGAGGTTAGTAGCTACATGTTGTACTGGGGACACTGGAGGCTGACCTAACCGGGTTAGTGGCTAATGGGGTTAGTACTGACCTAGGGGACCGGAAGACAAAAGGCAGGGCACACATGAGGCTATACCAAACTAGCGGCTAACCTACTAGTGACCAGAACCACTAGCAGTCACTCCCACTAGAGATTGGTCTACTGGAGGCTAACCCTACTAGGGGCTAACCCTACTAGCCACCAAGGCCTACTAGCGGCTAACCCTGCTAATGGCTAAGCACTCATGTGGCTACACATACAAGGGAAAAGACCAGAAGGCAAAACAGTACTTACACAGGAGGAGACACAGCCTAACTACACAGTGAACAGAGCAGCTCCATGAATCCACAGACACAAGGAACATCAAGGAAACAAAACTAGAGCCCTCTGAAAACAAAAGGTTACAAAACATAAACCAAATATAAACTTAAAGTAACAAATGAATGCCCACATGATGGTAATCCAAACAGACAATCACAAACACACAAACAAACAACAACAAACAATCAGACAATGCTCGACCCAGTTTCCCAGAACAAACTGCTATTTATAGAAGGTTTTAATGAGCCACCTCAGTTCAGGTGAGCCTCATCACCTGACTGAGGTGCCTTCTGGGAAACTGAGTCAACCAACAGGAACTACACACAAAGACAGACAGACATGAACAGTGACCTCTAGTGGAGGTTCCTAACAGATACATGATACTCGGCGCTCGTAAACTAATACTTGCTCAGTTTCTGATTTATTAAAAATCTTTGCTCGGTTTGCGGAACACGCGTAAACCACGTTACATTGCAATCCGAGGTTCCACTGTACTAAATATTAATCTTGGTTGTGTTGGTAGCAACTTGCCTTTGGGCTGTGTACTAAGGCATTTCACTGCCGATTTCACAGTGGTGGAATCATGAAGAATAGAGAATTATTCAGCAGAACCACAAACTACCGAGTAGATGGATGAAACATGAACACATGCATGATATTCGCCCCAAACACGAAGCAGCATCAAAGCTAGCAGTGCAATGAAAACAGCAGAAATGAAATAAGTAAAAAAATAATAATATATATATAATATTTAAAAAATATATATTTAAGTTATTGCAAGCCCAATATTATCAAGAATCTCATGTTCATGGTGACTGTACTGTATTTCAACTCGACCACAACTTTTATCCAACTTCATTCCAAAAGTCCACCTTAAAAATTTCTGTAAAACTTAAAAATATCTTTAGTTTGGCTTCTGCAGCAATCAACACGGACAGCATGAAGGTTCAAGGTTTTTATTTGTCAATGCCACCATATGTGCAGACATACAGAGGAATCGAAATATTGTTAAATATGTCAGCATGCATTTACATTGTCAATGCAAAAAAAAAAAAAGAAAGAAAAACCAGTCTGTGCAATATAAAACAGTATTCTATAAAGGTAACAGCAGTATACTTGTAATAAATAGATATAAATAAACCACGTGCATATCTAGTACACATCTGAATGAAGATAAACCTTAAATTATGTTAGTATGCAAATATATATTCAAAAGTCCATTGTTAATGTATTAATGTTTGTAATGTGCAAATATACCTTCAAATGTACTGTACAGTCGTGGCCAAAAGTTTTGAGAATTACATAAATATTGGAAATTGGAAAAGTTGCTGCTTAAGTTTTTATAATAGCAATTTGCATACACTCCAGAATGTTATGAAGAGTGATCAGATGAATTGCATAATCCTTCTTTGCCATGAAAATGAACTTAATCCCGAAAAAAAAACTTTCCACTGCTTTTCATTGCTGTCATTAAAGGACTTGCTGAGATAATTTCAGTAATCGTCTTGTTAACTCAGGTGAGAATGTTGACGAGCACAAGGCTGGAGATCATTATGTCAGGCTGATTGGGTTAGAATGGCAGACTTGACATGTTAAAAGGAGGGTGATGCTTGAAATCATTGTTCTTTCATTGTTAACCATAGTGACCTGCAAAGAAACGCGTGCAGCCATCATTGCGTTGCATAAAAATAGCTTCACAGGCAAGGATATTGTGGCTACTAAGATTGCACCTAAATCAACAATTTATAGGATCATCAAGAACTTCAAGGAAAGAGGTTCAGTTCTTGTTAAGAAGGCTTCAGGGCGTCCAAGAAAGTCCAGCAAGCGCCAGGATCGTCTCCTAAAGAGGATTCAGCTGCGGGATCGGAGTGCCACCAGTGCAGAGCTTTTGCTCAGGAATGGCAGCAGGCAGGTGTGAGCGCATCTGCACGCACAGTGAGGCCAAGACTTTTGGAAGATGGCCTGGTGTCAAGAAGGGCAGCAAAGAAGCCACTTCTCTCCAAAAAAAACATCAGGGACAGATTGATCTTCTGCAAAAAGTATGGCGAATGGACTGCTGAGGACTGGGGCAAAGTCATATCCTAATCTGGAAAAAGGCTTGTCCGGAGAAGAAAAGGTGAGCGCTACCATCAGTCCTGTGTCATGCCAACAGTAAAGCATCCTGAAACCATTCATGTGTGGAGTTGCTTCACATCCAAGGGAGTGGGCTCACTCACAATTTTGCCCCAAAACACAGCCATGAAAGAAGAATTCTACCAAAGCACCCTCCAACAGCAACTTCTTCTAACAATCCAACAACAGTTTGGTGAAGAACAATGCATTTTCCAGCACGATGGAGCACCGTGCCATAAGGCAAAAGTGGCTTGGGGACCAAAACATTGAAATTTTGGGTCCATGGACTGTAAACTCCTCAGATCTTAATCCCATTGAGAACTTGTGATCAATCCTCAAGAGGCGGGTGGACAAACAAAAACCCACTAATCCTGACAAACTCCAAGAAGTGATTATGAAAGAATGGGTCGCTATCAATCAGGATTTGGCCCAGAAGTTGATTGAGAGCAGCCCAGTCGAATTGCAGAGGTCTGAAAAAGAAGCGCCAACACTGCAAATACTGACTCTTTGCATAAATGTCATGTAATTGTCGATAAAAGCCTTTGAAATGTATGAAGTGCTTGTAATTATATTTCAGTACATCTCAGAAACAACTGAAACAAAGATCTAAAAGCAGTTTAGCAGCAAACTTTGTGAAAACTAATATTTGTGTCATTCTCAAAACTTTTGGCCTCGACTGTACATAAACATACATTATTCCTGAGTATGAAGACCTTTATAAGGTAAGGTGCAATACTGATCAGGTTACAAATTGCAAACAAATTGCAGTAGTGCAAAAGTGTAAAAAGAACAAACAGTGTTTGATTTATATAATTTTTACATGAAACATTTTGAATAGGTGTTTGTAAGCAGGTCCATGTGCAGAGTCCTGCAGAGAGTATAAAGTGTCATATGCAATGAAAGATGAGTGAGGTTAGCTCTATTTTTTTTTTTTTTTTTTGAGTTCAGGTTCTGCTGAGAATGCTTTCAATGGTGCACTGATAGAAGGAATACATGATGAGGAGGTGGGCCTTGTGCTTTCTTTAGTTTGCAGAGAAAGAAGAGGCGTGTCTGAGCTGGCTTGGCCAGGGTTGTGGTGTTTGTGGTACAGGAGAGGTCCTCAGACATATGCACCCATAGGAACTGGGTGCTGTTTACCCTCTACACTCCAGCACCGTTTACAGTTGGGGGGAGGGGTTGCTTTTAAAGGCCTCTTCTGAAGTCAATCACATTTTCTTTGGTCTTCCCCATGTTTAGGAAGAGGTTGTTCTCATTATACTACTGTACCAGGTGGCTCACCTCACTCCTGTAGTTAGCTTCGTTGTTGGTGATAATGAGGACCACTGCAGTTGATTCATCTGCAAATTTGATCATGTGCTTGGTACTACAACACAATCATGGGTGAACAAGGTGAAGATCAGGGGCAGAGTATGCGTCTCTGTTTTTCTGCCAACCCGAATGTTCTATGATCATTTCGATAAGACGTCTAGCACCCAGTTACAGAGAGGGAAGCTAAGTCCAACGTATCTTAGTTTATTTAGTAGTTCCTAACAGGTAATGTGATCCAGACGTGTAAGTCAGTTTCTTTTAACCCAGTCTAAAGCCACGCCAATCACTGCATACATTTAATGCATTTAATGTTCTCCAGCTCACTGCTGAAGGGCTTTAATTTTAATGAGCCTGTTGAGACTAAAATAAATGCTAGATGTACATGAGGAAATACAAAAATGTGTATTTATATGTGTATTGTGTACATACATTTACATCTAGATGGAGCCACTGCATGGGGCAAGTGCAACACAGTGACTGTAGTGTGTGTGGTGCTGCTTTGTGTTCTCCTGACGACTGCTGTAATAGTGCTGTGGATCAACTTCAACATCCTGAAGACAGAATTCAACCTGCTACAGACCAGTAACAGCAACCTGACTATAGAGAGAGACCAGTTACAGACCGGTTACAACAACCTGACTAAAGAGAGAGACCAGTTACAGGCCAGTTACAACAACCTGACTATAGAGAGAGACCAGTTACAGAGGGAGAGAGATGGATGCCTGAAGACATTTTGTGATTTGAGTAAGTTGATAGATTTTGCATTACATTTTCTGTCCACCAGTTAAATGTCCTCAGTGGAAATCTATGAGCGTCTTAAAACTGGAGCATCAATATGTAACTCACATCCTCTCACATGTTCCTCCATGTAATTACACCAGAGTCTTCGAATGATTTTATTAATATTAGTGACTTTATTTTACAATCCTGATCCATAACTCAACTGCATAACTCAATTGTGTAAAGGAATAATGAAGAATGAATGAATAGTTTTTAATTGACATTAACTAATAAATATGCATTTTTGTATTATTTGACTATTACCTGTGCAGTAATTACTGAGTCTTAATCAGTCTTACATTTCTCCTGGAGAACTAATATCTAACTTTGTCTGTATTGTAATAACACCTGATTAATTACTGATCGGCTCAACATTAATTCCCAATCACTAAACCTTACCTTCCTCCGGGAAATAATATACGTACCGCGGCCGTTTCCAAGTCAAGTCAAGTCAAGTAGGCTTTTATTGTCATTCCAACCATATACAGTTAGTGCACAGTGAAACGAAACAACGTTCCTCCAGGACCAAGGTGCTACATACATACAACAACATAAATTTACAACACACATTTTTTTAATTTTTAAGTTATTCTAAAAGAACTATCAAATTTCTATACAAAAATACACAATAAGACAAAGTGCACGTGCAAATGTGCAAACAAGAGGTACATGACAGACACAACAATGTAAGACATAACAGTACTTTTTTGATGAAGTATGAATTGAGGTAGTGGGAAGAGCAGCAGTAAACAGTTTACATTTTGACAAGAGTATTGTGTGCAAATAGCAGTCAAATAAATATTGTGCAAAAAATTGCGAGGAGCAGCACAGTTAGGTAGGTATGAGCACATTGAGATGGATGTACATCAGTGTGATTGTGCATGTGTGTTTATCAGTTCAGTCCAGATGTTATTTAGTTCGTCTGAGTGATTTGTGTGTGTGTGTGCATGTGTGTGTGTGTTTGTGTGTGTGTGTGTGTGTGTGTGTGTGTGTGTGTGTGTGTGTGTGTGTGTTTATCAGTGTTTATCAGTGTTTATCAGTCCAGTCCCTTTGTGTTAAGGAGACTGATGGCTTGTGGGTAAAAACTGTTTCTCAGTCTGGATGTGAGTGCCCGAATGCTTCGGTACCTTTTTCCAGATGGCAGGAGGGTGAAGAGTGTGTGTGATGGGTGTGTCGGGTCAGCCATAATGCTGGTGGCTTTGCGGATGCAGCGTGTGGTGTAAATGTTTTCGATAGAGGGGAGAGAGACCCCGATGATCTTCTCAGCTGTCCTCACTATCCGCTGTAGGGTCTTGCGGTCTGACATGGTACAATTCCCAAACCAGACAGTGATGCAGCTGCTCAGGATGCTCTCAATAGTTCCTCTATAGAAGGTGGTGAGGATTTGTGGTGGAAGCTGTGCCTTTCTCAGCCTTCACAGGAAGAAAAGACGTTGTTGGGCTTTCTTATGCAGAGAGCTGGTGTTGAGGGACCAGGAGAGGTTCTCCTCCAGGTGGACGCCCATGCTGAGCGGAGAGTGATCGCTCCGTGTCCTCCTGAAGTCAACCACCATCTCTTTTGTCTTTTCGACGTTCAGAGACAGGTTGTTGTCTTTACACCAGTCCGTTAGCCTCTGTACTTCCTCTCTGTACGCTGACTCATCGTTCTCGCTGATGAGACCCACCACAGTCGTGTCATCAGCGAACTTGATGATATGATTGGAGCTGTGTGTTGCTACACAATCATGAGTCAGCAGTGTGAACAGCAGGGAACTGAGCACGCAGCCCTGGGGGGGCCCCAGTACTCAGTGTGGTGGTGCTGGAGGTGTAGCTCCCGATCCGCACTGCTTGAGGTCTTTCGGTCAGGAAGTCCAGGATCCAGTTACAGAGGGAGGTGTTCAGGCCCAACAAGCTCAGCTTCCCGATCAGGTGTTGGGGGATGATTGTGTTGAATGTTGAAGTGAAGTCTATGTACAGCATTCTGACGTAAGTGTCCTTCTTGTCAAGGTGTGTCAGTGCCAGATGGAGTGTGGTGGAGATGGCGTCATCCGTTGAACGGTTTGGACGATACGTGAAGATGCAGGGGGTCTAGTGAGGGGGGCAGCAGGGTCTTGATGTGTCTCATGACGAGCCGCTCGAAGCACTTCATGATGATGGCACACCCAGTGTCAAAAATGTAAATGTCTATAGAAGTGCTTATTGTCCACACATAGAGTTCTCTTTAGAGTGTGTGTGCTGTTTTTATTCATCCAGTCAGAGTCTAAAGAGTGAAATACAACAATAACATATTATCATCAGAAATGCCATGTGCTCTTCATATCTGGACTGAGAAACAAAAGGAGAAAATAAATGCTGTACACAGAACACAAAATGTTTTAACTAGTTATTTATCTAATAAATAACTTTACTAATAACGCTTTACTTACTGCTGTCTCTCTGCTTGGTGACAGTTACAGTACAGAGGGAGAAAATTACAGTATGGAGGGAAAAAAATTATTAGATTATATAGGCTATTTATTGGGGAAAAGAAACCATTTGTATACACAAGTAATAAATCATGAACTATGATTTGATCTCTGTAAATTCTCTAAATGTATCTCCACAGACAAAGGTTTCAGCCTCAACTCCAGTCTTTATTTCATGTCTAATGAGAGGAAGAATTGGACTGAGAGCAGAGAGGACTGCAGAGAGAGAGGAGCAGACCTGGTGATCATAAACAGCAAAGAGGAACAGGTGTGTGTGTGTGTGTGTGTGTGTGTGTGTGTGTGTGTGTGTGTGTGTGTGTGTGTGTGTGTGTGTGGGCGTAAGAGAGCGAGAGAGAGTAAATACATTTTTGTTGTGTTGTTATTTACAGGAGTTCATCAGTAAACAAAGGATGAATGACAAAATTCAGGCTTGGATTGGTCTGAGTGACAGCAATAAAGAGGGAAAGTGGAAATGGGTGGACGGTACAACACTGACGACTGCGTAAGAAACTGAGATTCTTTCTGTGTCTATTTATGGTGCAGTACAATCAACAATGTTAAAACTGTCCTCCTGCTGGGAAAACTGCAAAGATTCTTCCTTATTATATTTATATTTCTGTCGTGTCCCAATGTACATCTCAGTAAACAGAGGCTGAGAGGATTCAGTTAAATGTGTGGAATTGAAGGAAACTCAACACTGATCTGAGTCTGATTCTGATTCTCTGGGTTTCAGGTTCTGGACTAAAGGGGAACCGACTGGAGGTGTTGTTGAGAACTGTGTTGAGTTTTATAGTGGTGCAACTGGGAATTTCTGGAATGACAAGAAATGCTCTGATAAACTAAACTGGATCTGTGAGAAACATCTTTTATAGTGAAGTTTATTATTTTACAGTGAAAATCCATTTCGATATAAATTGGGTCAAATATATAGAGTTTATAATTACGTTTTACCATTAAAATATTTTAATGATCATTGTGTCTCAGTGTATGATCTTGTTTAATCAGCGTGAACTCAGTAATCAGTCAGTAACACAAAGTGCACAGAGACTGTTCATGTCTTTTACTGTCTCTCATTACAGCTTTAGATCTGTGATGATGAAAGCAGTATTATTGAGATGGTTGTATTAAGAATCCATCTCATTGTTTCTGATTCAAGGCCTGAGTTCAAGGCTGGATTGAGATGGATTATCTTGTTTTTGCTCCTAGATTGAGGGACATTCCATTTTAAGACTTTTATTATAATTAATAATATATAATAATTATAATCAGAATTGTGAGTTAGATAACTTGTTCAAGGCCAGTGACAAATAATTACAAAAAAAAGAATAACTATAACCTCTCTGTTCCCTATACAGAATATATAATGACTTCTCTATAATATATAATAATAGACAGTGTACTTTAAAGTGTGCTCCCTTCCCTACTCCCTACTCCCTCCTCCCCGTCCTGGGAATGATGGACTTCCCTCAATAAAAATTCAAACATGCAAACACCCTGTGACATCACCAACCCAGATACTGTATCATCTACTGAAATTAAATAGTAAACATTTATTCAAACATAAACATATACCAATGTATTGTGTATAACTCATGAATAAATTATTTGGTTCATTTTACAAAATGTGTGGAGAAATTATTATTGTGCAGCTGTTTGTACAGATTACTAGTTTATATAATGGTAGATTTATTGATGAACCTTATTATTAAAGCAATATTTTAAATAATATTTAAAACACTTCCATAGACAATGATTTAATTGAGCTAAAGACTGAAGGAATGTAGTTCCATATTCGACCACTAGATGTCATGTGAGATTCTACCAGAGAAAAGATAGACTGGTTATGCCAAGAATAGATATCCAAAATGTATATTACTTGTACAGTATGTGGATTACTATATCAGTTCTGTAAAAAATATATAAAATAAAACAACTTGCATATCTTGAAACTGATGCTAATCATGCACTATGTGCCTAAAATTATATGCAATAATTCTCCACAGCCACGTTCTAAAATCTAGTGTAAAGACTGGAGAGGAGTGGAGAGGAGTGGAGCTTATTATAACAGCACAGGGGAGGATTGAGGAGGATTGTCTAAACATATTGTGAGTGTCATTTTCACAATTTTTCTAAAACCCTTCATTAAATTTACTACTGTTGCTCTATTAGCAGGCTCTCTTTTATCTTTTTTCCCCCAAAGTTAATAAGAAAAAATGACACAACAGTAGAAAAAAAATCTTACAGTTACAAAGTAAATATTAAATAAATGTCCTGCACCCTGTTGCATGCCCATTCATGAGACTATACCCATGTGTGATGTACATCCTGTGTGTCTTGTATGTTGCTGTTGTGAGCTATTTTTTCACATACTGATGTGTGAAAGAGTGCGGTGGTTAATGCTGATCTTACACCAGTGGCCTTACAGCCTCACAGTAAAGCTGCATAAAAGCCTCTGAATAAAGTGAATCTACAAATAATTCCAGATCTACTGCAGGAACATATAGATTAATGCATATGACAGAAATCAACAGTGCTGTAAATAAATTCATCTTAAAAGCAGCAGGTGAAATGTCTTATAGTTTTTGCAATTATATTATCACGAACACAAATTTGACAAATTTGTGTATTACAGTATATACATCATTAAAACACAACAATATTATTTTGGTATGTGTATAACTGCTGGACTTTGAACAATAGAATGTCATGTATGAGTGAGAGGTGCAGCTCAAATGTCTTCACACTTTGACCACAAGAACACACAGAAGAATGCTCCTCCTCTGATGAGTAACTTCCTTTACTGACAGCAGCACAGTTCATTTAGTGTGCACTATGAAAGACGTGCCGCAGTTCACTCATTCTCACACAGAGACACAGTTATTATATATTTTAGTGAGTCTTTTATAGATTAGAGATGTTTCAGCATTCTTCTGAGCAAATCGAAATGGTGGTGGATATCTATGAGAGTGCAGATGCTTTTAGAGATCACAATCCTGATGGCAGTGACATAAAGAGAGACCCAGACACAGCACCGCACATAGGTAAGTGTTTAGGTTCATTAAGGTGGTCATAAATACCATGGTAAAATCCTGTCTGGCATTATGGCCTGGGTAGAATCCCCACCAAAGTTTGGCTGAATATTGATTAGATGACCATTATTTCCTGCAGGAGTTTTTTTTGGAGCTAGTTTACAACTGGGTGGTATATGTTGTGGGTCTTGAGAAGGACATCAGAGAGGTCAGATGGGGGGTCGAACACCTAGAGAGGCTGATGGTCAGGACCTTGCTAGAGTTACCCTGGTAAACACTAGGACATACTGTAAGTGAATGGAGGAGTACTGCCTGTTTTTAGGACAAGTTTTAACTGTAACCAGCTGGTGCCGGATTTCTGAAGATCATGATGAAGATCTTCTATTTCCATGGGTGCTGTCATGAGCCAGTAGATCAAGGGCATAATTCCACCGAAGGTTTTCCGTGCTCCCTGGGCTGATTGCCTGTGGCAATCTCCCATCATCTCCCTGTTTGTGATAGTGAGTTCTTTCGCGTTCTTGAATACCGGACAGGATTGTTTAATCACCAGACTTGGGCTTTCACTCTCCGCCGGATTCTCACTCCAAACAGCAAGCGCTGCAAACTTGCACTCACTGGCGTATCCAAACACTCCTGCGCTGTTGGAGATCCCTTCTTAAACTCTTCTTCTGGGGTTGTGGAGTCTTGCCCACGTCATCAACTCTGCACCATCCTCTGCTCCCACTGCACCAACTCACTAAGACTCTATAATAAAGTTCTGAAATATTCTGTCTGCTATTGGGTTCACTTTCGTTCAGCCCCACCCCTACAGGGGCATCACTTCATCTGCTTCTTTTTCTTACCCTGATGCACTCATCACCCCAGAACAGGGTAAAGCTGGACTCATTAGACCACATGATCTTTTTACAATGCTCCCCAGACCCCTTTAGGCTTTCTAGCAAATTTAAGCCTTTGTTTTCTGATTAGACTCACTGATAGTGGTTCTCATAATATTACACAGCTGTGCAGTCCCAATGCCTTAAGATAGCTTCGTACTGTGCACTTGGGTTAGGGTTAGGGTTCAACCACATGATATGTCTTCTAATAAATGTTTAAGAACTGAGAAGCTCCTCACTGCATCAGTCATTATTAAATAACGTGTTACAGCTGAACTATATTAATCAGTGCACTAATTATTCAGTGGAAGGCTCGTAACTATTTGCTTAATGAAATGTAGCTTAGTGTATATGTTTCAATACATGAAAAAATAGTACCACTCGTCAGGGTAGCACAGTTTTATGGGGTAGAGCGCGTCATGAAAAATTCCTACCCCACATCTTATGTAATGCAATTCAATTCAATACTACCTGTTTATATGAATTTTCTGTAGGAACTTTATTTTGTGCTATGGTAGGAAAATCTGATAAGGTAGCATAAATCGTTAGAACAGCGGCTCCACCTCAAACACTGTATGAACGAATGCACAGTTTATGAAATCGATGTATATTCTGCTCGTTACTTAATGCCTGTGAGCCTGTGACATATTTGTGACAGTAGAGTCACGGTTACCAATTCGTATTCATTATGGAGAAACCCCAAGTGTAAAGTTGCGCTTTGTATTATTATTACTATTTTACTCATTTTAAACAGTCATTTCCTCTGTCGGTGGTAGCATGGTGGTGTAGTGGTTAGCACTGTTGCCTTGCATCGCCAGGGTCCGGGTTCGATCCCCGGCCAAGCTCAATTCCCGTCTCTGTGTGCATGGAGTTTGCATGTTCTCCTCGTGCTTGGTGGGTTTCCTCCCACAGTCCAAAGACATGTAGGTTAGGCTAATTGGCGTTCCCAAATTGCCCGTAGTGTGTAAATGAATGAGTGTATGTGTGTGTGTATCTGTGCCCTGTGATGGATTGGCACCCTGTCCAGGGTGTACCCTGCCATGTGCCCTAAGTCTCCTGGGATAGGCTCCAGGCCCACCATGACCCTGAATACAGGATTAAGCGGTATAGATGATGAGTGAGTGAGTGAGTAAGTGATTTCCTCTATCGGTTCCCTTTTCTTGAAGCTAATTTTAAAAAAATCTAAATCTGTCCTGAAGACTTAGATGAGCAAAACTGCCTGTTAAAGAGGTTTATATAAAAAAATAAATCATTCCCCCTTTTCATGCTAACCTGTGTTAGCATGTTTAAGTGTGTGTGCTTCATGTCTGTTTATGTGTTTGTTGATGTGAGCTATTTTTACATACTGACATGTGACAGAGAGCGGTGCTTAATGCTGATCTGAGATCAGTGGAACTTGTGTCTATCTATCTTAAAAGCATCAGGGAAAAAGTCTAACAGCTTTGCAGAATTACATTATATAGTATATAAAATGCAAAATATAATGTATTATACACAATTACAACATTAGTTTACATGCTTATATAACTGCTGTACTTTAACATGCACATCTGGTATATGAGTTCAAATTCACTCATATACCAGATGTGCAGTTCAAAATGTCTGCACACTTTGGCCACAAGAACCCACTGATGCCACTCCTCTGAAGTGTAACTTCCTCTGACTACATTTTCTGACAACAGCACATTTAATTCTCCACACAGCGTACAGAGTCTCAGTTTCATCCACACAGAGACACAGACATTTCATATTTTAATGAGTCTTTCATGGATTAAAGATGTCTTGGTGTTCTTCTGAGCAGGATGAGATGGTGAAGGTCATCTACAAGATTGCAGACAATGTTGAAGGTCATGAGTCTGACACAGAGGAGGAAGACGCTGATGCTGAGACACGCCCAGAAGCACAACACACAGGTACAGAATGTTTAAGCTGGTTTGTGCAGTAATTCAGTGTTTTATTACAGTGACTGGAGATGATGGTGAATATTTATAAAAATGTAAACACTGTTAGAGGAAACATAGAGAGGGGAAAAAAATGTTTTACTTGTTACTTAAAGTTTTAAACACCTGAACGCCTTACACATGCAGCACTGCAGCTACTGTATCTCAGGCTGAAGTCAGAACTTGTCTGTGTGAAGTCATGTACGACTACGTCAGTTACTCTCGGTTACTGTAAATGTAACACACACACACACACACACACACACACACACACACACACACACGCACATATCTAAAATATGGAGAGTAATACCGAAGGAGAAGTGAGTAGGCAGGAGAGACAGAAGTGCACAGAGGAAAGAGATGAGGAAATGAAAGAAGAGTAGGAAGTAGAAATGATTGTGAGCGATAAAGGGTGCGGTTGAATCACAGCTCGGGACAGAAGCAGGGCTGATGTTGCGACAGGTGGAGACAAGGAGACACACGGTCTCGCTTCAGATCTAGTTGGACCTCATAATGTGATTTTATTCTTTGTTTATATAAATTTCACTGGAGTAACACACTATTATACTAAGGAAAATAACTTTTTTATAATGATTTTATGGCAAATTAAATGAAAAATGTAAAGTCCTATAAGTCCTACATAAATCCCTATGTGCATGCTATGATTGGGAAAATGTCTTTGTTTATTTATTTATTTCACTGTTTGGCACTGTTCCTTGTCTCTGGCTTCACTTTGAGGGCAAAAGCACTGGACTTGTCTGAAAAAAAAAGAAAGAAAAAAAAAAATGATTGGCTGCTGTGAGGTAACCAACCACAAAACTGCTCGTAACATCCCTTCTACTCAACATTACAATTTAATTTAGGCACTTAATTTATCTTGGGACAAATACCTCAAATACTTGAGCCGTTTTGCATGATGCTGAAACAAAATTGTCTGGACATACATACAGATATACTATACAGACATACAGACAGAGCGTCTGTGTGTGGATGTTCTTGGGTCCCACTGGTTTCTGCCACTTCTTTCCTAATGATGCTGCTGGCCATTTTAGATATCGAAGGGAAGTAAGCATTTCCTTGGCCAATCACTGTGTCTATGACCCTCAACATTGCCTGTTTCTTTGTGCTTCTTTAAGATATCTTAAAGATGGTCTCCATTACCTCACCCTATTGTTACAGCTGATATTGTGTCCTAAATGTAGAATAAAGAAAATGTCTGATGTTTTGCTTCCAATGAAAAAATAAATGGTCAGACATGTTATCCTGAATCCTTCTTCATCTTTGTCTTTTGGCAATTCTCTTTCAGGGGTTGCCACAGTGAACTGTCTGCCTACATCTAACCCGAACCTCTGCGTCCTCTTCTCTTACCCCAACTCATGTCCTCTCTCACTGCATTCAAAAATCTCCTCTTTGGTCTTCCTTTAGACCTCCTGTATGGCAGTTCCAACCTCATCATCCTTCCACTAATATGCTCACAATCTCTCCTCTGAACATGTCCAAACCACCTCAATCTGGCCTCTCTTTATCTGACTTTAATCTCCAAAACATCTAACATGACTTGTCCCTCTCATGAGCTTTATTCCTCTATAGTTGCCACAGCTCAGCTCTGCACATCCCCCTTGTTCTTAAAGATCTGCACTACATCATCAACTCTGCTAATACACTTCTCCTCCATTCCTCTGGTATCTTCTCACTCTCCAAAATCTTCATCCTCTTTAACGCCCTCCTCACTATTACTAATTTTTGCTACTTCCTGCTCCACCTGTGCACCTGTCAGTACACTTCCATCCCGATCTTTAATCATTCTAGTGTACTGCACATCCTTCCCATCTCTATCTCTTCCTTTTGCCTCGCCAACCTGTACAGATCCACCTCTGTGTCCTTACTGTCCAACCTAGCCTACACATTTTCATATGCTTTTTGTTTGTCCTTTGCCAACTCTACCTTCACCTTATGCTCCCTCTCTCTGTACTCCTGTCTACTCTCTTCAGTCCTCTCAGTATCCCACGTCTTCTTAGTTAACCCTTTTCTCTGTATACACTCCTGGACAATTCTCATTCCACCACAAATTCTCCTTGTCCACTTTTCCCTTTCCTGATGAAACAACAAGTACCGTCCTACTTATCGCCCTGATCACCTTAGCTGCCACTCCAGACTTCCTTATACAATGCCACAGCTGGAAGCACCTTCAACCACCTTTTGTTGTTGGTGATGATAAAGCTCACTACAGTTGAGTCATCTGAAAATTTGATAATGTGGTTGGTACTGTAACACAATCATGGTTCAACTGGGTGAAGATCAGGGGCAGAGTATGCGTCCCTGTTTTTCTGACAACCCGAATGTTCTATGATCATTTCGATAAGCAGTCCAGCACCCAGTTACAGAGAGGGGAGCTAAGTCCAACGTATCTTAGTTTGTTTATTAGTTGCAAACAGGTAATGTGATCCAGTTGTTCAAGTCAGTTTCTTTTGACCCAGTCTGAAGCCCCATCCATCACTGCATACAGTTAATGCATTTAATGTTCTCCAGCTCACTGCTGAAGGGCTTAGATTTGAATGAGCCTGTTGAGACTAAACTAAATGCTAGATGTACATGAGGAAATACAAAAATGTGTATTTATATGTGTATTGTGTACATAAATTTATCTCTAGATGGAGCCACTGCATGGGGCAAGTGCTACAGAGTGACTGTAGTGTGTCTGGTGCTGCTGTGTGTTCTCCTGACGACTGCTGTCATAGTGCTGTGGATCAAATTCAACATCCTGAGGACAGAAATCAATCAGCTACAGACCAGTAACAGCAATCTGACTAAAGAAAGAAACGAGTTACAGGCCAGTTACAACAACCTGACTACAGAGAGAGACCTGTTACAGAAGGAGAGAGATGGATGCCTGAAGACATTTTGTGATCTGAGTAAGTTTGATAGATTTTGCATTACATTTTCTGTCCAACAGTTAAATGTCCTCAGTGGAAATCTATGAACGTCTTAAAATTGGAGCATCAATATTTAACTCACATCCTCTCACATGTTCCTCCATATAATTTCACCTGGGGCTTAGAATAATTTCATTAATATTAGTGTCTTTATTTTACGATCCTGATCCATAACCCAACTGCACAACTCAATTGTGTAAGGAGTAAGAAAGAATGTATAAATAGTTTTTAATTGGCATTAACTAATTACACATAGAGTTCTCTTTAGAGTGTGTGTGTGTGTGTGTGTGTGTGCTGTTTTTATTTATCCAGTCAGAGTCTAAAGAGAGAAATACAACAATAATCTATTATCATGTTATACAGAAGTACAAGTTGTAGTGCTGCAGAAATGCCATGTGCTCTTCATATCTGGACTGAGAAACAAAAGGAGAAAATAAATGCTGAACACAGAACACAAAATGTTTAAACTAGTTATTTATCTAATACTTTACTTACTGCTGTCTCTCTGCTTGGTGACAGTTACAGTACAGAAGGAGAGAGGAAAGTTGAATTTATGCATGTATTTAAAAAGAAATCTTATATTATATGGGCTATTTACTGGGGAAAAGAAACTATCTGTATACACAAGCAATAAATCATGAACTGTGTTTTAATCTCTGTAAATCCTCTCAATGTATCTCCACAGACAAAGAGAAGTGTTTCAGCCTCAACTCCAGTCTTTATTTCATGTTTAATGATAAGAAGAGCTGGACTGAGAGCAGAGACGACTGCAGAGAGAGAAGAGCAGACCTGGTGATCATAAACAGCAGAGAGGAACAGGTGTGTGTGTGTGTGTGTGTGTGTGTGTGTGTGTGTGTGTGTGTGTGTGTGTGTGTGTGTGTGTGTGGGCGTAAGAGAGCGAGAGAGAGTGAATACCTTTTTGTTGTGTTGTTATTTACAGGAGTTCATCAGTAAACAAAGGATGAATGACAAAATTCAGGCTTGGATTGGTCTGAGTGACAGCAATAAAGAGGGAAAGTGGAAATGGGTGGACGGTACAACACTGACGACTGCGTAAGAAACTGAGATTCTTTCTGTGTCTATTTATGGTGCAGTACAATCAACAATGTTAAAACTGTCCTCCTGCTGGGAAAACTGCAAAGATTCTTCCTTATTATATTTATATTTCTGTCGTGTCCCAATGTACATCTCAGTAAACAGAGGCTGAGAGGATTCAGTTAAATGTGTGGAATTGAAGGAAACTCAACACTGATCTGAGTCTGATTCTGATTCTCTGGGTTTCAGGTTCTGGACTAAAGGGGAACCGACTGGAGGTGTTGTTGAGAACTGTGTTGAGTTTTATAGTGGTGCAACTGGGAATTTCTGGAATGACAAGAAATGCTCTGATAAACTAAACTGGATCTGTGAGAAACATCTTTTATAGTGAAGTTTATTATTTTACAGTGAAAATCCATTTCGATATAAATTGGGTCAAATATATAGAGTTTATAATTACGTTTTACCATTAAAATATTTTAATGATCATTGTGTCTCAGTGTATGATCTTGTTTAATCAGCGTGAACTCAGTAATCAGTCAGTAACACAAAGTGCACAGAGACTGTTCATGTCTTTTACTGTCTCTCATTACAGCTTTAGATCTGTGATGATGAAAGCAGTATTATTGAGATGGTTGTATTAAGAATCCATCTCATTGTTTCTGATTCAAGGCCTGAGTTCAAGGCTGGATTGAGATGGATTATCTTGTTTTTGCTCCTAGATTGAGGGACATTCCATTTTAAGACTTTTATTATAATTAATAATATATAATAATTATCATCAGAATTGTGAGTTAGATAACTTGTTCAAGGCCAGTGACAAATAATTACAAAAAAAAGAATAACTATAACCTCTCTGTTCCCTATACAGAATATATAATGACTTCTCTATAATATATAATAATAGACAGTGTACTTTAAAGTGTGCTCCCTTCCCTACTCCCTACTCCCTCCTCCCCGTCCTGGGAATGATGGACTTCCCTCAATAAAAATTCAAACATGCAAACACCCTGTGACATCACCAACCCAGATACTGTATCATCTACTGAAATTAAATAGTAAACATTTATTCAAACATAAACATATACCAATGTATTGTGTATAACTCATGAATAAATTATTTGGTTCATTTTACAAAATGTGTGGAGAAATTATTATTGTGCAGCTGTTTGTACAGATTACTAGTTTATATAATGGTAAAGAGTTATTGATGAACCTTATTATTAAGGCAATAGTTTAAATAACTTCCTCTTCACTAACACTTCCCTAGACAATGATTTAATTGAGCTAAAGACTGAAGAAATGTAGTTCCCTATTCGACCACTAGATGTCATGTGAGATTCTACCAGAGAAAAGATAGACTGGTTATGCCAAGGATAGATATCCAAAATGTATATTACTTGTACAGTATGTGTATTAATATAACAGTTCTGTAAAAAATATATAAAATAAAACAACTTGCATATCTTTAAACTGATGCTAATCATGCACTATGTGCCTAAAATTATATGCAATAATTCCCCACAGTCACACGCTAAAATCTAGTGTAAAGACATGGAGAGGAGTGGAGCTTATTATAAAAGCACAGGCGGACTACTTCTTGGGTAGGATAGTCTAAACATACTGTGAGTGTCATTTTCACAATTTTTCCTAAACCCTTTATTAAATTTACTACTGTTGCTCTATTAGCAGGCTCTTTTTTATCTTTTTTTTTTTTCTAAATTAATAAGAGAAAACAACACAACAGTTTAAAAAATCTTACAGTTACAAAGTAAATATTAAATAAATGTCCTGCACCCTTTTGCATGCCCATTCATGAGACTATACCCATGTTTGATGTACATCCAGTGTGTGCTGTATGTTGCTGTTGTGAGCTATTTTTTCACATACAGATGTGTGAAAGAGTGCGGTGGTTAATGCTGATCTTACACCAGAGGTCTTACAGCCTCACAGTAAAGCTGCATAAAAGCCTCTGAATAAAGTGAATCTACAAATAATTCCAGATCTACTGCAGGAACATATAGATTAATGCATATGACAGAAATCAACAGTGCTGTAAATAAATTCATCTTAAAAGCAGCAGGTGAAATGTCTTATAGTTTTTGCAATTATATTATCACAAACACAAATTTGAAAAATTTGTGTATTACAGTATATACATCATTAAAACACAACAATATTATTTTGGTATGTGTATAACTGCTGGACTTTGAACAATAGAATGTCATGTATGAGTGAGTCGTGAAGCTCAAATGTCTTCACACTTTGACCACAAGAACACACAGAAGAATGCTCCTCCTCTGATGTGCAACTTCCTTTCCTGACAGCAGCACAGTTCATTTAGTGTGCACTATGAAAGACATGCAGCAATTCACTCGTGCTCACACAGAGACACAGTAATTAAAAATTTTAGTGAGTCTTTTATAGATTAGAGATGTTTCAGCATTCTTCTGAGTGAATGGAAATGGTGGTAGATATCTATGAGAGTGCAGAAGCTTTTAGAGGTCACGACCCTGACCCTGAAGGCAGTAACATAAAGAGCGACCCAGACACAGCACAGCACACAGGTAAGTGTTTAGGTTCATTAAGGCATAGGTTAATGCTGATTGTAGGCCAGGGCACTTCTGTCTTACAACCTCACAGTAAAGCTGCGTAAATTAATTTCAGGTCAAGGTCACAGCATGTGCTTTTGTTTGTTATGGCTTGTGGAGCTTATTTTGATGTATTTAAACTATGCAGAGTGAGAGACACTAAAGCTATGCTAAAGCTAGTCAATTTTATATTGCTGAATTTTGCTCACCCGTTTCACAGATAGGCCTAGACCAACCTTTCATTTTTCCCCCATTACTATCGAATTGAATAGCTGCTCATTCTGCACACATTCTGATTCCATTGTCTAGGATGAGGCGTCATAAATGCTGCCGTAAAATCCCGTCTGGCATCATGGTAGAATCCCCACCAATGTTTGGCTGAATGTGGATTATATGACCATTATTTTCTGCAGGTGTTTTCTGAAGATCATGATGAAGATCATGATGATGAGCTTCTATTTCACTGTATATCATACGGTTTATATATATATACGGTTTTATATATAAAATGTATGTGCCGTGATATAATCATTATCCAAATACACAGCCTGGCCAAACATGAATAAATAAATAAATAAATAAATGAACAAAAGCACAATCTAATATTTAATTGGACCACCTTTTGCTTTGATTACGGCCATGGCAATTTTTTGAGAAGCTTAAGGACCCTAGAACTGACCAATTGAAATAACCCCAGATCATAAACTCGCCCCACAGGCTTGTAGGGTAGACATTAGGCATGATGGGTGCCGTCATAAGCCATGGGTGCTGTCATGAGCCAGTACATCTAGGGCATAATTCCACCCAAGGTTTTCCGTGCTCCCACGGCTGATTGCCTGAGCACAACTGCTACCAATCTTCCATCATCTCCCGCAATCTGCGTGTGTTTGTGCTAGTGAGTTCTTTCGCATTCTTGAATACCGGACAGGATTGTTTAATCACCAGACTCGGGCTTTCACTCTCCGCCGGATTCTCACTCCAAACAGCAGGTGCTGCAAACTTGCACTCACTGGCGTATCCAAACACTCCTGCGCTGTTGGAGATCCCCTCTCATACTCTACTTCTGGGGTTGTGGAGTCTTGCCCACGTCATCAACTCTGCACCATCCTCTGCTCCCACTGCACCTACTCACTAAGACTCTATAATAAAGTTCTGAAATATTCTGTCTACTATTGGGTTCACTTTCGTTCAGCCCCACCCCTGCAGGGGCATCACTTCATCTGCTTCTTTTTCTTACCCTGATGCACTCATCACCCCAGAACAGGGTAAAGCTGGACTCATTAGACCACATGATCTTTTTACAATGCTCCCCAGACCCCTTTAGGCTTTCTAGCAAATTTAAGCCTTTGTTTTCTGATTAGACTCACTGATAGTGGTTCTCATAATATTACACAGCTGTGCAGTCCCAATGCCTTAAGATAGCTTCGTACTGTGCACTTGGGTTAGGGTTAGGGTTCAACCACATGATATATCTTCTAATAAATGTTTAAGAACTGAGAAGCTCCTCACTGCATCAGTCATTATTAAATAACGTGTTACAGCTGAACTATATTAATCAGTGCACTAATTATTCAGTGGAAGGCTCGTAACTATTTGCTTAATGAAATGTAGCTTAGTGTATATGTTTCAATACATGAAAAAATAGTACCACTCGTCAGGGTAGCACAGTTTTATGGGGTAGAGCGCGTCATGAAAAATTCCTACCCCACATCTTATGTAATGCAATTCAATTCAATACTACCTGTTTATATGAATTTTCTGTAGGAACTTTATTTTGTGCTATGGTAGGAAAATCTGATAAGGTAGCATAAATCGTTAGAACAGCGGCTCCACCTCAAACACTGTATGAACGAATGCACAGTTTATGAAATCGATGTATATTCTGCTCGTTACTTAATGCCTGTGAGCCTGACATATTTGTGACAGTAGAGTCACGGTTATCAATTTGTATTCATTATGGAGAAACCCCAAGTGTAAAGTTGCGCTTTGTATTATTATTACTATTTTACTCATTTTAAACAGTCATTTCCTCTGTCGCTGGCGGCATGGTGGTGTAGTGGTTAGCACTGTCGCCTTGCACCGCCAGGGTCCGGGTTCGATCCCCGGCCAGGGTTGATTGCCGTCTCTGTGTGCATGGAGTTTGCATGTTCTCCCCATGCTTGGTGGGTTTCCTTCAGGTACTCCGGTTTCTTCCCACAGTCCAAAGACATGTAGGTTAGGCTAATTGGCGTTCCCAAATTGCCCGTAGTGTGTGTATGTATGTGTGTCTGTGCCCTGTGATGGATTGGCACCCTGTCCAGGGTGTACCCTGCCATGTGCCCTAAGTCTCCTGGGATAGGCCCCAGGCCCACCATGACCCTGAATACAGGATTAAGCGGTTTAGATGATGAGTGAGTGAGTGATTTTCTCTGTCGGTTCCCTTATCTTGAAGCTAAGTTTAAAAAAATCTAAATCTGTCCTGAAGATGAGCAAAACTACATGAGCAAAACTGCCTGTTAAGAGGTTTATATATATAGATCCCCTTTTCATGCGAACATGTGTTAGCATGTGTAAGTGTGTGTGTGCATCATGTGTGTTTATGTGTTTGTTGATGTGAGCTTTTTTTTTTTACATACTGACATGTGAAAGAGAGCGGTGCTTAATGCTGATCAGAGATCAGTGGAACTTGTGTCTCTCTATCTTAAAAGCATCAGGGAAAAACAGCTTTGCAGAATTACATTATACAGTATATAAAATGCAAAATATAATGTATTATACAAAATTATACAACATTATTTTATGTGCTTATATAACTGCTGTACTTTAACATGCACATCTGGTATATGAGTTCAAACTCACTCATACACCAGATGTGCAGTTCAAAAAGTCTGCACACTTTGGCCACAAGAACCCACTGATGCCACTCCTCTGAAGTGTAACTTCCTCTGCCTACATTTCGTGACAGCAGCACATTTGATTCCCTATATAGTGTCTCAGTTTCGTCCATACAGAGACACAGACATTTCATATTTTAATGAGTCTTTCATGGATTAAAGATGTCTTGGTGTTCTTCTGAGCAGAATGAGATGGTGAAGGTCATCTACAAGATTGCAGACAATGTTGAAGGTCACGAGTCTGACACAGAGGAGGAAGACGCTGATGCTGAGGCACGCCTGAGAGCACAACACACAGGTACAGAATGTTTAAGCTGGTTTGTGCAGTAATTCCGTGTTTTATTACAGTGACTCGAGATGATGGTGTATATTTATAAAAATGTAAACGCTGTTAGAGGAAACAGAGAGGAAATAAATGTTTTACTTGTTACTTAAAGTTTTAAACACCTGAACGCCTTACACACACAGCTACTGTATCTCAGGCTGAAGTCAGAACTTGTCTGTGTGAAGTCATGTACGACTACATCAGTTACTCTCGGTTACTGTAAATGTAACACGCACACACACACACACACATCTAAAATATGGAGAGTAATACCGAAGGAGAAGTGAGTAGGCAGGAGAGACAGAAGTGCACAGAGGAAAGAGATGAGGAAATGAAAGAAGAGTAGGAAGTAGAAATGATTGTGAGCGATAAAGGGTGCGGTTGAATCACAGCTCGGGACAGAAGCAGGGCTGATGTTGAGACAGGTGGAGACAAGGAGACACACGGTCTCGCTTCAGATCTAGTTGAATCTCATAATATGATTTTATTCTTTGTTTATTTAAATTTCACTGGAGTAACACACTATTATACTAAGGAAAATAACTTTTTTTAATAACGATTTTATGGCAAATTAAATGAAAAATGTAAAGTCAGTAAACATAAATCCCTATATGCATGCTATGATTGGGAAAATGTCTTTGTTTATTTATTTATTCCTCTCTTTGGCACTGTTCCTTGTCTCTGGTTTCACTTCAAAGGCAAATGCACTGGATTTGTCCAGAAAAAAAAAAACGATTGGCTGCTGTGAGGTAACCAACCACAAAACTGCTCGTAACATCTCTTCTACTCAACATTTTGATTTAATTTAAGCACTCAATTTATCTTGGGGCAAATACCTCAAATACTTGAGCCGTTTTGCGTGATGCTGAAACAAAATTGTCTGGACATACATACAGATATACTATGTGTGGATGTTCTTGGGTCCCACTGGTTTCTGCCAGTAATTTCCTAATGATGCTGCTGGCCATTTTAGATATCGAAGGGAAGTAAGCATTTCCTTGGCCAATCACTGTGTCTATGCCTCGCAAGATGATACAGATGGTCTCTTCAAGACATGCTCCATTACCTCACCCTATTGTTACAGATTATATTGTGTCCTAAATGTAGAATAAAGAAAATGTCTGTTTTGCTTCCAATGAAAAAAATGGTCAGACATGTTATCCAGACTTTCTTCTTCTTCTTCTTTGTCTTTCGGTTATTCTCTTTCAGGGGTCGCCTTTATCTGACTTTAATCTCCAAAACATCTAGCATGAATTGTCCCTTTGAAGAACTCATTGTTGATCCTACAACATATATCCTTGTCACTCTCAAATAGAACCTCAACATCTTCACCTCTGCTACCTTCAACTCTGCTTTATATCATTTTGTCTTTTGTCAAATCCGATCCTTGATGCAGACCCACATCCACCTTGAACTCTTCTGTGACATCTATAGCACATCTCACCACTGTCTTACAGATCTCATACATGTCCTGCACCACTCTAACATACTTCTCTGCCACTCCAGACTTCCTCATACAATACCACAGCTCCTCTCTCAGGATCCTGTCATCCGCGTTCTCTAAATCTACAAAGACACAATGCAACTCCCTATTACTTCTCCGTCAGCATCCTCAAAGCAAATATCTTATCTGGTGTACACTTTTTGGCACTACAGCTTTTGGCACCGTATTGCTGCTCACAAATGCTCACTTCTGCCCTTAATCTAGCTTCCACTACTCTTTCCCAAAGCTTCATTGTATGGCTCATCAGCTTTATTCCTAGTCTACACATTCTCATATGCTTTTTGTTTGTCCTTTGCCACCTCTACCTTCACCTTATGCTCCCTCTCTCTGTACTCCTGTCCACTCTCTTCAGTCCTTTCAGTATCCCACTTCTTAGTTAACCATTTTCTCTGTATACACTCCTGGACAATTCACATTCCACCACCAATTCTCCTTGTCCACTTTTCTGCTGATACACCAAGTACTGTCCTACTTATCTTCCTGATGACCTTAGCTGTAGTTGTCCAGTCAACTGGAAGCACCTTCTGACAACCCAGAGCCTGTCTCAACTCCTCCCTGAAAACTGCACAACATTCTTCTTTTTTCAACTTCCACCACTTCGTCCTCTGCTCTGCCTTTGTCTTCTTCACCTTCCTCACCACTGGCATCATTTTACACACCACTATCGTGTGTTGTCTGGCTACACTCTCCCCTTCCAATATTTTGCAGTCACTGGTCTTCTTCAGATTACAACGTTGGCACAAGATGTAGTCCACCTGAGTGCGTCTGCTTCCACTCTTAGATTTCACCCCATGTTCCTGCCTCTTCTGGAAGTAATCACTACTTGTCAGGAGGTAGTGACGAAGTAGTGGAGAGATATATCCAGATGTAGAGAAGCAGATGTGGTTGTGAGGCATTTGGGGAGCTGTGAGAACCTGAAGCTGTGTGTCGAGGAGAGATGAGAAGGAGAGCTATAGTTGTGGGACAAGAGTGAGAGTTCAAACCTGTTAAATCAGAGCAAAGCAACTAATCCAAAACTTGAGACGAGAATTGGGAAGACAGGAAAACAAAGCAGGAACATGAAAACTATGAAACAAAACGCGAAACTATTGAGACGAAAAACAAAAATAATTATATGCCGGAAAAAATCAGTGCCGGATGAGAAACCGGCGAGGCGGTCCGGGGGTGTGTAAGAAGAGATGGCAGCATTGAAAAACATGATCACATCATGAGAAGAATGACAGTGTGGGAAAGGAAATGTCAAAGGATAAAAGCAGACGTTGAATGTGGTGTATGCCTGAGTTCATGACACTACTGCCATTTTCATCCTCTTTGCAACATCCAGCACCATCTGTCCTTCTACAATCCTCTTCCAACGACCAAACCTACCCATCACTTTGTCATCACCTCTGTTCCTTTTCCCCATGTGTCCATTTAAATCTTCACTAACCACCACTCTCTCACCTCTGGGGGTGCTCTGCATCACTTCATCTAATTCACTCCAGAATTCCTTCTTCTCTTCTAACTCACATCCTGCCTGTGGGGGATAATCACGAACAACATTGCGCATCACATCATCAATTTCCAGCTTCAGACTCATTAAAAACTAATCTGATAATCTTTTCACCTCCAGAACATTATTTAAAAACTCCTCATTCAGGATAACTCCTACTCCATTTCTTTTCCTATCCATGTCACGGTAAAACAACCTGAACCCTGCTCCTAAGCTTCTAGCCTTGCTACCTTTCCACCTGGTCTCCTGGACAAACATTATGTCCACCTTCTTTCTCTGCATCATGTCAACCAACTCTCTTGTCTTCCCTGTCATAGTTCCAAGTCCCTACTGTCATTCCTAAACTCTTGCCTTTCATCTTCTCTCTCTACCTATGAATACATCTTCCTCCTTTAATTCTTTGACCAATAATAGCTTAAGTACTATTACTATAGTATCCCAATTTCCACCAGCACCCTGCACCGATTTCCAGCACTAATTTCCACCAGCACCATGTAGGTCAACAGCACTGGTGGCGGTTGTTGTTAACCTGGGCCACAACCAATCCTGTATGAAAGTCCTGTTAATGATTTGCATCATTTGATTTGGCAAATGTTTTACATCAGATGCCCTTCCTGCCACAATCCTCTGCATTTATCCCGATTTGGGACTGGCAGAAGAAGTCACTGGATTGTGCCCCCCTGTGGTTGCATTAGACATGATATCCAGACTGCCGTGTATTTATTCAACCATGATCAGTGTGTTTTTCCTTTCTAGTACAGATGATACAAACTTCATTGAGAGACTACCACAAATCAGTCTGATTCCAAAAATCGCTTTTGTTTAAATAAGTTTTCATTTATATATTTGCATTAGAGACAGTAAAATATTGCCATTCCTCTATAATCCTGAAGGTGGAGCTCTAATCTATTCATACACAAGAACCTGTGCTGTATGAACAGTTTATTTGTTAGTTTGTTTAGAATTGTAACATAACTTGACATATTACATGTAAATGTATTATTGAATCATGCTACATATAAAATCATGGTACAAAACAAATCTGCACCTGTTGATAATATCATATCTGGTGACCCCTGGTGATTCCAATCTCTAATTATAATTATTTACAACGTCCTTCTTCATAGGATAGGAGGATCAGTTGTCCTATTAGAATAATTACCTGCTCAGTGTTTAACCTACAAGCCTAAGATGTTTTCCCCTTAAACTTATTACCAAAGAGAGAGGAATTTTTTTTTTGCTCTGTCTTTCTATTATTGTTCTTATAATATAAACAATTTGACACACTAGCGTTCAGTATTTCAATTAAAACAAAACAAAGCATAGAACAAGACCACAAAACCATTAAGCTATATGATGGTGTTGAATTCACAATTCATGTCAAATATTGAAGAACTTTATTTAATTATGCAAATACATATGCTTTAGTGAAGGGAGAACATTATTTTCTAGGTCTCTTGTGAAAACAGAATAGAGAGGTTTGATATTTAGGGTTTTACACTTTCCAAGTAATAAAATTATATTTGCAAGAAAGTAATCTTTATTATTAGATAGCAGCAAGGCAAATATAATATCATTTTGGGGGAAGGGTTAGAGGGAACGCATTTTAGTGACAAACCAATCATACATACCGTCCCATACAGCTGAAGAGAAATCATTAGCAGGTGATTTTATTATTATTATTTTAAAGGTTTTCTGCATCAGGGTCTGAGAAAGTGGAGGAATATAGCTTTTCATAAAAAGGTACTTATTTCCTTAGCAATTACTCTGGGTTCAGAACAATCTTTGCCATCTATGTTTATTATGTTAATTTTTTGTTTGTTTGTTTGTTTGTTTTTTGTTGTTGCTTCTAGTCTACAGAAGTTAGACACACAAAAAGTACTGCAGCCTCACAGCATTTAAATGTCTGCGAGGCTGCAGTACTTCTTGTATATTTTGATTGATAGATGTCTCATCCAATTAGCTGGAAGCATCAACAAAGTGTTGTTTGCGAATGAAATTTCATTCTTTATGAAAGAATTTAATTCGAATACAACACCTACCTTTTTTTGTTGATTCTTACCACCAATATGAAATGAATTATTTTATTAATTTGCAAGATGTACATTAAGAAACGGTTATTGTGCAGTTTAATACAGATTACTAGCCTATAAAATGGCAAGGAGTCCTTGATTAAACTTATTTTAAGGCAGGATTTTAAATAACTTCTCTTTACTAACACTTTTCTCTACATGATTTAGTTTAACACTAGATTTGAGATTTAATCAGAGAAAAGACAGACTACTGAACCAGGACAGTATCCAAATTTGCAATTACTTGTAGAGTACATGTAATACTATATTATTATGAAAAAATATAAAATCAAAACAACTTGGATGTCCTTAAAATTATATCACACATACACTATGTTATTACATATGTTATTAGATATTACATATACACTATTGATATACAGTACAATCTTGTGGCTGAAAGAACACAATTTCCCACAAATTCAGACTAAAATCTAGTGTAAAGCCCTGCAGAAGAGTGGAGCTTATTATAACAGCACAGAGGGACTGCTTTTGATTGTGGTTTTCACAAATTTAATTAAATCTTAATTGTTAGGTTTAAATTTAAACTGTTTCTCCATCAGCAGGTTTTCTATTTTCTTCACAGCATATGCTTTTGTTTTTGTGGCTTGTGGAGCCTATTTTGATGTATTTAAACTGCAGATGCAGAGTGAGAGACACTAAAGATAGTCAATTTTCTATTACTGACTTTTGCTCACCAGTTTACATCTATCAGACTTGTGGGAGATTTTTTTTATCTTCCACTTGTTAATGATGCTTTAATTACTAATATTAAACAAATACTGTATCTCTAGTAGAAAAACCAAAGAAAGACTCCCGACTCGGTACAGATCTGGATGAAGTAAGGCAGGATTTATTGCGCCAATAAAACCCAAGTGAGCCAGCTTTGTAATGCCTAGGTTGTTAATCCAAGCACCACAGAGAACAGACTGACTTGACTGTGACATACACGCTCATTTTATACAGTTTGCGAGGGGAGGGGCGCACGCATAGCCCCCTCCCCTATACACTTATTCCATCCCATAACAAATGATTAACCCATTATAATTCGACTTTTTCCAATAAATTCACCCATTGTAATTATTTCTTGCAAATTATTTTCCATTCCATTCTATTTGCACTTATTTTGTTTATTTAAAAAAATATTGGGGTGGTGCTTATTTTTCCCTATACATTCCTAGCTTTTCTGATTTACTCTACAGTTCTCAAGAGACAGGCCATGGGTAAGCATCACCATCGCACTAATTCAATTATTTGTCTCATTTTCCCACTTTGTTGTTATTTACGTGTATTTTTCATTTTATAGCAAATTGTAATTGCTCAAGTGCTCACAGCATCTATCTGGACGATTCGGATAGCCAGGGCAGTCCTGATCATAACCCTACTGAGGATTACAAGCCTACTGAACCTGTCATGGACCAGGCCTCAGTGAGTTTTTGCCAGGATGGGTCTGATGGATCATTGATGCAATTTCTACATGAGAGAGGTTTTACGTATTTCAGGAAGGATGACTCCAAGCCAGATCCTTCAAAAAGACCTCATTCTCATGCATTTAAGCCTGCATAGCCAGAGTCTTGTACTCCAGCCCCATCTGTTTGTATAAATCGCTCATTTCTGCTTTTGTTCCTCTCACTGACCTTCCCATCGGTATTGTTCTGACTCAGAGAAGGCCTGATATTTGATTTCTTATGCATTTTATTTTACTATTTGATGCTTACCCAGGCCCCCTGTCTTTACTGTACTTTTATGTTGGGCCTTATTCCTTGTATTCCATATTATTCACCATGCAGATGTCATGGGTCTAGCTGATTGTAGTTGCTAGACCGGCTGATGTTGCCGTGGGCATAAAGGTAGGCATGAAGGCAGAGGGGTGTGTGAACAGAGTCTTTATTTGTAAACACACTAAACAAACAAAGGAACCAAAACAACAAACTCAAACTAAAACTAGGGCTCAGGAAAAACACAGGAACAGGAGCTGACACAGGGAACCAACAGAGAACTAGGGATGAGGAAACATGGAGCCAGAGCTAACTAAAGACACAGAGGGACTAGGGGCACAGGGACTGGAGAGACCGGACTAGGGGCACAGGGACTGGAGAGACCGGACTAGGGGCACAGGGACTGGAGAGACCGGACTAGGGGCACAGGGACTGGAGAGACCGGACTAGGGGCACAGGGACTGGAGAGACCGGACTAGGGGCACAGGGACTGGAGAGACCGGACTAGGGGCACAGGGACTGGAGAGACCGGACTAGGGGCACAGGGACTGGAGAGACCGGACTAGGGGCACAGGGACTGGAGAGACCGGACTAGGGGCACAGGGACTGGAGAGACCGGACTAGGGGCACAGGGACTGGAGAGACCGGACTAGGGGCACAGGGACTGGAGAGACCGGACTAGGGGCACAGGGACTGGAGAGACCGGACTAGGGGCACAGGGACTGGAGAGACCGGACTAGGGGCACAGGGACTGGAGAGACCGGACTAGGGGCACAGGGACTGGAGAGACCGGACTAGGGGCACAGGGACTGGAGAGACCGGACTAGGGGCACAGAGACAGAGTTCCTGGCTAGGGGCACAGAGACTGACAGGAACTAGACTAGCTGGGTTAGTGAGGTTAGTAGCTACATGTTGTACTGGGGACACTGGAGGCTGACCTAACCGGGTTAGTGGCTAATGGGGTTAGTATTGACCTAGGGGACCAGAAGACAAAAGGCAGGGCACACATGAGGCTATACCAAACTAGCGGCTAACCTACTAGTGACCAGAACCACTAGCAGTCACTCCCACTAGAGATTAGCCTACTGGAGGCTAACCCTACTAGGAGCTAACCCTACTAGCCATCAAGGCCTACTAGCGGCTAACCCTGCTAATGGCTAAGCCCTCATGTGGCTACACATACTAGGGAAAAGACCAGAAGACAAAACAGTACTTACACAGGACACAGGAGGAGACACAGCCTAACTACACAGTGAACAAAGCAGCTCCATGAATACACAGACACAAGGAACATCAAGGAAACAAAACTAGAGCCCTCTGAAAACAAAGGTTACAAAACATAAACCAAAAATAAACTTAAAGTAACAAAAAGGAATGCCCACATGACGGTAATATAGACAAACATTCAACAAACAAACAGACCAAACAATTACAAACAATGCTCAACCCAGTTTCCCAGAACAAACTGCTATTTATAGAAGATTTTAATGAGCCACCTCAGTTCAGGTGAGCCTCATCACCTGACTGAGGTGCCTTCTGGGAAACTGAGTCAACCAACAAGAACTACACAGAAAGACAGACAGACATGAACAGTGACCTCTAGTGGAGGTTCCTAACAGCAGATGCACACCCTATTCTATTTTTGTACCTAGTCTTATTAAACTTATTATTCATAAAAGTATTTTTATGTCCTTTGGTTGTTTGTCTATGCTCCTTTAATTTGACATGTTTGCGTCACTCATCCATTACATCATATCTAAGATTGCCTCATGTCCTGAGATCGCACCATATCACATCTTGAGATCACACCATATTTGAGATTACATCATGTACTTTTGGGCACTCAGTGTACGGAGATTACATCAAGTACTCTAGGGTACACACCATACACTGAGTGTTTCACGCCTAGGATGACCAAATGTCTAGAGTTCATTGGGTATATACTGTATACTGAGCAACTTATGTCACTTCTACTATGACATCATGTCTTTTACATTGTTTTGCTTTTATCCTTGGCTCACCTCTGTTTCCCCACTGTACTGTACCTTACCTCTTTTATATTATTTTATATTTAATTAAAATATGCTTACAGACTATATCGTCTTCTGCCAATTCCCTGAACATTCACCATCAGCAGCAGCAACACCAAAAATGTCTGATTTCTGTTCTAGCTGTGGTTTTATGACATCACTAAAAATAGGGGTCATTCAGGATTTAAGAATGGTGATAATCTTTATCAAACTATCAGCCCAAACAGAACAAGAACCAATTCCCAGATTTGGAGTTCATGCAGACATTTGTTTGCAGAAGAGATGGTAAAATTAGGATTAGAAAATCTTTGCTGCTTCTCGGTAACATGACAAGCTGCAAATGTTTTGTCTTCAAGAGAGATTCCAAGATCCCTAGTGTGTGTGGCTTATCTGTTTGTCTATGTCTGGTGTCTCTGTTTTGTAATATTAAGGAGTCTACCTCTCTGCTGGTTTATGACCACCAAACACTTTTTTATATTCATTTTGTCACTGGGAATCTGGTAAAACACAACCTGGATCAACAGAATCCTTTCTCTTCTACATTATTCTCAGGAATACCTGCTCATCCCTGACACATTCTGGTTCCACGGTCTAGGATGAGGCATCATAAATGCCAGGGTAAATACAGTGGAACCTCGAATTGCGGGTTTGCGAGCATTCCGCAAGACGAGCAAGATTTTTACATTTATTTTGTCTTGTTAAACAAGCGAGTCTTGATTATACAAGTACCAAATATCATTGAGTATCATGTGGCACACATGTGCTTCTTGTTTTGACATTATTACAACTGAGCCAACTGTTCTTCTTTCTCTCGTGCTGCAGAATTGAATCTTTGGTTTCATCCGTGCGGGCCTGTACTGTTGACTGTAACATCAGCAAGCTAGCTGTGCAGTGGACACAGCAGAAATGAAATGAAATAAAATAAAATAAATAAATAAATAAATACTATTTTAAGTATTTTTTTAAGTTATTGCAAGCCCAGTATTATCAAGAATCTCACATTCATGATGACTGTATTTCAACTACAACTTTTATCCAAAAGCCCACCTTAAAAAAATCTTCAAATTCTGTTAATATGCAAATATATACAGAATTCAAAGTGCGAATATTCCTCCAAAAGTATGCAAACATTCAGTATTCCTGAGTATGAAGTTTTTTTGTAATAAATGGGGCTACAATGTAACAAATGGGTTTACAAATTGCAAACAAATTGCAGTAGTGCAAAAAAACATTTGTAAAAAGTATAAAAGGAACAAACAGTATCCAATTTAAATAATAAAAAAAATTGGTGTTTGTAAACAGGCTCATGTGTGCATGAGAGTATGTAGTGTTTTATGTGAAACAGGTGTCTGAACAGGTCCATGTGTAGAAAGTATAAAGTGTCATATGCGATGAAAGATGTGGGAAGTGAGCTGTACAGTTCAGGCTCTAGTGAAAATATTTTCAGTGGTGCCCCGATAAAAGTAATACTTAATATTGGGTGGGACTAATGCTTTCCTCAGTTTGCGGAGAAAGTAAAGGCATATCTGACCTTTCTTGGCCAGCGTTATGGTGTTTGTGATCCAGGAGAAGTCCTCAGATATATGCACCCCTAGGAACTTGGTGCTGTTCACCCTCTGCATTGCAGCACCTGGTTAGTGCGAGGTGCTGTGAAAGTCCTTCTCTGAAGTCGATAACAATTTCTTTGGTTTTTATTAGTTTATTAGCTGCTAACAGATAATGTGATCCAGACCTGCAAGACAGTTGCTTTTAACCCAATCTAAAGCCCCATCCATCGCTGCATACATTTAATGCATTTAATGTTCTACAGCTCACTGCTGAAGGGCTCTGATTTTAATGAGGCTGTTAAGACTAAACTAGGTGCTAGATGTACAGGAGAGAAAAGACAAAAATGTGTATTTACAGTACATACATTTACCTCTAGGTGGAGCCACTGCATGGGACAGGTGCTGTGGAGTGACTCTAGTATGTGTAGTGCTGCTTTGTGTTCTCCTAATAACTGCCATCACATTGCTGTGGATCAAATTCAACATCCTAAAGACCAGTAACAGCAACCTGACTAAAGAGAGAGACCAGTTACAGACCAGTTACAACAAGGTAACTATGGAGCGAGACCAGTTACTGAGGGAGAGAGATGAATACCTGAGGAAATTTTGTGATTTTGGTAAGTAGATAGATTTTGCATTACATTTTCTGACCAACAATTAAATGTCCTCAGTGAAAATCCACAAGACTGCTTTAAACTGTTCATTGTATCCATTTATCTTCACAGACAAAGAGAAGTGTTTCAGCTTCGACTCCAGTCTTTATTTCATGTCTTTTAAGAGCAAGAGCTGGGATGAGAGCAGAAATGACTGCAGGGACAGAGGAGCAGACCTAGTGATCATAAACAGCAGAGAGGAACAAGTGAGAGAAAGATATTAACAGATTTTATTAAAGAAACAATGTCAGACATCTTTTCATGTACCTGGTATTATTTACATATTTACAGTGTTTTTTATTTTATTTTTGGGGGTAAAGAGAATTCCCACTAAGCTGCATTTTGCTGCAGTGCTCAGGGTCTGACTGCCTGTTTTCTATTTTGTGGTTGATTTTGTAGTTGACGTCTCCATTTTTTTTCCTTCTTGGTTCAGCAGCAGTGTTCATGTCAGTGTCAGAGGAGGTGTGCAGATCCTCTTCGTTGGATATGATAGGGGCGGGGTTAGCGGTAGGGGCGGCGTCAGCATCAGCGTTGACTACTGTGAGGGCATCGGGTTTTGCACTTACACTGTTAAAAGTAGTGTTGTTCATATTAGTACCAGGTGTGCTGTGTGTCCCTGTATTGTCGGTGTGTTCAGGACTGACCTTTATGAGTTATGGCTCGAGTGTGTCGCTGACAGCTCAGCCTTTTATGTCCTACATCTCTGCACTCGAAACACCTCAGCCGCTCCGTGGTAGCAAAAACAGTGCAGCTACCTTCCCGCTTTTTACACTTAAAATTTATATTAAGTGACAGTCAGATGCCATGGTGCCCTGCCCACTCTCTCTAACTCTAAACTTCTAACTTTTTTTTAATAATGGCATTGGGTAAATAAAAATAAAAAAATTAGTGCAGAAAAAATTATGGACTTTCAATATTTGGTAGAATACCAAACAGCCTTCCACATGCTCATATCACACACAGCGTATACACCCAGAGAGAGAGAGAGAGAGAGAGAGAGAGAGAGAGAGGGGGGGGCGGGGACATAAAGAAGGAGATACAGAATGTGTCTGATATTGAAGATCTCATGGGATAGCTCTCATGGGACTGACGAAATTTCCAAAGCAGGCCAGTTTCTTCATTATTACTTTGTTTTTAATGAACAAGGGCACGTTCGAGATCAACACTCGGGTCGCAGTGGCAGACAGAGGGGTAGCTTGGATTGTAGATCCTCTACACGTATCCCATTCTTAATCAACATGCTCACAAGGTTTTGCATTAACAAAACACCACCACTGCTTTGTTTATTCAGAGGGCAGAGTAGATGTTTTTATACCCGACCTGCTCTACCACCACTAGCAGCGCCTTCTCCATCTCTGCTCTGTCCTTGGCACACACCTACTGGAGAGACAGCATCTCCCGAATGGCCCAACAAACATCCACAAAAAAATAAAAATAAAACTGTGAAAAAATAAGCTGAAAGTCATACAGAAATCTGGCAAGGACAAAAAAACAAATCCCCAGCATTCTCCTCAAACTCAGTGCATGTGCAGAGAGAGAGAGAGAGGCTAAAGTCTTCTTCATTGTCTTGTTATTTTCAGGAGTTCATCAGTAAACAGCTGGGCACCTTTGAGAGTTGGATTGGTCTGAGTGACAGAGATACAGAGGGAGAGTGGAAATGGGTGGACGAAACACCACTGACCACCAAGTAAGAAACTAAGATTCTTTCTATGACTATTTTTATGCTACAGTATTTATCCGGTTTCCAGTCTAAAGTCTAAAGACATGCAGATTAGGCTAATTGGCGTTCCCAAATTGCCTGTAGTGTGTGAATGGATGAGTGAGTGTATGTGTGTGTGTCTGTGCCCTGCGATGGATTGGCAAATTGTCCAGGGTGTACCCTGCCATGTGCCCTAAGTCTCCTGGGATAGGCGCCAGGCCCCCGTGACCCTGAATACAAGATAAAGCGGTATAGAAGATGAGTGAGTGAGTGAGTGAGTGTTATGCTGCTGCTCAGACAATTTTTTCTTATATTTATTTCATCTCCCAATGTGTATCTCAGTAAACAGAGGCTGAGAGGATTCAGTTAAATGTGTGGAAATGAAGGAAACTCAACATTGATCTGAGTCTGATTCTCTGAGTTTCAGGTCCTGGGCTAAAGGGGAACCAAATAACGTAGGTGAGGAGGACTGTGCTGTGATTTTTAGTGCTCCAAATGTGAATGTTTGGAATGACAAGAAATGCTTCATAAAACATCCCTGGATCTGTGAGAGTCGTCTTTCAAAGTGAAGTTTATCATTTTATAGGTGCTCATAAATTGAATAAAATTCATACAATATAAAAGGTAATTGTGTCTCAGTGTATGTTGTTGTTTTGTCAGAGTGAACTCAGTTATCAGTCAGTGACACAAAGTGCACAGAGACTGTTCATGTCTTTTATTGTATCTCATTACAGCTGTGTAGATCTGTGATGATAAAAGCAGTGTCATTAGGATGGTTGTACACTGAGTCCATCTCAGTGTCTTTGAATCAAATCAGTAGAAGCCTGAAGTATTAAGATGGATTGTATTGTACAGATTGTATAGAGAGAGACCTTTAGCGGGAGTAACAGGTAAAAATAAAGATTATGTCATTATATTATATTATATTCACCATATTATAATACTACTTATACTACACATTATATGTATTATGATTAATATTGTATTATGTATTTAATATATTTTGCACTATTTATAATTTATTATTGAAAAAATAAAACCTAAAAAACTGGAACAGGAAATTCACACTGGAAGATTAAACAAAAAATAAAAGGATTCCCACACTATAAAAAAAATCTTTCTGCACATTTCATGTTCATTACATTAGATGGCACTACAGGATTTCTTCATTTTAAATCCATTGTAGTAGTGTATACAGGCAAACTTACACTGTTCTAATGGAGATGATTGTGCATACACAAGAAAAATGGAGCTGATTGTGTATACACAAGAAAAATGCATGTGCAACATTGTTCCAGCAGATGTCAGGGTTGTCCCATTTAATGTTGGTCAAATCACTTATTACCCATTCACCCATTCAAATTAACCAGGAAGAAGACCACTACAGATATCTGCACATCAATAACATGCAATAGTGAGGACTTCATGAACTTTGTCAATTTAAAAATTATAAACATGTTCTCAAACAAATAGTACGAGAAATAACTGAAGCCCTGAACAAGATGTATCAGTCAAGATTTAGACTGTGCTGTCTCTGTGATCATCACAGCACAAAGACAGCACTTAATAAAGTAGTAAATGACCTCCTACTGGCCTTTGATCAAGGTTGTGTATTTTTGCTTGTGTTACTTGACCTTAGGCCACCGTTCAACCCCATTGATCATAGTATTTATTCTCTTTCACAGATTAGAACATGTAGTAGGAATTAAGGGAACAGCCCTTTCCTGGCTCAGATTCTATTTGACTGATCGTTATCAGTTTGTAGATTTAAATGGGGACTATTCTGTATGTTTTAAAGTTTTGTTTTCCACAAGGTTCAGTTTTAGACCCACTACTTTTTTCTCTTCATATGCTTCCTCTGAGCAACATAGTTAATAAGCATGGTATTAGTTTTCATTGTTATGCTGATGACATAGTTATATGTTTCAGAAAAAAACAAATGAGAGACTTGCGTGTTGAGGAATGCGTGTAGGACATAAGACACGGAATGCTAATTAACTGCCTTTTGCTTAATCCTGAAAAGACAACAGTTGTGGTGCTAGGACCATATGCAGATGGAAGTAATCTTTCTGATCACACTGTAACTTGCCTTTTTCTGTCATTATGCGCAGCAGTAAAAGGCCTTGGTGTGATTAAAGATTCCAATCTTTTATTGTAAGCTCATGAAGATAATATTACCAGGATAGCATTCTTTCATCTCAGAAAGATTTCCAAGATAAGAAACAAATTGTAAAAAGAAATAATAATAAATAAATAACTGCACTATCCAGAAGAATTTGTTCATGCTTTTCTTACCTCTAGATTGGAGTATTGTAACGCTTTAATGTCTGGTTGTTCAACTTGGTGCAAAAACAAGCTCCAATTAGTCAATAATGCAGCAGCAAGAGTCCTTACTAGGAACAGAAGATACAAGCACATCACCTCTATATTATCCACACGTCATTGTCTCCCTCTGAAATTTCTCATTTATTTTAATAAACAATTTTTCACCTATGAAGCACTAAATGGTCTCATGCCGCAGTACCTGAATGAACTGCTAGTGTCTTATGATCCTCTACATCTACTGTACTTCGATTAAAGGGTATAGGCTGCTTGTCAGTACCACATATTATGAAAACTACAACAGAGGGCAGAGTGTTTTCTTACAAAGCCCCAAAGTTATCGAATAACCTTCCAAATAGTGTTCAAGACTCAGACACAGTCTCAGTGTTTAAGTCTAGGCTGAAAACCTATTTATTTATCCAAGCATTAGGTAAAGGAGCAGATCCGGGGGACTCCTGGACATAGAGTATTCTGGTGAACTGGTATGTTTAAATGCTGTCTTCCCCACTCTCATTGATCACTTAGGTTTGTTGATACTGAAGTGATTGGTTGCTTTATATATCAGGGAGTCCTCATGTCTGTGTTTCCATCTTGCTCTCCCTTTTAGTTATACTGAAGTTAGTTATGCTATAATAGTTAGTCCTCCCGGAGTCCCTACTTGCACTCTGAAATAAACATACATTTTATGTGTCTATAATCATGCCTAATTGTTATCTTTCTCTTCTCCTCTCCCCAAATGAGAATGGGTTCCCTGTTGAGTCTGGTTCCTCTCAACCTTCTTCCTATTTTCATCTCAGGGAGTTTATTCTTGCCATTGTGATCCTTGGCTTGGTTACCCCAGTCACTCTGGGATATGCAAAGAAAGAATTTCACTGTGCTTTAATGTATATGTGACAATAAAGACTTAACTTAATTGGGGGAAAAATAATCTAGTTGAGCCATATTATATGTGGTGTGTGCTGATATTTAAAATAAAAAAGCTGTTTACCAACATATACGTTTCCTTAAAATGTAATACATTCATTTGATTATTTTGAGCCACATCTGTGTTTTATGGATCTGTCTATATTGAGTGGCTGTGAGTTGCTGTAAAGCCCCCTGCTGGGGTTGGTGGGTACTGCGTGTTGAACAGTGACAGGGTAAAGCCCTTTCTGATTGAAAACCTAAAATTTGGTAGATATACTAAAGCCCATAATATGATGTATTCACAGCCTTAAAGAAGAAAACAAATACAAGAAAAAGTCTTGAAATACAGAAGTAAATTAAGCACATCATATGTAAAGTCTGAGCAATTTCAATTGCTTTACATTTACACCGTTCAAATGTATATTATCCTCATAATTTCTGTGTCATTATAAACAATTATATTTGGACATGTGAAAGTAGGCAGAATTTAGAAAAACTTGCTGATCCCCAATATGCTAAAAAAAATCAATATTGATCAGAGTTGATACCTCTTCCTTTTCCCCACATCATATATGGATATACAGTTTGAAAGGAAACATGTAGGAAATGTGTTGTGGTTTATTTTGAGGCAAAAAAAAAAATAGCAAAAGGTATCCAACAAAATATTAAAATGCGTGAGGGTAATGTATGTGGATTATATTGTAGAAAACATTGTACAGAATGATTTGAAATGTAGTGTTTTTACATAAATTACAGAAATTTGGTGTACGTGGTTTAAAAACTTTAATGATGCAGTGTAGAGCTTTGATGGTTGTGAGAAAGAAGTTGGACCTGAACCTGCTTGTTGTGCTGCAAATTTTCCTGAACTTTTCCCTAATGGAAAACATCATGAAGTTTGTGTCACAATGGAAGGTGTCCCTAATGTTGTGTGCTCTGCAAAGACATCTAATGTGGTGAAGTTGTTCAGTGAACGTTAATTGGGTGCCAGTAAAGTTCTGGGCATTTTTCACCACCCGCTGCAGTAATCTGCCATACTGGACAGAGTTGGTCAGGATGTTCTCAGTGGTGTAATGATAAAAGCTTTCTAGTATCCGAGTAGAGAAATTAAAATTTTTCAATCGTCTCAAGAAAACTAGCAGTGAAGTGTTATGTTGATAGAACAGATCTTCCTATGGAAACTTAAAAGTGAGGATGGGAAAGTGTACAGTGATTTTTAATTACTGAAATCCAGAATGAGCTGTTTGGGTTTTTAAAATTTATTTATTTATTTATTTATTTATTTATTGGTGTTAAGGGTAGAGTTGTTGAGGAAACATCATGCTAACAGGCTATGAATCTCCTCCATCTAGGCCAAATTATCATTGTTGTTTCTATGGTCTCCCACCGTGATGCACACAACCTAGTGGAACACCAGTGTTTAATATGAGGAGAGAGGACATGTAACTGCCAAGTCTAACAGAATGAAGTATGTCTGTTAGAAAGTCCAGAATCCAGCTGCAAAACATAAAGTTGACACCCAGGGCCTGGAACTTGGTAATCAGTGCAGTGGATATGACCTTTCAAAAGCAGAGCTAAAATCACTGAAAAGCATTCTTATATACAGTATGTGGTGTTGTTAGCCAGAAGAGTGAGAGCTGAAGGAAGTGTCTTAGAAATGGCATATTCAGTCAATGATTGTGGGCAAACTCTTAGGAGGTGTGAATGCAGGGTTAGTCATAGGCCCAGTTTGGGGTGTCTGAAAACCATTTTCTCAAAGCAGTTCATTATACTGAAAAAGGTCCTGTAACTGGACAAGTAATTCAAGCATGCTGCAGTAGAATGCTTAGGCACTGGTATGTTTGTAGTTGTCTTTAGGCATGTGAATACAGTAGCCTGGGCCAGTGACCGGTTGAAGACATCAGTAAAATCATGTGCCAGCTGAGCTTCACATGTCCTGAGCACATGTCCCGGTATATTGTCAGAGTCTTGTATGCATTTACTCTTCTTAGTGCTAAATGCAAAGCTATTATGGAGATTGGGAGGGGATGGTCAAATGAGGAACAGTCATAATTTTTGGAATGATGCCTGTATCCTAGGTCAACGAGGGCATAGAGCTGATTCAGCTCATCAGGGAAGAAGACACTGCTGGTTGAGGGAATCTGTTTCTGGGGACAGAGTTGTCATGGAAGTTGTCCTCAATGCAAAGTTGAATGAGTGTGTTGCTTCCTGAATGCCCCATTTTAGGTCATAGGCCACTGCATCATCAGATTTAAAGGCAGCACTTCTCACTTTCAGAGTTCATCCATGGCTTCTGTTTGGGAAAGTTTTTATGTATTTAGTGGTGGTGACATGCATAAGCTGATATGGTCAGGAGCGATACATATTAAAATCTATGTTTTAGTCCATGTGCATATATGGCCGTAATGGACAGGTGTCCAAATACTTTTGGCCCTATAGTTTTTAACCAGATATTTTTTCTGTATGCTCATTTTTTAATTTCCTACAGTTAATGATATATAAACACAATGCCTAAGCTGTCCTAAAGACTTTCTAATCAGGGAAAACATACTGTTATGTGTGCAAACTTTGTTTGCCTGTGTGTGTGCAGCACATCCTGTATGTGAGTGTGTAGAGGTGTTCATGTATGTGTGTATGTGTTTTTTGTGGTGTGTTTTTTCTGCTTTTGTCTTAGAAAGTGGTGGTTAACCCTGATCTCAGACTAGTAGAACTTGTCTTGCAACCTCACAGTAAAACCATATAAAAAGTAAATTATTTATATGACAGAATTCAACCTGCTATAAATATATAAATTATTTTTAAAGCAACAGGTGAAAAGTGTAATAGTTTTGTGTAATGATGTTATGAGTGCGATGCATAGATCATTATAACAACAAGTGACTGATACTTTTATAACTCCTGCACTTTATTAATAACATGTACAATATGGATGAAAACTTCAGCTCAAATGTCTTCACACTTTGACCACAACAAGCCCCTCCTCTGAGGTGAGACTTCCTTTGACTTCCTCTACTGACAGCACCACATTTAGTTCAGTTCAGTCGCAGTAATTTCATGTTTTAGTGAGGATTTCATAGATTAAATATGTTTCAGGGTTCTTCTGAGCGAGTGGATGTGATGGTGGCTATCTACGAGAGTGCAGATGCTGTTAGAGGGCACGAACCCAGCACAAAGAAGGAAGATGTTGACGCAGAGAGATGTCTAGAAGTACAACCTACAGGTACAAATTGTTTAGAGTTGAATGGCCCAACGTGTTTCAAAATGTAGAGGTGCCGTAACTTGCAATTTTTTTTTAAACCGTTCTTCTAGGGCAATAATTTTGTACAGCATAAGTCTGTAATAGAAGAATACCCCTGGACATTGGAGCACAAGAAATCAGTTTTTTTTTTTTTTTTTTTTTTTTTTTTATCATCACAGGTTCAAAAATATACTGAGACTAATTTAGATTATTCACATTCTGTGCTCCTGGAATGTCTAGAAATGTCTTTTAGTTTGCCAAGTTCAAGGCATCTCAACTTCCTGTTAGTAGTGATGACTAACACACAGTATGATGGGGCAGTTCAAGGAGCTCAGTGCAGACCTGAAAAGGAGTATAGCAGAGTTACATAAGTCAGGAATGTCTTTTGGAGTCATTTCTAAACAACTGCAGATTATCATATCAGATCCACCTATTGTACATGAGTACAATTTATTAGGAGGTGGAGCCACTTTCGGTCTTCCTCCAGAACTTGGCAAACTGTCACACTCAGAGGAAATTTTTTTAGATTTTCAGGAAAAACCCAGGAACCACCAAGGGACAGGTGGCTATAAACTGAGAGCAGCTGGACCACCAGTGTCTCTGTCTACACAGTGTAACATCACCATAGCCCCTGCTCCAAAATCCACAGCTTTATTCTCAATTAAAGTTCACAACTAACCACATGGACAAAGAAAAAGCCTTTTGGACGAAAGTTTAAACCATTTAACATCAGAAACACTTCACTAGCTGTTAAGAATGATGGGTGTGGTGGTGGCAGCAACCGGCCTTGGGTCTCTTAAGATGCCAGTAGAACTGCTCTTTTGCAGATGGTGGATGGAATAATAAGGGAGAAAGGCCAATTTAGGAATTATTCAGCTAAATCATTGAAACTTGGACAAAATTAAGTACTCCAGCAAAACAATGCCCCTAAACACACATTGGAGCTACTGTAGTTGAGAAATGGATGTAGCAGGCTCTCTTTAGGCTTTTGGACGATCATCACTATAAAATGATTAAAGGCCAGATCTTTGCTAATAAACCAACAATGCAGTGCAATTTTGACAAGGGAGATCTGATAAATATCCAACTAGAATTCCGAGAGAAGCTTGTTGTTGGCAACTTCTTGTTGGCAATGTGAGTTTATTAGTCCGGCCCATCACTGCATGCATTTAATTTAAAAGGAGGAGTTTCACAGTTATGGCTTGATGAAGTTACTGAGATGTTGTCCAGCTCACTGCTGGAGATCTTTGATTTAAAAAAAAATCTTTGATATTAATGAAGCACTTTGATATTAATGAGGCAGTTGTGACTAAACTGTAAATGCTATATGTGGAGAGACAAAATGTGTATTTGTGTCTATTTAACTCTAGGAGGAGCCACTGCATGGAGCAGATGTTACAGGCCGACTGCAGTGTGTGCGGTGCTGCTGTGTGTTCTCCTGCTGACTGCAGTCACAGTGCTGTGGATCAAATACAGCACCCTCATTATTGAAAATAACCAGCTAAAGACCAGTAACAACAACCTGACTATAGAGAGAGACCAGTTACAGACCAGTAACAACAACCTGACTTTAGAGAAAAATGGATTCTTGAGGAAATTTTGTGATTTGTGTAAGTAAAGAGATTTAGCATTACATTTTCTGTCCAAATGTTAAATGTTTTCAGTGGACATCCATGAGCCCTGAAAACTGGAGCATCAAGATTGAACTCACAACATCTCACAGCTTCCTCCATATAATTTCACCAAGATCTTGTGGAATGAAAGCATCTCAATAATATTGGTGACACATTACAATCCTGATCCATATCTCATAAAAACTGTGTAAGGAGTGAGAAAGAATAAATAAATAAACATTAACTACTAAATAATTAATTCCTTAAATAATTAGTAAGCATGCCTGTATTAGTTCACTATTAACTTTGCAGTACAATGTTGTTACTGAGTCTTAAGCAACCTAGAGTTCTCTTTAGAGTGTGCATGTGCTGTTTTTATTTATCCAGTCAGGGTCTAAAGAGAGAACTACAACAATAACCTATTATCAAGTTATACAAAAGTACAAGCTGTAGTGCTGCGAAAGCGCAATGTGCTCTTCATATTCGGACTGAAAAAAATGGAAAAAATAAATGCTGTACACAGAACACAAAATGTTTAAACTAGTTATTTATCTAATGCTTTATTTAGTGCTATCTCTGTGCTTGGTGGATTTTTACCTTCTTTTAATCACCTTTCTTTGAAACCAGTGGATAGATTATAATTATATTTTTCCATTATTTGTTTAACGAATTCTGGATAGAGTAAAAACAAACGGTGTGATATTTTATATACGATACTATAGATAATAAATATCACCACATTAGCTCTCTTTTGACCTCTGCAGACAAACCAATCAGTGCAAGAGCAACCTTTCTTATGTCAAATAATAATAAAGTAAGCACATGGAAGGTGAATCCACATACATAATAATGTTTTCTCATATTATATAATCAATCCTGAGATCTCTGTAAATTCTCTCAATTTATCTCCACAGACAAAGGGAAGTGTTTCATTTTCAGCTCCAGTCTTTATTTCATGTCTAATAAGGGGAAGAGCTGGACTGAGAGCAGAGAGGACTGCAGAAAAAGAAGAGCAGACCTGGTGATCATAAACAGCAAAGAGGAACAGGTGTGTGTGTGTGTGTGTGTGTGTGTGTGTGTGTGTGTGTGTGTGTGTGTGTGTGTGTGTGTGTGTGAGTGTGTGTGAAAGAGAGAGAGAGAGAGAGAGAGAGACCTTTTCATTGTGTTGTTATTTACAGGAGTTTATCAATAAACAGCTGGGCAAAATTCAGGCTTGGATTGGTTTGAGTGACAGAGATACAGAAGGAGAGTGGAAATGGGTGGACGGTAAACCACTGACCACTGCGTAAGTGTAACGGGTCTGATCTTCTTTACTAAGAACTTTTAAGCAGATTATAATAATGCAATCTTAGTGAAGTTACACTCTGTATAAGCAGCATGGCTCGTGAGTACATGAACGTTGCAGGTCCGTGGGTCGCGTATGCACTACCTAAAATATGTGTGAATGTTAATTAGTACATGCAAGTCTTTTTTGACAGCTACCTCACCCCATAGTCCATGCTCAGTACTCAGGCACTGTGTCATCGGAAGTGCACAGGGATGTGCAGAGCAGGTGAGACGAGTGGTGCTGAGCATTTGGAACAATGCAGACAGAGACAGCAGAGCGCATGAGAAAGCAGGAGGCAGGCAGCTTTCTTGGCGAGTTGGACTCAGGGACATTAGAAAAATGCGAAAAAAAATGCTCAGAAATTCTCTACTTGCTGGGTGGAGGTGTAGAGGCACTTTATGTGTAGAGGCCTCTTGTTGAGTGAAGTGTGCATAATGTGTGTGCAAGATGCACTTGCATTGTGTTCTGTGAAAACTGCAAAGATTATTCCTTATTACATTTATATTTATGTTGTGTCTCAATACACATCTCAATAAACAGAGGCTGAGAGTATTCAGTTACATGTGTGGAATTGAAGGAAACTGAACACTGTTCTTAGTCTGATTCTGATTCTTTGGGTTTCAGGTTCTGGAAAAAAGGGGAACCGAGTGATGGAGGTGGTGATGAGGACTGTGTTGAGTTTTACAGTTTATCAAATAGGTATTCCTGGAATGACAAAAAATGCTCTACAAAACTACGCTGGATTTGTGAGAAACATCTTTCACAGTAAAGTTCATTATTTTACAGTAAAAATGCATTTCTATGTAGATGAAATCAAATACATACCATATAAAATTATAGTTTTACCATTAAAATATTTGGATAATAAACGTGTATGTTGGTGTTTTGTTAGTGAATTTAGTAATCAGTCAGTGACACAAAGTGCACAGAGACAGTTCATGTCTTTTACTTTATCTCATTACAGCTGTGTAGATCTGTGATGATGAAAGCAGTATGGTTGAGATGGTTGTATTTAAGAGTCCATCTCAGTTTCTCTCACTCTGTTAAATCAGCAGAAGCCTGAGCTCAAGCAAGGCTGGATTGAGGTGGATTATATTGTTTTCCTCCTAGATGTGAAATTATTATAAAGGACTCCATTTTCTTTTTCATCCAACAGTGAAGATGAATATTTTTTATTATATATTTAATAATTCACATTAAGGCATTTGCTCTCAGGTGACAGTGGACTTGGGCATTACCTGTATGAACTCAAGATTAATGAACCCAAATAATTGCTCATCTATTAATTATGGATAGAATAAGAATCGTCTCCTTATATATTAAATATTCACTTTATACCTAGGGTGCTGTCAAGTGTTCAAAGATTATTGAATAATTCGATTACACAGACTAATTCTTCTCAGGAGATGTGACAGAAAATGCATTACTATGCATTACAACTTCCCCAATTTTATGTGGGTTATATACCCTTACCTAGTAATTACTTCATTGTCTCATTGTTTACACCTCCTTAGGTCAAGTAGATACTTAATATTCATTAGATATATGTTAATTTTGTTAGGCTAGATACCTCCCAGTACTGGTACCTCCCAGTTACATAATTTTCCTTCTCTCACATTTATTCATGTCTGGGTAGACCTTGAAAAATCTCCTTTTCCTCATTTTTCGGAGAAAGTTTGGTTTGTTCCTCTTTTACTTACCCGGCTATTGAGCACTGCTGGTGAAGACTTTTTCTTTGAAGGCGCAATTTTGCAAAATCTTCCTCTTCAAGATGCACAAGTACTCTATTCTTCTTATTCGTATCATATCAGGTGCGAGGTCTTGGTGAAAGCAAGGGTGATGCAGACACATTCCTAAAAAATAAATTAATAAAAATTCAATCAAGTTTTTGTCAGCCTTTTTCCTCCTCCTGTAGTTCGCCCCCTGGCCTCTAGAGGTCATTTGTGTTCCCCTTTGTGTTTTCTCATTAGTTATTCAGATCACCTGTGACTTGTTTCCCCCAGTGTATTTAAGCTGTTCATTTTCTCCCCTCTTATTCACTCGGTTTTTGAGTCCCTCCTCTGTGTCTCCTGTTGAACTTCTGACAATGATTCAGTGTTTCCTGTTGTAAGTTCCTCAGTTTTTTTTTTTCTTTGATTGTTCATTACCTGGTTGTTTTCTCCCCTTGTGTAGGCTTTCATTTAAGAGTTTATTATTTTGTCTATTTTTTTTATTGATTCCTCTAAGTGAGAACTTTTGTTGATGACAAGCTGTCTGTGAACTTTTTTCATATCTTTAAAAATAAAATCTACCTTGCCTGAGACTTTCTGCCTTAAGTGTGTTTCAGTTGGGTCCAACCCTATCCCCTCAGTGGTAAAATCTTCAACCATCACCCCGGAGACCCGGGTTCAAGACCCGAGCCTGACAGTTTTAAAAATAGCATAGATAACTGTCAATGTGTATACATTTTTGTGCCCCTCTGTATTTGTTGATAGGCAATAGGCTGGACAAATATCTGTTGATGGGCCACAGACCATGTAGTGCATCTCAAACATTTACACCCGAGACATTAGCATAATGCCATGCACATTTAACACATTTACACCTGAGCAGAGATATTTTAAATATCTGCTAAACAAAAGCTATTGTGAAGATTTACACAGACAATATTCATAAACATCTTTTAGCTGCATAAGGCATTATTTTAGCTAGCTGTAGCTAACATGCTCGTGCTAAATAACATTACCGATAGCAGTGTCATAAGCTAACCAAAATTGAGCCAAATATATAATGGCAACCATAATCTAAAGTTATCCAAAACGATGTGAAATACATTTACAAACATCTGTAAACTCCATATGGCATTAGCTTAGCCACGAAACATAACCTGTTTATGCTAAGCTACATGAAGCAGCATGTTAACATGATTAACATGCTGACCTAAACCAGGTAAGTGACATTGAAAGCCAAGGTTTCACATAAACTGGCATAAGCTAGCCGAAGTGAGGAAAAATATATTAGCTTTATATTATCAGAATAAGAGTTATGTAAGACTTAATAACTCACCCATTGTCATAACAGCTTGCTTGAAAATCCTCTGCTGAATCTATTCTCTCTTCAAAATGCTCCCGTTCGTCGTCGGAGTCGTAATCTTCTTCTGAGGAAAAGGTAAACTCCTCCCACTGTCCAGAACATTCTGAATGATACTTCCTCGGCTGTGTAGCTCGTGCCATCTTCCAAACGAGCAGAAAAATAACTGAATCTGTTGTATAAACTCTGTGTGTTCAAGCCGGTGTCTAGGGGGCGTGGCCTCGCCTGTAGCCATTTTAACGACATGTTAATTTTTTTTTTTTTTCGGGGAGACTGAGACGGCTGAAAGCGCACCCTGTTTATTTTCTTTATTTTACAAAAGCACAAAGTTTTGTGGATATTGTGAGTGTTCATCAATAAAAGTAGACCCTTTACAGATTCAAATGATGTAATACACTTGTGTAGGATCAAAAATGACCGAGCATTTTAAATCCTTTTCATGGTTACCAAAAAAAATAATGCAAGTGTACCAGCCGGTGGGTCCGCCGACTCCTAATTTAACCTTTGTTTAGATTTTTTGTGTTAATTATACATTATCCATAATCATACAAGTATATGATTTTTCTAATGTATAATTCTGATCTTTATTGGATATATAGATTAAAATAAGGGATCAATTAAATCAGTGCATGACCACGTTTAAATTAACATTTAGTCAAGTCAAGTCAAGTCAAGTCAAGTAGGCTTTTATTGTCATTCCAACCATATACAGTTAGTACACAGTGAAACGAAACAACGTTCCCCCAGGACCAGGGTGCTACATACATGTAACAACATAAATGTACAACATAAATTTTACATTTTTAAGTTACTCTAAAACAAGAACTATCAATATCTATACAAAAATACAAAAATAGACAAAAGTGCACGTGCAAATGTGCAAACAAAGTGGTACATGACAGACACAATGTAAGACATAACAGTACTTTTTGATGAAGGATGAATTGAGGTAGTGGGAAGAGCAGCAGTAAACAGTTTACAATTTTGACAGAAGTATTGTGTGCAAATAGCAATAAATAGCAATTTAAATATTGTGCAAAAATTGCAAGGAGCAGCACAGGTATGTAGGTATGAGCAGATTGGGATGGGTGTGCATCAGTGTGATTGTGCATGTGTGTTTATCAGTTCAGTCCAGATGTTCCAGATTTAGTTCGTCTGAGTGATTTGTGTGTGTGTGTGTGTGTGTGTGTGTGTGTGTGTGTGTGTGTGTGTGTGTGTGTATCAGTCCAGTCCCTTTGTGTTTAGGAGACGGATGGCTTGCGGATAAAAACTGTTTCTCAGTCTGGATGTGAGTGCCCGAATGCTTCGGTACCTTTTTCCAGATGGCAGGAGGGTGAAGAGTGTGTGTGAGGGGTGTGTCCGGTCAGCCACAATGCTGGTGGCTTTGCGGATGCAGCGTGTGGTGTAAAGGTCTTCGATAGAAGGGAGAGAGACCCCAATGATCTTCTCAGCTGTCCTCACTATCCGCTGTAGGGTCTTGCGGTCTGACACGGTACAATTCCCAAACCAGACAGTGATGCAGCTGCTCAGGATGCTCTCGATGGTTCCTCTATAGAAGGTGGTGAGGATCGGTGATGGAAGCTGGACCTTTCTCAGCCTTCGCAGGAAGAAAAGACGTTGTTGGGCTTTCTTATGCAGAGAGCTGGTGTTGAGGGACCAGGAGAGGTTCTCCTCCAGGTGGACGCCCAGGAATTTTGTGCTCTTGACGATCTCCACGGAAGAGCCGTCAATGCTGAGCGGAGAGTGTTCGCTCCGAGTCCTCCTAAAGTCAACAACCATCTCTTTTGTCTTTTCGACGTTCAGAGCCAGGTTGTTGTCTTTACACCAGTCCGTTAGCCTCAGCACTTCCTCTCTGTACGCCGACTCGTCGTTCTTGCTGATGAGACCCACCACGGTCGTGTCATCAGCGAACTTGATGATATGATTGGAGCTGTGTGTCGCTACACAATCATGAGTCAGCAGTGTGAACAGCAGGGGGCTGAGCACGCAGCCCTGGGGGGCCCCAGTACTCAGTGTGGTGGTGCTGGAGGTGTAGCTCCCGATCCGCACTGCTTGAGGTCTTTCGGTCAGAAAGTCCAGGATCCAGTTGCAGAGGGAGGTGTTCAGGCCCAACAAGCTCAGCTTCCCGATCAGGTGTTGGGGGATGATTGTATTGAATGCTGAACTGAAGTCTATGTACAGCATTCTGGCGTAAGTGTCTTTCTTTTCAAGATGTGACAGTGCCAGGTGGAGTGTGGTGGAGATGGCATCGTCCGTTGAACGGTTTGGACGATATGCGAACTGCAGGGGGTCCATTGAGGGGGGCAGCAGGGCTTTGATGTGTCTCATGACAAGCCTTTCAAAGCACTTCATGATGATGGGTGTTAGTGCAACAGGGCGGTAGTCATTGAGACAGGACACAGAAGACTTCTTCGGCACGGGGACGATGGTGGTAGACTTAAAACATGTGGGAACGACGGCGCTGCTCAGAGAGATGTTGAATATGTCGGTGAGAACACCTGCCAGCTGTTCTGCGCATTCTCTGAGCACTCTGCCTGTGATGTTGTCTGGTCCAGCAGCTTTACGTGGGTTGACTCTGCGTAGAGTTTTCCTCACATCAGCCGTGGTGAGACACAGCACCTGGTCATTCGGCGGAGGGATAGTCTTCCTCGGCGTCACGTCGTTCTGCATGTCGAACCGTGCGTAGAAGTTATTCAGCGCATCTGGAAGGGAGCCGTCACTGTCACAGGCAGGTGATGAAGTCCTGTAGTGAGTGATGGCTTGTATACCCTGCCACATGCGCCGTGTGTCACCGCTGTCCCTGAAGTGATTGTGGATTCTCTGGGCGTGTGCGCGCTTCGCCTCTCTGATGGCCCGGGACAGTTTGGCCCTTGCTGTTCTTAGGGCCGCCTTGTCCCCCGCTTTGAAGGCAGAGTCTCTGGTTTTCAGTAGTGCACGCACCTCCGCAGTAATCCACGGTTTCTGGTTGGGTCGTGAGATGATGTTCTTGGAGACAGTGACGTCATCGGTGCACTTGTTGATGTAGCTGGTCACTGATGACGTGTACTCCTCCAAGTCGGTGTAGTCGCCGTAAGTTGCAGCCTCCCTAAACATGTTCCAGTCAGTGTTCTCGAAACAGTCCTGAAGAGCAGAGATGGCTCCTGCTGGCCAGGTTTTCACCTGCTTCAGAACCGGTTTTGAACGCCTGACGAGTGGTCTGTATGCTGGAATTAGCATGACAGAGATGTGGTCTGAGTAGCCGAGGTGGGGGCGGGGCTCTGCCCGATATGCGCCGGGGATGTTTGTGTAAACAAGATCCAGCGTGTTTTCCCCTCTCGTTGCAAAGTCCACATACTGATGGAATTTAGGAAGCACTGACTTGAGATTTGCATGGTTGAAATCTCCAGCAACAATAAACAGTCCATCCGGGTGTGTGTTCTGCAGATTACTGATCTTAGCATACAGTTCCCATAGCGCTTCCTTAGCATTAGCGCTAGGTGGAATGTACACTCCGATAATGAAAACAGTGGTGAATTCCCGTGGTAAATAAAAAGGTCTACATCTAACAGTCACAATCTCCACCAGCGATGAGCAAAAACTAGAAACTAGCACAGAGTTCTTACACCATTTCGTGTTGATGTAGACACACAAACCGCCGCCGCGAGTCTTACCGCACAGAGCTGCGTTTCTGTCGGCGCGAAACGAGGCTAGTCCGTCTAGCTGAATGCCGGTGTCTGGAACTCTGTCGCTGAGCCATGTCTCCGTGAAAACAAACACACAGCAGTCCCTAACCTCACGCTGTGTAGCCTGTTGCAGTCGGATGTAGTCCAGTTTATTTTCCAGGGAGCAGACGTTAGATAAGATGATGGACGGAAAAGCCGGCCGGCTAGGATTTGTTTTTAGCCTAGCACAGACTCCCGCCCGCTTGCCGCGCTTCCGCTTCCTCGCGCACCGCTTGCGATGTCCCCTCCTCCGGCCACGGGCATCAGGCAACGCCGAGGACTGGAGGCCTGGTTCCCGAAGCAAGCCGAGGTCGCGTAGCTTCTCCCGCAGCTCATCTTGAATGAAATATGCCGGTTTATTGAGTTGCAAAAGTTTCTGGCGGTGGTATGTATGAGCACCGTTTGTGCCGGTGTCCATAAACTTTGCAAAATAAAAACGCTACGACACGACATAAACAATGTAGCACCATTTTGGCTCCGGAGTGGCCGCTGCGTGCTACTGCCGCGCCGCCATCTTGGATCTTTATAGTCTTTATATGATCATTGTTTTTGTTGGTTTAAAAACCTAAATCATTTTTTTTTTTCCATACATGACAAAACCTACATTGTCGGGATTGATTCTATTATATCATTATTATTATTAACCTACACTATTAAGATCATAATTACTTACATGATTCTATTTAGTTTTGCATATATAGTAGACTGTAATTTCTATAATTGTGTATAGTAGGTATACTTATTAAAGATTAATTTCAGTTTTAGTATGAAAGTTATATAAATTTTTTGAAGTTTTCTGATTTTTCTTTGGGCCCATGTTCATAGAAATTCTCTCTTTGATTAATTTTTAGCTTGCAGGCAGCACTCTTCTCGCTCATCTCTCGCCTGAGGATCCTTCTGGGAGCAGGTGGTTACACCCTGTCTTACCCAAATCGCCACAATCATCGCCTTATCAGAGCACTTATTCCTCTGAGGAGGATATTGCTGAGGAGAAGTGATTAACATGATAAATGATAAAAATGATATTATATGTTGTTTTTATTACTTTATCCGCTCTTAAAAGCAGAAGTCTAGCTCTTTGCGCAATATCCCAATCAAAGCAGAACCCAATTTTTTTTTTTTGGATCTCTGCCTGCATTTTTTATTTTTTTTTCCACTTCATTAAAGTTCCTCAATTGCTTACACTCTGTGTGTACGGGTCATTCTTGGGTCACAGCTCGCATAGTTTTTTCCTTGATTATCATTAATTATAAGTGTATATCATATACTATAATATAAAATAAAAGGAGTAAATATTATTAGTATATTGCTATTAATTTTTGTTAGTATCATTATTTTACAGATTGCTTTTTTTTCCTATCCCTGCCTTCTGCCTGAACGTTCCTTACTTCCCCCATTTGCCGTGCAGGCGCCTTTTCTTTTGCAATGAGTTGATCAAGGCCTCTCGAACAGAGGCCTTCTGGGTATTTGGTACCTCACACTTGAACACAATTGTAGGCCAATAAAATTTTTCCACACCCCACAGTGCTCACAGGAGCATTCAGCATTCTGGAAATGTGCCTATAACCATTCCCATCAGAATGCTTTTCAACGATAAGATTACGAAGATCTTGGGAGAGTTCTTTGCTTTTACCCATCATGAAGTCTTTCTTGTGTGCCCCTGGGAACTGAGAAGCCTTTATAGGTCATTAATTAGGAATAAAGCAGCTGATATCAATTAGTACTGATAGCTGGCAGGGTTTCTCTCTCAGTACTGACAGATTTCAGGTGATCTCCTGGCTTTCTATGCCATTTTACACCTTGTTATTTTCAATACTTATTCCCGTTATCATTTCACTTTATTTATTTCGACTCAACTTGTATACTTAAATGTTCCGATTTCTTTAAATGAATTCAATAGTTGACTTGATGGGTACATGGGGTGAAAATTTTGTGTCAATAGCTCACTTAGAATTCGCCTTATTGATAAAAATGCTGATGTGTCAAATACTTAGTGGGGCAAAAAAGTATTCAGTCAGCCACCAATTGTGCAAGTTCTCCCACTTAAAAAAATGAGAGAGGCCTGTAATTTTTATCATAGGTATACGGTATACCTCAAATATGAGAGACAAAATAAGAGAAAAAAAATCTGAAAATAACGTTGAAGGATTTTTAATGAATTAATTGGTAAATTCCTCGGGAAAATAAGCATTTAGTCACCTACAAACAAACAAGATTTCTGGCTTTCACAGACCTGTAAGTTCTTCTTTAATAAGAGGCTCCTTTGTCCTCCACTCGTTACCTGTATAAATGGCATCTGTTTGAACTTATCAGTATTAAAGACACCTGTCCACAACCTCAAACAGTCACACTCCAAACCCCACTATGGCCAAGACCAAAGAGCACCAGAAACAAAATTGCAATCCAGCTTGGGGTGAAGAAATCAACTGTGGGAGCAATTATTAGAAAATGGAAGACATACAAGTCCACTGATAAGCTCCACGCAAGATCTCACCCTGTGGTGTCAAAATGGTCACAAGAACTGTGAGCAAAAATCCCAGAACCGCACGCCGGGAGGGGGGTCCTAGTGAATGACCTGCAGAGAGCTGGGAACAAAGTAACAAAGGCTACCATCAGTAACACACTGCGCCGCCAGGGACTCAAATCATGCAGTTTGTGTCCCCCCTGCTTAAGCCAGTACATGTCCAGTACATGTTTGCAAGAGAGCATTTGGATGATCCAGATGAGGATTGGGATGATGTCATATGCCCAGATGAAACCAAAATATAATTTTTTGGTACAAACTTGTCATGTTTGGAGGAGAAAGAACACCATACCTACTGTGAAGCATGTGGGTGGATACATTATGTTTTGGGGCTGGTTTTCTGCAAAGGGTCCAGGACAACTGATCCATGTAAAGGAAAGAATGAATGGGGCCATGTATCATGAGATTTTGAGTGAAATCTCCCTTCCATCAGCAAGGGCATTGAATATGAAATGTGGCTGGGTTTTCAGCATGACAATGATCCCAAACCCAAGCACAGGCAACGAAGTATTGAGATGAAATTTTGTTATTGATCAAATACGTATTTTCCACCATAATTTGCAAATAAATTCTTTAAAAATGTGATTTTCTGGATTTTTTTTTTCTTATTTTGTCTCTCATAGTTGAGGTATACCTATGATGAAAAATACAGGCCTTTCTCATCTTTTTATGTGGGGAAACTTGCACAATTGGTGGCTGATTAAATATTTTTTTGCCCCACTGTCAGCAAAATAAATATTTGACACATCAGCTTTTTGTCAGTAAGGGGATTTCTAATTGAGCTATTGACATAAATTTTACTTTTTATACATAACATTATATTACACAACAATGTTATTTTGGTATAAAACTACTGGAGCTCAACTGTCTTCACACTTTCACAACAAGTAGACAGATGTGTCAATTTTCTGATGTGCAATTTCCTTTACTGGTAGCAGAACGTTTAATTCAGTGTACATGAGGAAGTAAGTGTAACAGTTCACCCGTTCTCACACAGAGACACAGTAATTTAGATTAGAGATGTTTCCGCGTTCTACTGAGCGAGTGGAAATGGTGGTGGATATCTATGAGAGTGCAGATGCTGTTAGAGGTCACAACCCTTACCTTGAAGGTACTGACACAAAGAAAGACCCAGACACAGCGCCAAATACAGGTAAGTGTTTAGGTTATGATAAAAAGTGTTTCCACATGCAGAGATGCAATAATTACGGCATTTATAGATTAGTCTGTTTTAGTGTGTTTCTGAGAAAGTAGAGATTCTGTTAAAGGAGGAATTTCGGCACTTCCCTCAACAAAATTCGAGCATTCAAAACACCTTGTGACATCACCAACACAGACATCACTTTCCCTACTGAAATTAAATATTAACTATTTACAGAAGCAAAAACTGAAACATTTCAAAATTTATAAATTGTTCATAAATACTCAAAAAAAAATACATTGTTAATAAAACTCATAAATAAATAGTTTAATTAATTTTACAAGATGTACAGAAAATGTATTATTGTGTGGTTTATTACAGGTTAACAGTTTATACAATGATAAGGAGTTATGATTAAAAGACAGGCAATTTTTAAGGCAGGAATAAACAACGTCCTGTTCACTAACACGTCTCTTTACATGCAGTAGTTGATGGTTTATTCAAGTTGAAGACTCTATGTAGGCCACTAAACGTCATTTATGTTTCAACCAGAGAAAAGATGGACGAGTTACACCAGAATAGAAATCCAAAACTGCTATTACGTTTACAGTATCTGTATTAAGATATTAATTCTATAATTAAATATAATTCCTGCAGAAAAATTGAGCTTATTAAGAGCATAAAGAGACGACTTCTGGAGTGAGATGTACAACATATGCTATAAGTGTGATTTTCAAAATTTTCTTTAAAATGCTTTGTTTATGGTTAAATTTAGACTGTTGCTCAATCAGCAGGTTCTCTTTTTTTCCCTTTCTTTCAAAAAGTTAATAGGAAAAAAAACAATATAACAATAATTAACTTATTTACAAAGTAAATATTAAGTAAAGGTCTCCTACAAGCAGTGACCCAAAGAGAGACACAGATATAGCACCACACCACAGGTCATTGTTTAGGTTTGCAAGACGTTCCCCTTGCTGAGATTTTATTTTCAGGTCAAGTTTAAAGTACTTTTGCTTGTTATGGCTTGTGGAGCCTATTTTGATGAATTTGATGTATGTAAAGCTAGTCAATTTTCTATTGCAAAAGAATTATATGCTCATCGTTTTTCACAGATAGGTCTACGATGCCTTCTGCCAATTCCCTGCACATTCACAGCCATCAACCGCAACACCTGCAATATCTGATTTCAGTTCTAGCTGTAGTTTGATGCCATCACTAAGAGCCGAGGTCATTCAGGATTTAAGAATGGTGACAAACTTTCTCTATCAAATGATCAGCCCAAATTCTCTATCAAATGATTACCTCCAGTTTGTCTATTATTTGTCTCTGTTCAGGATTATTAAGAAGTCTACCTCTCTGCTGTCTCATGACTACCAAACACTTCTTAATATTAATTTTGATACTGAGAATCTGGTAAAACACAAGCTATATCAACAGAATCCTTTCTCTTGTACATTACTATCAGGAATACCTGCTCATCCCAGACACATTCTGCTTGAGGAATGCTTGCAAACCGATTTACTTGCAATCCGAGGTTTCCACTGTATTTACCCCACCATTTGTGACGCCTCATCCTAGACAATAGAACCACAGATTGCAAGTAAACTGATTTGTGAGCGTTCCGTAAAACGAACGTCTTTTTTTTGTCTTGTTAAACAAGCGAGTCTTGATTTACGAGTACCAAGTACCATGTGGCACACGTGTGCTTCTTGTTCTGATGCAGAGCATTACGTGATCACAACTGAGCCAATGATTCTTCTTTCTATTGCGCTGCGGAATTGTGGGTAATAGTCTGCCATGCTCTGTCTCATGTATGGCGTGCACTGCTTCTGAAACAAACAATGCTCAAAATCCAAGATTCCATTGTATAAAGGGGTTAAAATCTTGTCTGGCATCATGGCCTGAGAAGAATCCAAACCAGAGTTTAGCTGAAAATAGATTTGCTGATGTTTTCTCTGGGAGTTTATTGGAGCTTGTTTACAACTGGCTGGTATCTGTTGTGGGCCTGGAAGAGGACACCTGGAGTGTAGGGCACCCCTGGTGGCTGTGTGGCTTGAATAGTCCTGGTAAACACTACGTCAATAGTGCATAAGACTTTCTTCTTGAATGACTTCTTCACTTTGCAGGAATTCCACTTTTTATGTATAATTGAGACTTGGTTGAGTGTTGGTGAGTATAATTTGTTTACTCAAGTTCTACTGTAGGATTGCACGTATTTTAATTCTCCAATAATTTCTGGACATGAAGGAGTAGTAGTGACTGTTGTTAAGTGTCACAAACTCTTTGGAGTTACAGGTAGTTCTGGCTGTTGTAGTTGCTGTGGGCTTAAAAGGGCAGGCATAGACGCAGAGGGTTTTCAACATGAGAGTCTTTTTAATTTGGAACAAAACATGAACTTTAAACAAAACTTTAACAAAAGACGTTGGCTTTCTAATGGAGCATGGTGCAAACAAATAAGAACTAAAACAAAGGATAAAACAAACAAGGGACTAAACATACTGGACAGACTTGGAGACTCAACAGACTAAGAGCTAAACCAGATAGTAGTTCAATGGTTAGTAGATAAACAGAATATGAACTAAGCATATGAGAGGGGAAACACACAAGAGGCTAATCACACATGAGGTTACACATACCAGATGTAAAACGTAACTAAATAGCTCCATAAAACCAATGCCAACTAATATAAAACAAAACAAAACAACTGCCCACTTGACATAAACAATGCTTGACCCAGTTTCCCAGAACAAACAGCTATTTATAGAAAGGTTTAATGAGCTACCTCGGTTCAGGCGAGATCCCTCATCACCTGACCAAGGGGACTTCTGGGAAACTGAGTCTACTAAACAAAAACTACAAAAACTAAACAATCGGGCACACAGTGCCCTCTAGGGGTGGTCCCTTACATTAAGACAAATAAGCAGCTTGTTTTTACTTTAGTTTTAAACTAAACATGAGTTGAATTATTCATATTCAGTATTATGTGCTGTGATACTGTATAAAGACCATCTAAATACACTGCCCAGGCATAATAATAATAATAATAATAATAATAATAATAATAATGTCACACATTCCAATATTTCATTTGACCGCCTTTTGCTTTCATTATAGGCGTGGCATAATTTTCATAAGCCTATATAATGTCACAACAATTTTTTCTGTCCAGAGTCACAATCATTTCTCCGTAAGATCTTGTATTAATGATGGGAGAGTCATACCAGTGCATGAAGGACATCCCAAAGATTGTCAATGGGGTTAAGGTCTGGATTCTGTGGTGACCGATCCGTGTATGAAAATAATGTCTCATGCTCCTTGAAACACTCTTTCAAATTTTGAGCCCGATGAATTCTGGTATTGTCATTTTTGAATGCCCTTTCCATAAGGAGGAAATCGAAAAAAAACATCCCAATCCTGTGATTTGTCATTACATTGTCTGTATGTGAATGCTGTTACTTTCACCATTAAACACAGCTATGTTTTTTACAGTTTTATTTTAACAGTTTGTTATTTAACCTTTCGGTATTGTTCACCTCCCGCCCCCTTCCTGTAGTGTTCCCGGTCAAAATGTACCAGTCTGTTTTAAGTGCACTTAATTTAGCACAAAAAAAAAAAATGTAACCACCAAATTTTTATTCAACATTCTTTAGCTTTAAACAATGTATCAAAGTAGTGTTTAACATGAATTTATAGAATTAGACATAAAATAATTGCAGTGAAATTACAAATTGGCACTGAAAATGTATTACAAAGTGAACATAAATACAAAATACATGGAAAATCAAAGACCAAAGTCAACATGACTGTGTGTGTGTGTGTGTGTGTGTGTGTGTGTGTGTGAGAGAGAGAGAGAGAGAGAGAAAGAGAGAGAGAGAGAGAATTCATGCACATGAGTGGCATGTGACAGTAAGGTCAGAGTGGGCCTTGCAAACATAGGCATCACATTTGCAGCATCTCAGGCTTGTCTTGTTGTCTTTAGGGGCACAATGCTCACAGCGCTTCCTTTTTTGCCCATGTCCTTGTTGGGGGAGAGGGGCAGCGGCTGGGGCTTGCATTCTCCTAACCAGACTGGCAGAGGCTGGTGTGCGGGGAATGTGCTGGCGTCGCTGAATAAGAGGAGTCACCAAAGCTTTCCCCAGCTCTTCTAGGAAAAGTCTCCTCTTGAAGTTCCTCCTCTGATTCCAGGTTGGGTCAATGGCTGTCCACACCACATATGCATTGAGAGCAGACACATCAAGGATGTTGTGGAACAGTGCCACAGGCCAGTGTGCTGTCATTCGCTTGCAGGTGTATGTACCAGTAAGCTGCAATAAAAGGAAAAATAAATAAATAAGAGATTGCGAACAATATTGAATATGTCAAAAACAAAATTCTATGATTCACATAAATAAAAATAAAATAAAATGCACGATGGGTGAAACTTTACATTACCTTATCAAGGCGGTCAACACCTCCTTTGTTCTTGTTGTAGTCTTGGATCATAAGGGGCTTCCTGTCCTCTGTGGTGCTGACAGCAGTGTCTTTGTGTAGTGTGCTCATTAGGATGACATTTCTATTCTTCTTAGGAACATATGATACCAGAGTGTGTGTGTCAGTGAAAGCAATTTTTGATGAGAGTGCCTCTCTTCCTCTGGTCGATACCAGTGCAGAGAGAAGTTCAGGCTTGTTCTTCCTCACTGTCCCTACCATGGTAAGCTTTGGTTTCAGCACCTCCTGACCAAGAGCAAATGATGTGAAGAAGTTGTCAAATGTTATATTATGCCCTTGGAGACCCGTTGTCATGTCCAGCACAACATGCATGCCCTGGTTTTTCTCTGCCCTTCCAGTACTGTGTTTTCCCATGTATACCTGCATATTCCAGGCATAGCTGCTCCTGGCGTCACATGCTGCCCAGATCTTTATTCCATATTTCCCTGGTTTCCTTGGAATGTATACCTTGAAGGAACAGCGACCTCTGAAAGGAACCAGGCGCTCATCAACTGTCACCTCAGGGCCTGGAGTACATTTTTGGTAGGCGCTCCACCCACCGGTCCCAAATATTCCTGATGGCAGCCAGTTTGTCATTTCGCCAGTGGACGGGTCGTGTATCTCTGCTATCAAATCGAATAATTCTTGAAAGGACAGTAAACTGTTGTAAAGACATAGTTGCCCGGAATATAAGCCTGCCAGACTCTGCATCCCACAGACTTTTTGTAGCCTCATGGTTTGAGCGATATACTCCTGCTAAAATCAACAGACCTATGTAGGCTTGGAGGTGAGTGAGTGAGTGAGTGAGTGAGTTGGGCTGATGTGTATGGGGTTGTTTTCTGTCTGATGGATGAATATAGTCTGGATACCCATTCATTTCCTATGCCGGTCACTTTTGACTGGGAACACCACAGGTGTAAAAAGGTTGATTAAAAGACTCAAAATTAAATGAAATTGGTGATAACCACTTTTATATGTTCAAATGCATAGTGTGGAGGATATCATAAGGCCTTGAGTCAATCAGATGTAAAACACAATATTTATGAGTATTTTAAGTTGTAATCGGTCTGATTTGACCCGAACACTACAGTAAGGTTACGTGATCTTCATTCCTGATTTTTTTCTAACCACATTTCTTTCACAAAGTTGACAGTTCAGCACTATCCTTCCAAGTTTTGATAGAATAGAATAGAATAGAATAGAATAGAATAGTCCAGAATTAGGGAGGTCAGTCACAGGGAAGCTGCTCAGGTATGTCAAGGTTCTTTTCAGCAGAAAAAGTCTCATAGAGAAGGTCATGAGCTGAGATATTTTGCATCTTTCACTGTCGAGCACAACCTCACATTCCAGGTGTATGCACTTAGACAACTTGTATGTTTCAGTAAACGAATCAATATGTTTACACGTTTCCCTTTTGCATGGTGGATTTGTACTGGTACTGATGAGTTACAGTATTGTACGGTCCTTTTACTCTGTGTCAACTTTGAGCTAGTGCTTGTATGGTGTGAACTTGAACTTGCACAACACTGCCAAGAACCACCATGGCACAGGCCTGCTATGAAGTGGAAGCTGCTGAATCACCAGTGTGGCTGTCTAGAGTAAAGCCAGTTTAAATCACCATGAGCTGAAAGGCTGCCATCAAAGAAAGAAGCCCCCACTCCAAAATACACACACCATTAGTGTCAACAAAAGTTTCAGGTGACCACATGGACAAAGAAAGCTTTGAGGTATGTTTTGAAGAATAAAGGTAAAGCATTCACACCAAGAGCGTTAAATATTAATCTTGATTGTGGAGGTAGCAACCTGCCTTTGGGCTGTTTAGCTGCCAGTGGAACTGTGGCATTTCACAAAGTGAGTGGAATCATGAAGCAGAATGGAGAATTATTAACCACAAATTATCAGCTAGACGGTTGTAACATGAACACATGCAGGACAATGGCCCCGAACACGAAGCAGCATCTAAGCTATCTGTGCAGTGGACACAGCAGAAATGAAATAAATGAATAAATAATTTAAAAATTACATGATTTTAAAAAAGTTATTGCAAGACCAGCATTATCAGGAATCTCATGTTCATGATGAGTGTACTGTGTTTCAACTAGACCGCAACGTTTATCGAACTTCTATCCAAAAGTCCACCTTAAAAAGTCCTGTAAAACCTATTCAAATCTTTACCTTAGTTTGGCTTCCACAGGAATCAAGGTTTAAGGTTTTTATTTGTCAATGCCAGCATATGTGCAGACATACGGAGGAATCAAAATATTGTTAAATATCTCAACATGTGTATACATTCTTAATGCAAAAAAAGCAGTCTGTGCAATATAAAACAGTATTTTATAAAGGTAACAGCTGTATACTGGTAATAAATAGATATGAATAATCCATGTGTATATCCAGTACACATCTGAATGAATATATATGTGAATGGACGTAAACTGTAAATTCTGTTACTATGCAAATATTTATCCAAACGTCAATTGTAGATATTGTGCAAATACTGTATACCGCCAAATGTATGTAAACTTTCAGTATTCCTGAGTATTTGTAAGACATTTGTAAGGTAAGGTGCAAGACAGATAGAGTTACTAATTGCAAACAAATTACAGTAATGCAGGAAGAAGAAAAAAAAGATTGTGAAGTGTAAAAAGAACAAACAGTGTCGGATTTACATAACTTTTACATGTAACATTTTGAATAGGTGTTTGCAAACAGGTCCATGTGTGCAGAGGCCTGAAGAGAGAATAAAGTGTCATATGCAATGAAAGATGAGTGAGGAAAGCTGTAGATTGTTTTATTTTTTTTAGTTCTGGTTCTTGTGAGAATGCTTTCAATGGTGCCCCGATAGAAGGAAACCTTCATAGTATGTGGGACTCATGCTGTCCTCAGTTTGTGGAGAAAGTAGAGGCATGTCTGAGCTTTATTGGCCAGCGTTGTGGTGTTTGTGATCCAGGAGACGTCCTCAGAGATATGCACCCTTAGGATGTTGTGCACCCTCTCTTGATGATTAGTGCTCGGCTCTGTGAAGGTCCTCTTCTGAAGTCGATCACACTTTCTTTGGTCTGCCCACTTTTAGGAAAAGACTGTTGTAAGCATACCAGTGTACCAGTCGGCTCACCTGGCTCCTGTAGTTAGCTTGTTGTTGGTGGTGATGAGGCCCACTACAGTTGTGTCATCTGAAAACCTGATGATGTGGTTGGTACTGTAACTTGGTACACACTCATGGGTCAACAGAAGAGCAGGGGGCTATTTTTTGCCAACATGTACATTCTGTGTTCTTTTTGATAAGGAGTCTAGCACCCAGTTATAGAGAGGGGAGCTTCAGGTGTCTTAATTTGGTTATTAGCTGCTAACAGGTAATGTGATCCAGACGTGCAAGTCAGTTCCTTTTAACCCAGTCTAAAGCCCCGCCCATCACTGCATACATTTAATGCATTTAATGTTCTCCAGCTCACTGCTGAAGGGCTTTGAGTTTAATGAGGCTGGTAAGACTAAACTAAATGCTAGATGTACAGGAGAAAATACAAAAATGTGTATTTACATACATTTACTTCTAGATGGAGCCACTGCAGGGAGCAGGTGCTACAGAGTGACTGTAGTATGTGTTGTGCTGCTGTGTGTTCTTCTGATGACTGCCGTCATAGTGCTGTGGATCAACTTCAACATCCTGAAGACAGAATTCAACCTGCTACAGACCAGTAACAACAACCTGACTAAAGAAAGAGACCAGTTACAGACCAGTTACAACAATGTTACGATGGAGCGAGACCAGTTACAGACCAGTTACAACAACCTGACTAGAGAGAGAGACCAGTTACAGAGGGAGAGAGATGGATGTCTGAACACATTTTGTGATTCGAGTAAGTTGATAGATTTTGCATTACATTTTCTGTCCACCAGTTAAATGTCCTCAGTGGAAATCCATGAGGCGTCTTAAAATTGGAGCATCAATATTTAACTCACATCCTCTAACATGTTCCTCCATATAATTCGACCACAGTCGTCGAATAATTCCATTTATATTAGTGACTTTATTTTACAATCCTGATCCATGACTCAACTGCATAACTCAATTGTGTAAGGAATAAGAAAGAATGAATGAATAGTTTTTAATTCACATTAACTAATTAGTAATCATGCTTGAATTAGTTGACTATTAACAGTGCAGTAATTACTGAGTCTTAATCAGTCTTACATTTCTCCTGGAGAACTAATATCTAACTTTGTCTGTATTGTAATAACAGCTGATTAATTACTGATCAGCTCAACATTAATTGCCAATCACTAAACCTCACCTTCCTCCTGGAGATAATATAGGTACCGCGGCCGTTTCCACACCCAGTGTCTAAAATGTAAATGTCTATAGAAGTGCTGATTGTCCACACATAGAGTTCTCTTTAGAGTCTGTGTGCTGTTTTTATTTATCCAGTCAGAGTCTAAAGAGAGAAACACAACAGTAATCTGTTATCATGTTATACAGAAGTACAAGCTGTAGTGCTGCAGAAATGCCATGTGATCTTCATATCTGGACTGAGAAACAAAAGGAGAAAATAAATGCTGTACACAGAACACAAAATGTTTAAACTAGTTATTGATCTAATGCTTTACTTACTGCTGTCTCTCTGCTTGGTGACAGTTACAGTACAGAGGGAGAGAGGAAAGTTGAATTTATCCATATATTTCAAAAAA